>LNAC01000234.1:1575082-1650025 GCA_002007465.1 Ailurus styani
CCCGCCCCCACCACTGCCCCCCTGGCAGAGACGCCTGTACTCCCTTCTCGGCCTCTCTGCAGAACAGGCAGAGCTTGCAGAGTCCCCGAGATGCTGTGATGCCGCAGCTCCTCATCCACTCTGCATCTGGATAAAGCTTCCTGAAACAATACTCTATTAGCACAACTGAGGCATGCACATGGCTTCATTCAAGCTGAGAAGATTCTACTAAATATAAATGGATGGAATAGGGAGAGATTGTAATTCCAAAATAACAATTTAAAGGTTTATTCAGGCTTAAGATTTTTATTTGCAAAATAAAACGTCCTCAAGTGGAGAGTGGGGGTGGCAGGTGGGAAGTAACACTTCGAATCCTTTAGACACGAATGGGGAACATAGGAAGTGAGGACAGATCTGGGAAAGGAATTAATCTTAAACAGAAAAAATTTTGAAAGAATAGTTTTAAGGTAATGAGAAATTAGTTGACAATGTCCCGTTAGCTTAATTAGACATGAGCAGTGCTTTTTGCTGTATATTTGTGACTTTGCCCAAAAAATATTTAATGCAGTCAAGTGTCTCACACATCTTAGCTTGGATGCAATTTTCTGCTCTACTGAGTTTATCTAGACCTCTTTGTTGGCAGCAAAACAAATTTCCCTTTTTTCTACTGAAAATACATTCACTCTAGTAAATTAAACATTTTTTTCTTTTTTTCATTAGAAGCTTTCTTGAGTTTAAATAAGCACTTAGTTTCCCTTTTTAAATACTTTGCCATTATAGGCACCAAAAAAATATAAATAAATACTTTGCCATTATAAAAATAAACATCATTAGCACTTTATTGTATTTAAAATTCTCATTTTTCTCTGAAATAATTTCCAAAGGAATATAGGGTAAAAATTTAAAATATGTATATATCATGCTTGAAACAAAACATTTTGGAAAAATTAAACAACATCAATTTGGGGGTTGTTTCATTGCAAAAATTTTTTTAAGTTGTGATAAACTACTTTAGAACAACCATCCTTTTAATGAAAACTCGCCCCCCTCCTTGTGCCTCCCACTTTGGGTTGCTGTTAGAGAAAAAGGACCAAATTGAACTCCTTGAGTGTTAAGGAAGGATTAGGCCTCCCCTGTTTCATTTTTGTGGGCCGGTCAGTTCCCAGTAAACTTGCAGATTATCAAGTGAATGCTTAACCTGAGGATCCTTCCACCGTCAGCTTTCCTGTTTCCCAGTCGAATTCTTGCCTTTTGATTTCATTGCCCCCCTACTGTGGTGTGGAATCCGTTCAGAAAGCGGATGAAAGGGATACCCTAAATAAGTGTAGGGGAAAGGATCCGCTGAGCTAAAGTCAGAAGCAGCCCAGTAGTCTGTATCACGTGGTGTTTTGGAGCCCGCAGACCTTTCCAACAGAGTGGCTGTCACAGGTGTGGGAAGGTGAGCCGAGGTCCTCCGGTGGTTTGTGTGTGTACCTCAGAGCCGAGGTGATCACTGCAGACTTGCAGGGGCAGTTAAATCAAAGCAGTGTTAGGGTGCTTGTATGTTTCTTCCTCCTCTTTTACTTGCCGTCTCCAAATGGAGTCGTTTCATCCAGTCGTTCGATTATATGAAGAGTTTGGAGAGTGTTCAGGTGTCTTCAGATGAACAGTGCTCATTTCCTGCACTCCGCCTGGCGGGTACCCCAAACTGCTTCACAGCCCAGGACTTACGTTCTGAGATCCCAGGCTTGGTTTCTCTCTTTCTTTCTTGGTCTCTTTCCGTTCTCTCGCTTTCTCTCTCCCCCTCCCTCCCTTCCTTCCTTCCACTTAGTGGTTTATCTCTCTCGTACCTTCCTCTTCACACACCAAACCTTCCATTCACCTGCACCAAACCCTTCAGCGCCTTGAACCCCCTCCTGGGTGGCAGCCCCTTCCAGCCTCTCTCTCCTTCCCACCTGGCCAAAAGCACCTTCCCTGCTTTATTCTCATGTCAGCATCAGCCTGACCTCCAAGCCCCTGAGGGTTGGGGGTTAAGTGAGACCACCCAAGAAGAGAAGAGATCTCAGGCTGGAGAAAGAGAGGGAGCCACCAAGGGAAGACGTGAAAAGTTGCGGACACACTCCCTGTGCCATAAATCTGGCAAGGCGACTATGACAGGTTATAAGAAATGCCCAGGTCTGTTCAGCTTGAGCTCCCGGAGAGTCACAGTGGTGAGAGGCCCGGGCTCCCTGGGTTTGAATCTTGGCTGGGACCACGAGCCAGGCGCTCATGTTCTTCGACCCACGGTGTCTTCACGCTATGTCCTGCGGCGGCTGTACCTTACAGTCTTGTTAGTCCCACATCTGATGCTCTTAATACAGATCGGCACCATTACTGTCATGAGCCCTCATCATTATCCTTGGGAACACAGGGAGAGGATGACAATAACAGAACAGTGCGAAAACGCTGGGGACAAGAGTTGTGCACCCCCCTGACTGAGCCAGCCACGTGCCCCAGGACTACTCTGCTAAGTATCGTGACACAGAAGGAAAGCTTGTAGTTCTTTTCTGAAAGCAAAGTCATGAAAGATAATAAAATAACCAGAGTTTGTCAGATAACTGTGCCTTGAGGGAAGGTTTTTATCAGTGTCCGGCAACTGCGTGACTTGTGTCGCCCCCTGGTGGGCCATCGAAGCTCGGCGGCCAAATGCATCCTAGGCAGGTTTCCCAGCACCTAGCGCATAATTGCCCCCAAGGGACCAGCAGAATGAAAGTCTTGATTAGCGGCAAATGCTTTCCCTTTCTATTTATAGGAATCTAACGCTGTTCTTTTCCCTCATTTATATCAGGTTACCTTAACAAGATAATTTTCTTTTGGTTTGCCCTCCACGTTTGTGATCTAACATGATTATTTGCAGGCTTTTTTTTAAAAACTGTAATATAGTTCTTACTTTGATTCTTGTCTTTGAGGATTCCCTTAGTGCTCAGTCATTGACCCTCTGATCTGAGTTTTTATGAGTCATCCACTCATTGAGCTTCAGCTGCTGTCTTTATTTTAACTAATTCCCAAATCTCTTTCTGTTGAGGAGGCACTCCTGGTTTTTTTGGTTTGGTTTGGTTTGGTTTTGGTTTTTGGTTTTTGGTTTTTTGCAACCAAAAGGAGATTTTTGTTTGAATATCTTCTGTCGTTTTAAATACAGTGAGGCTCAAACCAAATGTAACTTTCCCTTCCTCTGAAAATATATCTTCATCCTACTTTCCTTGTGTTCTTTTCGTCAGTGATGCTTTTTGATGGATTGCGCTCGTCAAGGAGGGCCAGAAACTTTGCCATTTTCTGACCTGTCCCTTTCCTCGCTTCTGATACATAATCAGGCACTGGCATTTGGACCCAAAAATCTAAATTGAAACATCTAAATCTGGATCTTCTAATATCCTAGGTGAAGCAGGCCCCATACATTTTGCCAGGGATTGTTAAAAAGCAAACACATAGATATTAAAATTCTTTTGTTTCTGGCTATGTAGTTCTTTTCTGCTCAATGTTCTGGCCTAAAAACATAGTGGACTGGTTAAGTTATCTGGTTAAGTTGAAGTCAAGCTCTTCACTGTAAGTAAAAAATATATCATTGCATTTATGTTCTCTTCCCACACACACACAAATTATGCCTTTTCACATCGAATACCATACAGATTCAATTTCAAATTGCCTTGTCAAATTTATGGAATAATGCACAATGTTTAAGAAAAATTAATAAGTTGAATTGCATCTAGACCTCCTTAGCCCTGACTCATTCCTAACGGCACATATATTTTGTTTTCAATTTTCAGATGTAACATTTATTCATGAAGGAAACAAAACATTTTTGGATAATCTTGTCAATTTTGAAAAACTGGTATGTAAATTTCATTATTTTTCCCTCCCCCTGCCCCCTGTAAGGAAAGTGTATGCTTTTCTTTCTTGCTCCAAGAAACAAATGGTTTAAGTATTTTTCTCCTTTGAAAGCAAGGTAGTTTCCAGGAGCTCATCTGCTGCATGTTATGCATTGTCACTAAAATGCATTCCAGTTGAAAATAGGGGTGCTCGGGCGCCTGGATGGCTCAGTGGGTTAAAGCCTCTGCTTTCGGCTCAGGTCATGATCTCAGGGTCCTGGGATCGAGGCCCGCATCGGGCTCCCTGCTCAGCGGGGAGCCTGCTTCCTCCTCTCTCTCTGCCTGTCTCTCTGCCTCCTTGTGATCTCTCTCCCTCTGTGAAATAAATAAATAAATAAATAAATAAGGAAAAAAAAAAAAGAAAATAGGGGTTCTCGCAAGGTTTTGAGCACCACATATGAAAATCTCCTTCTTAGGTTTGAAAATGGAACTTCATTACGTTCCCATCAGAGGTGGAGGGTGTGTTAGTGAACCAGAAGTAAAACCATGAGGTTCTGTCTGGAGGAATTCACACACGGGAGGCCAAGTCCGACTGCCCGAAAGGCATCGCTCCGTGTCTGTGTGCGCGGCTCCTGAGCCTCGGGAGAAAGCTTCTGGGGCAGTGTGTTCGTCTCCAGCGCTCCCCACTCAGATATGAAGGAGGAATTGGTGGCATGTGTGTGTGAGGGCAGGTACCATGCCTCTGGCAGCCGTGGATGGCGTGCCACTGTGGAGACCGCAGCGCTAGCAAAGGGCCCTCCCTGCTCGCCAGTGAAAGGTCCCCAGTCAGTCCGTCCTTACAAGCTACTGGAAGGCCTCTTGCTGAATTATTTCTAGGACTTTCCCAGGTTTTTTTCACATGTGGTGGGCTCTTCCTCCCCTTTCTGAGTGGCCCGGGGCCAAGGAGGGATTGCCTGTTAGAACTGAGCCAAATAAATAAAATAGGAGTGCTCCAAAGAGGCCCAGTTGAGCCCAGAATGAGTCTGTCTGATAAATGAACGTTCGTGTCTAGATGAGGCTGTCCTTCATAGTTAGAGATGATACCAGTGATCCCTGTCCGGAGATCCTGACCTTTGAGTGGCCTTTTCCGCAATGATAATGCGCTTGTGTCAACTCTTTCGGGAACTGAGCCCCGGTTCCCTCTGAGACAAGGTCAGGCCTGTGAGAGCAAGTTGAGGGAGGCAGGGGTTGCAGACCATGACCAAAGAGCAGTACACACTGATGAGTCCAGGCGGGGTTTGACGTCTGACCGTTGCCTCGTAAGTGCCCTGCTCTTATCATCAGGTCAACTCACCACACAGAGGGTGAAGGAGCAGAGAACTGCCGTGCAACTTAAAAACCCACAGTCCTAGAATCTGGGAGACAGATATCTTGGGATATCTTGTCATAGCTCCATTTTAATCACTGGAGGATGATAGGTTTGTGCCCGTTTTTTTTTTTTTTTTAAGATTTATTTATTTGAGAGAGAGCACGAGCAGGAGAGGCACAGGGAAAATCTCAAGCAGACTCCATGCTGAGCACAGAGCCCTATGTGGGACTCAATCTCACAACCCTGAGATCACCACCTGAGTCGAAACCAAGAGCTGGATACTTAACTGACTCCCCCACTGAGGCGCCCCTGTGCCCAGTTATTTTTAAAGTGGATGTATCTAGGGGTACCTGGGTGGCTCATTTGGTTAAGCATTTTCCTTCAGCTGGGGTCGTGATCCCAGGATTTTGGGATCGAGCCCTGTATCAGGCTCCCTGCACAGCAGGGAGAACTGCTTCTCCCTCTCTCTGTGTTGTTCCCCCTGTTTGTGATCACTCTTTCTATTAAAAAAAAAATTAAATTGGATGTGTCTATAACTTTTCAAGTCCCTCTGCACTAAGTGCTTTGGAATCAGAGCTCAGTTAGAAAATTCTAGAAGATTCTACAGTGAAACCAGCACAGCCAGAAATGGATATTCAAAGTGGGGTTTTTTGGTACTTATTCTTTGAGATTTCTGTTACATCACTGTGTCATGTTCTAAAAACATTGGGCACCTCTTGCACCCAAAGGCTATAGGCACTAACATTCTAGACCCTGTGTAGGTTCATCTCCAGTGTGTGATATTAATGAAATGATTTTGGGCAAATGAAGCCTTTGATCGGTATCTCCTTCACCCTGGTCTGCCTGTCTGGTTAAGAATGCCTAACAAGCATTGGCGAGCATATGTGAAGATGTGGGATGGGTGTGTCACACTGAGTGGAATTCCCTATAAAGGTCTAGTGCGTTTCCCTGTGACTAACTTAGAGGGAACATGAGAGAACAAGCACACTCTTCATAAGCTGACTCCATTGTTGAGGGCAGGCTGGTGGTGGAGCTCCTCCCCAAAGTGAACCAGCGATTTGGTCAAGTTCATTGTGTTGCTGCCCCTCCGATGGTGCCAGCAACGTGAGAGAGCAATTTGATAAAGGCCCAGATGGGAGAGAGCAATGGAAAGATCCCTGCGGCCCTCTTGCTCCCTCCGACCAGCATCTCTGGCTTCCCCTGCTTTGTCCAACATGCCAAGGGAAGCCTTGTAATGCAGCTCATATAGTCTAGGGTCTTGCTTTCAGATGTGTCAAGACTTCAGACTGACCAGAGGGAAAAATAAAAATAAAATCTGGGGCACCTGGGTGGCTCGGTTGTTAAACATCTGCCTTTGGCTCAGGTCATAATCCCAGGGTCCTGGGATTTAGGCCCACATCGGGCTCCCTGCTCGGTGGAAAGCCTGCTTCCCCCTCTCCCACTCCTCCTGCTTGTGTTCCCTCTCTCGCTGTCTCTCTCCCTCTGTCAAATAAATAAATAAAATCTTAAAAAAAAAAAAAAGACTTCAGACTGACCACAGGGAGCGAAACAAAGTCTAACAAATACCCCTTCTGTTAGAGTCAGTAGCTGTCTGTACCCCTTAATTCTTTAAGATGGTTTAAGGAAATAACATGGTGTACATAAGTAATCATATTCTCTTTTAAATTTTATTTTATTTTTTAAAGATTTTATTTATTTATTAGAGAGAGAGAGCATAAGCAGGGGGAATGGCAGAGGGAGAAGCAGGCTCCCTGGTGAGCAAGGAGCCCAGTGTGAGACTCAATCCCAGGACCCTGGGATCATGACCTAAGCCGAAGACAGATGCCCAACCTACTGAACCACCCAGCCACCCCTCTCTTTTAAATTTTAAATTCCTGGAGAGAACTTTATGAAAAAAAGATAGCAGGAAAATAAATGCAGGCATAGGGTAGCCCTCTCAGGTCCCCTCCCTCTTCAGGAGCTTTGAACTATCACTCAATAAACTTTGCTGTGCTGTCCACCAAAAAAAAAAAAAAAGGAAAGAAAGAAAGCAAGTATACGTGCACAGAGCGGGCCCTAGCACCCCCGTGTGTCCATTAGGTGCCTGCTAGCACATCATTGCTAAAGAGAGTAGATTTTGTAATATCAGGGAGTTCCTGGTCCTCAAAGTAGATGCCACTTCACGAATCAGCCCGCCTCAGGCTGACCGCCTCCTTGCACAGAGAAGACAGGGTGCAGTCACATTTTTTTCAAAGGACAGAAATCTATTTTACATTATACACACCTCTGTGTTCTACTTGGATGCTGGAGAAGGAAACTGAATTTCCTAATGGAATCAATATTTCGAAGGAATGTTTCTTAGCAAGGAACAGCATTTCGCTTAAGCTAAAACAGGGTCATCTTTCACAATAATGAACCAATAGAACCTAACTGAATTAACTGGTGAGAAGCCAATTCCTCGTGGTGGATATTAGCCGACCCCAGCTAGCAAATAATTCAGTGCGTTCTCTTTATCTGGCCGCTACAGCCAGCACAGGAAGGCCGGCGACGCGCGGGCCCAGAAGCGCGCATTGGGTCTAATGAGCTGTCCACCGTGCCCTCTGCTGTCTCAGCAGCGCTCACCATTTCGGCCCTGAACTTATTAAATAACGAAGAAACAGACGCTTTCTCTCTTCCATGTCCAGAGCGTTGTGCTTTACCAGATCTTCCTCCTCCTCCTTCCTGCTTCGGGAAAGCCGAAGGTGGACCAGGACCCAGGTGTCCCTGTGGCACTCGGTACTCAGCCTTGAGCCCGCCCGGGGCTCCCGGGAGCCACACGAGGGGATGATAGAAAATCAGTGTGACGCCATAGCTTAGGACGAGAGACCTGCCCTGGGAAGAGCGGTCACCTTTGGGGAAGGAAACGTAACAATACATTCACAGACATGAGTCACGTCTCATTTCCTTTACAAAGGCAGCCTGAGCTACTGTTCTAATCACTGTCCTATTTAATTTTCCACTATTGAGTAGAAATAAATTAGAAGTACAGTGGAGAACAATTTAGTAAGTAGGTCATGTTCAAATAAAGTTTCTACAGTTCTGATAGATATTTTAAAAACTTTTTTTTAAGGATTTTATTTATTTATTTGACAGAGAGAGATTACAAGTAGGCAGAGAGGCAGGCAGAGAGAGAGGAGGAAGCAGGCTCCCTGCTGAGCAGAGAGCCTGATGTGGGCCTCGATCCCAGGACCCTGAGATCATGACCTGAGCTGAAGGCAGAGGCTTTAACCCACTGAGCTACCCAGGCACCCTAAAAAACTTTTGTACTCCTGTTATTCTTTAGTAATAATTCATTGAGGGTTTGTTGTGAATGGAGAAGCCTTTGCTTGGTGTGTACACGCAGGACGGGAAAGATGATGACACGTTTGGGGAGGTTTGGAGGACCAGATAATGAATAACGTTGATTCTCGAATAATAGGATGAGGTTTGGGTTTTAAGGTGAAACAAATTAGAAAGTCACTGTGGGTTTTCCAGAGGACGAGAACATGATAGCAGCAGTGTTTGGAGGTGATTCTAGCAACCGGAGGGGAGGAACAGTAGTGCAGAGTGGTGGTGTCCTAAACGCTGTCTCTCTCCTTCATGGTGGAACACTAAAAACGAGAGAGCTAGAGAACCTTTGGAGGTACCTGAGTACGAGCTGGTAGGATCTGGCCAAGGCAGCCGTACAGTCAAGAAGACTTTTGCCTTCAGATCAGTGAGAACTTCAAAGAAAGAAATTAAAGCAAAATCCTGAAGACTGTTGGAGGGAATGTAAATCATAAATCGAAAACGGTCTGTGTTATGGTATTGGGGTTTTAGAAAATGTTCACCTGGTGTGACTGTCTCTTTTCCTGTCCTGATTTGCGATACGGAGTCTTCGATGCCACCCGTATCCCTGCCTGCATTCAGCAGGTACCTGTGAGTCCCTGTGTGACAGGTAACAGGTGCTGGGCACGCAGCGCCCTCTGGTGGCACCTGGCCTAGAGGAGGCGTGGAGATCCCCAGCAGTGACGACCACACAGGCCGATCTACACTGTCCCAAGGAACCTCCCAGACTCGGAAGGGAAATCTCAGAAAGGCTTCACGGAGAGCAGGCAAAACATCCCCGGAAGTGAAAAGCCTGGGCAGATTCGGACAGGCAGACGGGGGTGGGGTGCTGGATTTGCCAACACTGTGAGAACAGTGGGCTCTTAGAGTCCACGGCATGTGGAAACCCCAGGGCTCAGTTAGACTCTGTGCCGGGCTGAGAGCCCTGTTTCTGCAGACGAAGACCGAATATCCTTTCATTAGCCAAGCTCAATGTTCTCAGTTAAAGTCCAGTCCCAAACACATCTCTTTCGTTTGCACCCAAGGGTATAAAATCCTTCCATCCCGGCAGGCACCCCAACCCCAGCAGCACCCTAAATGACCCTTCCATTGATAGGTTTCCTGCTCTCCCTTGCAGCACATGATTGCCGACACTGTCCGAACCCTGAGACACTGCAGGACGAATCAGTTTGGTGAGTACTGGGTGTCAGGCGCAGTGTCAGCTTACCGCCTCTGGGCACAGATCGTGAGCCAGTCCCAAGGGTTTGGCGGGAATGTATTGAGACAGATTATAAAGGGTAATATGCAGACGCCGTATTCTCCTTTCATTTCGTCACTGCTGTTAGGGACACAGAGGAAGACAAGGTATGGCAGCTGTTTATTCTCTCTCGGCAACAGGTCTCCCCTGCACAGAGTGACTTTAGATGATCTGAGGCTCCCCACTGCACCCCTGACCCAGAAAGTCTGTTTGCTTGTCCCATGGCTCCAAATTACCAGTGGGTTTATCAGGGGTGACCCTGTCCCTAAACTCCTTGCTTGGAGCCTTCCTGAAACAGGAACACAGTTTGCAAAAGTGCCTAAAGCAGCCTTCCACAATCTTTACTCCTCTCCAACAAAAACTTCCTGTCTGGAGTTGCCTTTCACTGAAAATGTAATTTTCTGAGCACTTCTGTGGACTCCCCACTGAGATGAACGTATGTAGGAATATGTGGTCCTTTTTAAACCTCGAGCATAATTTATACTATGCTTAAATAGCATTAAAACACTGCAGGAAGGAAGGAAATCAACTGTGTTGAGTTCAAGGAGTGTTCACATGGGCACTGGCATCCTGAGCCCGGTATTGGTGACTGGTGCACAGAGAGCATGAAAGCGGAGCCTCGGAGACCTAACCCGTTCAGCCATTAGTCAGATGGAGCCCGCCTGACTTCCTGACCCATCCCCTTTGCTTTGCTTTGTGCAGATTCCATAGATAAGGGCAATAAAAAAAAAATAGAAAGTTAAATTCACAGTCATAAATCAATCAGAGCTGACCACTAAATAACGCTTTAAGTAAAACATCCTCATTGTAATTTTCTCAACAATACAGAAGAACACATAAAGTAGAAAGATCAAAGTCCTATTTCCAAAGGATAACTGCATATTCTTAAGAATTTTTTTCTGTCCCAACTGGTCTTGGCTGGCAGTATTGTCCCCTACAAAGCAACGGAAATTCTGTATGAATTACCAAGTTTCTGCTTGAAAGGGAGAGTTACAAATACAGGACCTAAGTTTTTAAATCAGTTACTGTCACCTGATATGTGCTTATGTAATTCCGCACAAAGCACACAATGGATGCACTTACCGTAGAAACAGCGATAACAGTGTCCTGGAGATTCATTCAAATGTAGAAGCATAATGTTGCTGAGTGTTGGTTCATAGTCATTTCATCCTCCTTTGCCTCCCAAGTATTGATGGGTACTCAGCTCCTTCTGAGACATCAGTTTCCCTGACCAAGAGACTCTGAGTGTGGGCAGGAACTATACTGGCTTGGCGGCCGCCACCCCGTCTTGAACCTCCCATCACCAGGGAGTAAGTCTGCATAGCACGAAGCATAACTCTGTGTTCTCTACTTACACATCTTTAAAAATTGGGTTTGCAACTTAATGAGTTGGGTTAATTTTGACAGTTTGTATAGACCTAGTAAACCCATGTCAGCATTGGGGATAAAGAGATAACGTTAATCAAGTCACTTAAAAATTGGAGTGCCTTGCAGGTGTCACTTGTCACGGTTGGAACCATTCATTCTGCCATCTTCGGGTCAAAAAAGTAACAACAAAAATACTTTGTACCACCCTGTTTTCTAAACCAGTATTTACTAAACCAAAAGCAGTCTCTCAGTGTCTCCCAGAGAAGGTGTTCTAGACTAATACCACTTTTTGGTCACTTCCAAACAAGTGGAATGGTAAAAACTTTTAACTCCTGATGCTTTGACTCTTTGAAACCAGGAAGCCTCGTTTGCCATTGAGCCTTAAGAATTACAAGCTACCCATGACATACAAGCCTTAAATGATAAAATACATGTGTCACAGAGGAGGAAAAAATGGATCTCACCCAGAGAAAAAAACTGCATTAAAATGCTTAGCCTCCTGCGCGCCTCTTCTCCTCCGCCCAGTGCTGCTGCTCCCGTCTGAGACTCTGTGAGGCCGGAGGACATGACGTCACCATCTCTCTCACAGGGACGTTGTGTCCCTATAGCGGTTTAGTCAGGCCCCAGTGCCTTGAGGTTTGGGGGCATTTTTTCTGGATTGTGTTTGGTTTTGACTCTGGGAAGTGGGCTCGTCCAGTTGTCTGGGCTGCTTTATCTCAGGCCCCTTATGGGAGCCGTCACCACCATGGCATGTCCCCATGAGCTCACAGAGCGCTAAAGCTCCTCGCAGCCCTTCAGGTTTTTAACAGCCCTGGGATTGGGAGGGGGAAACCCCCTTGCCTCGTCCTTTGCTGGGTAGACATGAGCCCGTCCACGTACTTCTGGAACTTGCTTTGCCTGCCAAGTCTACCTTACATTCAGTTCTGTGATACCTGTTCATTCAAATAGTTCCTTCATTTTTTTAATTTTTCAAAAAGTAAGGACACCAAAGAAATATACAACATCTAAACACAAACAGACGATTGTGTCCATGCCCTGAGCAGATGAGCAGTGATTTCTGACGATTCCAGACCGAGCTCGAAGAGCCAGGGAAAGCTGTTGAGACAGACAGTTGCCGTGACTTGGGACTGGGGACACGGACTCAGGAGCCACATGGCCTGGGTGCTAGTCATGCTCTGCCACGTACTGGCTGTGTCTCTGCTGCTTCCCATTCTGTAGGGGGGGCTGCTGACACAGTCACTAAATGCTCCATAACATGAGGTAATAAGCATCCCATGAATTGTTAGTGGAACGAATAGCTCACCCTTCTAATGACCTGACCTGAGGCCTGAGTCTGGGCTGGAGAAGCATCTGCACCGTGAGGATAAAGACCTCCCTTCTGGCATGTGACTTAGGAGTCTACCTGGTAGGTGTACCCTCAGCCTCAACCTGAGGTCTTACTGGTTTTAGAGAGAGCCTTTCTGCTCTCAGGAGATTGACTGTTTTTTTTTTTTCCTTCCAAAAAACAGGAGGTGACATGTCTCCAAAGGAGCACCAAGAGTTAAAATCCTGCATTAATCACCTGTATGTCATCGACAGCCAGCAGGCCCTGTTTGAGCTGTCCCACCGGATCGAGCCCCGGGTGTGAGCCCACCCCCCCGCCTCCGCCGCCTCCCCTGTAACTGCAGCACTTTGCGCTCTGGGCATGTCCGTGCTGAGCACGTTGCTTTCCTGTGAGAAAAGAAGTTGCTGAGTTTTATCAGCATAAGATGCACACAGGAAAGTCAAGCCAGGCGTGCTCAGAAAGTGATGTCAGCCACCAGAGATGGGGAGAGGCTCCTCCAGGCTGCTCTCAGAATGAGAAGGCAGAGAAAGAGTCAGAAGCATGCTTCAAATGGAGAAGCCTGGTTTCTTATGACTGCATTGTTGATCCAACCCCGTTTTGATCTTGAGATGTGCCAACGTCAAGACAAGAGCCTGTCTTGTCCTAGTGACCAAATACGTCAGTACGAGTGTGCGTGAGACAAGAGTTTTACTTTGCCTGGTGGTAGGTTACTGTTGATAGGCTGTGAAAAAAGCAGCTCATTTGAACACCTAAAGACAGTGATGGCATCTCTAGGTTTCCAGGGAAAAGGAGCAGCCGCTGTCAGTACAAACTGTGACATCACCAAAAGCCACTTGTGTCTAGGAAGTTAGTGAGGACCAGCAGCTGGCATCCGTGCTCTGATCTCCAAAAGGGAAAAGCCAAGGCATGCGTTTCTGCCCAACTGATTTGCAGCTACGGGCTGCGTTGCTTTGCCAATAAGGAAAAATAGTAGTCATCTGTAAGAAACAGACTTGCTGTTTAATTTCCGGGGGTTTTCTTCACGAATGCAAGAAGATTCGCTTTTATTATTGGGAACAATGTGATATTTTGAAAAGCACAGTGCCTGATAGAGGATAGGCACTCAGTAACAATTTAGAAAGGTAACAGAGTCCCAAAGGTCTGCCTTCTTGTGCCTGATGATGCCCTGGGGTTTTGCTGGCCTCCAGCAGGCTTCTCTGCCCCAGTACAGAATGGTAACGGTCAACACAGGGAGGTTAACTGGGATTGACGTGCAAGCACTTAGCTTTCCGGAGACAAGAGCAAGGTGGTGACTAGTGACTGCCCGTCTTACAGCAAATAAGAAGCCCCAAATACCCAAATGTCTGATTGGTGTTGGACACTCAGAAGTCCTGCAGTCCACCTTCCAGCTGAGGCTCGGAGCCTTTCTGTAATTTGTCTTCTTCCCCCACAAAGTCTCAGAGCCTTTTAGTCCATTTTTATTCCAATTTTGACTCCGCTAGTAAATAAAACCTCTTGTTATTCTGAAGACCTGGTTAGAGGGTTTCCCTCGAGCTTCCCGTGAACAACAAAAGCATGTGGGATACAAGAGCGACATCCGCCACTGCCGGCTAGGTGCTTGTCCCGATGCTTGGTGTCCTCGGCCTTCATTTTCCACGCGAGTGAATTCTCCACGTTCCTCCCGGTCATCCTGCAGGTGCCCGCACAGAACTGCTTCCCACTATCCCGTCCACACCGTAGGACAGAGGTGCCCAAGGCTTGCTGATCCCCTGTCAGCGGCACTGGTCCCTGGGCTTGGGAACCACACAGAGCTTGAGAGGTCGCGGGAAGGAACCACGTGGAGAAAATTGGGGGGAGGACTTCAAGGAGACTCCATCTGTCCCTGCATGTAGAAACTTGAGTCCTGAAAACTAACAGGGCTCTTAGAGAAAGGCACCCCTCCAGGGCTGGGCCACTCAAAGACAAGCTCAGGCTACCCAGGAATGGACTGAGACCCTGGAGGAGAGAGAGCCAGTGGAAGCAGGGAAAACTGGCTCCTCCCCCAGCCGAGCAAGGCGAAAGCTCTCCCCTTAGCAGTTTTTGGGGAGAGCGTGGGCTGAGAGCACGAAGGCCTGTGTTCTCACCTCCTCGCTGCACTAGGGAGGAGGATCACTTGCCCAGTCCAAGCATTTCAGGCCACGTTGACATTGTCTCCACATTTTACCATTAGATCTGTTCACAGCAGATCTCCGTGCTCCCACCAGAACATTACCTCTTGAGGACTCGTTTTCAGTGGAGAACGATTTCAGCATAGCATCCGCTCCTTAGATCCCAATTCGGATGCGTACACAGGCACACGAATCCACGCATACGTCACGTCTGATCACCTTCCGGTGGCGCAGTGTAGTCCACCCCGCGTGGACAGACCCAGGCCGGGGAGCATGTGATGCTTGCCCCAGCAGTGGCCGCGCGACTCAGGGCAGCAGCCATAAGGGAGGGTTTCCTGGAGTTTACGTTTGCTTTTTCATCCCTGTCTTCTGAATGTCAGGATTTCCAAGTCTTTCTGAAATTTAACAACTGTCTCCAGAGATTTCCCAAGCATCGGCAGCTCAGCAGTTCCCAAAGCCCTGGGAAGACTTGGATCTGGAGCTCAAGGATTGAAGGTGGAGCTGTGGGAACCACGTTTAGCGCAGCGTGAAACTTGCCCTTCCAAAGCTGGGCTGTCCAACAGCGAGGCCCCCTGTGAAGAGGGGTGGGCTGTATTCCCTTTCCAAATACTTGCCCACATCTCTTGGGAATAGGTTCTGTTCTGGCTAGAAGCGTGGACAAAGATGTCAAAGCTCCTTCCCAGGTCTTAGATTTTTGTGGTTGCATAAGATCTCCATTCACTCTGAAAACCTCCCGTCATCTGTCACCTTGCTCAGCAAGTGGCCCGAGAGCACCTGTCAGCAGGGTCTCGCTGCTACAGCACAACCTCCGGATGGTCCTGCGGGGCTGTGGATCCATCAGCAGCCAGCACAGCAGCCCTGCTTAGAAGTGAGCACAGCATAGGTTCCTGCGGGCAAGACGGCAACCTTTTTGAAACTTTTCTCCGTACATACTTGCAGATGCTCCAAAGGCTACAGTGTTTTAAATTCACTTTTTGTTATAATCTGTACCAACTGGTTATAGTGCTAAGTATTATGACCTACGTTCACTTTATGTTAGTATCATTAATGATGTTTGAATAAATGCATTTTCCTAGACCCCTGTCCACAAGCAAGTTGGGTGGAGCGTACATTGAAGTCACAAGGATGAGGAGTAAAGCAAAAAACCAGGCCTCCCCGTTGGTAGGCAGAAGGTGTTGCACCGTGTAGACAAGCCTCCCAGCTGCGAGAGACGGTTGAATTAAAGAGGAGGGAGTCGGTGATTTCTGGTCCCTGGAGCTGGGCTTCACCACGGCCCCAATACCAGCCCCCAGTCTTGTTACGGCCGTCACATAGAGCACAGGTCCCAGACCTCGCATTCTGGAATGGCACAGCTATAATCCATGCTTCTCAGAAACTAGCCAAAAACATCCAAATGGGGGAAGATCAGGTCCACTGCAGTTGTCTAATGTGGAGTTTCTTTTAAATGCTTCAAAGACGTGTCCTGAAAATTTCAGCCTGCTTGTCAATGAGTGGGCCGTCATGCTTAAAACTCGTAGGGGGAAGAAAAGTTTTTAAAAATTGCCAAAAAGTTAGATGAAATTGTACTACTGTATAAAGCAAAGCTGTATATACTAAACGTTTTTTAGCAGAGTAATATTTATTTGCATAGCCTATTTATTGTATTCGTATTACACGGTTATTAAATACTGGGATGAAATTGATGCCCTGAAGCAAGGACTCTCGCCTTTTAATGTACAGTTAGGACCGCTGTGACATCGTCAGCTTGCGTTAACAATTAGAAGATAGAAAACCCGCAATCAGGGTGTCTACCTAACTTCTCAGGGACTACACTTCGTAGTTTTCCACCATTATAAGAGCTGGTAAATATGAAACACTTGTGGAATTACCAGAATTGCCATTAACAGTATTTTCTTTCTCCTTACGTCGTGCTTTATGCTTCTGTACATATGACCGTGCTGTGTATTTATCGAAGCTAGTAAGCAATAATTTATATGTAAAAAATGGCCCAGCAATATAAGGTGAAAACTTATATAAGTCACTATTACCTTATCTTGTATTTTCAAGTGTTTTTTAAAAACTGCTTTTCCAAATATAAGATTATGTTAAAGATACTGTTCGTGCCTCATAGCTTCTTGCTGCGTCTGTGGGCTCCATAGCCTGTGTCCTGGCCCTCACTGTTTGGGACCCAGAAAACACTTGCTCACTGGGAGAGCGGCAAGTATATGGAGAGGTTTCCAGGCTGCCGTGGGCTCTTGGGGGACCTAAGACCCTGTGAAGCAAATGACATCAGTATTCTCATATTCCATCACCCCTGTCACTGCACTCAAGTGGGATCAGGACCTCTCCCTTCCTCATCAACCCAGATAGCGAGGGAAGCTCCAGGCCCGGCCTGCACCAGAGCCGTGGGTGGGGTGGTGAAGCACAGGGGTAATTACTTGCTCTGGTGGGAAGACTAGAGCATATCATTGTTCAAAATCTCCACCCCTTCTTAGGGGAGGGTCATACCTCCTGCTCACCAGTGTCAAGCCTTGGCATGTGGTAATTCCTTCCTGAGAGAGGATTATGTATCTCAACCTGTTGAATTCAGGAGTGGCCAAATGTCCAGCTATGTCCAATGAAAAATGGGAAGAAGTGACCTGTGCAACCGGTAAACTAAAGCTTGACCAGGTAGCCATGCCTGTCAGGTCCCTTCCACCATGAGACCTACCATGTTCCAGGAAGAGGTGTCTCCTTCCGCCCGGGTCTCCAGCTTGTGAAGGACACGTAATTTGAGGGAAACATAAAACATCATAATTAGAAGCCACTGAAGTTTGGGGGTGATTTGTTACCTCAGCAGAATTTAGCCTAAGCTAATCGAGTCTCCGTGGGCACTTCTTCCTTGATACACTGTCCCTTCCCTCGGTATATGGGCCATAGTCCTGGCTTTGCAGAACGCCTCGTGGATGAAAATACCGCCAGGCAGAGGCCTTGTCTTTATATGGGAAAAGGTAGAGAAGACCAGAAGATAATTTTCTTGGACTCATTAGCCGGAAGTGGCCCTTCTGGGTGCCAAGGTAAAGTGAGAGGCGAGAGCAGGGGTGCATTGCCTCTGAGAGGACCAGGGAGCAGCGAGAGGAAGACCACTGGGCCCCAGTGCCTTTGTCCTCAACTTAATCACTGTCCTCAGGGGGGCTGCCTACAGTCTGGAGCCAGGCAGGAGAGGAAGGGAGCAGGGAAGCTCTAGGCTCCAGCTTTGGAAGGGAACAGAAGAAATAGAAATTCCCGTTGTTCCGGATAGTTGGGAGATTCTCATCATTGGGATTGCTCATACTGGGAAGATGAACAAGGCTTCTGTTCAAATTAGCGAACTTCACAATGAACTTTCTGGCCCTGGCCCTGGTGCTCTCGCGACAAAATCCTATTTCAAGGACAGAGAGCTCCACGGCTGGCTTGGTTCTCCTCCGAGATCTTCTAGATCCCCGCTGAGCCACCTGTGTTACCTGCTTTCCACGCACTGCTTTAAACAAACAAGATTCCTGAAGCTTTAGACCTGCTCGTGTTCCCTGGTAAAGTGTTCCTGTTCCAGAAGGCAGCACAATTCCGTCTTAGCTAGCAGGAGCAGCCAGCACCCTTTCCCAGCACAAGAAAGGCGCACCCAGCCAGCAAGACCGACGTGCCGGGCAGAAGCATGTGGCCCCGGCATATGCCCTTGGCTCCCGGGGCACCAGCTCAGAGCCCTCCTCCAACCACGCTCAGGACCGGGTCCAGCCACGGCTCTCAGTTTTGTTTGTCTTATGGTGATGTGACGTGTGCCCGGGAGGAACCTGACCTCCCCCTCAGCCCTACTGTGGCTCCTCATTATGCCTCCCCCCACCCTGGGCTGGGGGGCGGGTTCCGGGGGAGGCGGTGGGTTTGGGTTCCCTAGGGCTAGTTTTCAGGGCGTTTCTGCCACCAGGTCATTGCACTCCTCCCCACAGCAGCCCCATACTAAGTTCTGCAGCCTCCCCGGATCCCACGCTGCCCCCCAACCTGGGGGTGAAGGACCTTCCGGCTCCTCCTGGCCTAGCCCTTGCACTCCGGTGAAAGCGGGTCAGGGAAAGGGCGGGAAGTCTTCCGAGCCCCTCCCCGCCGGCCAGCCACACCACCTCACCGTTTACTTCCTGCTAAAACTGCACCACGTCCCAGATCTCAATGCGCCTGGGCAGTTTCCCCGAGGAAGACAAGAACACGTCTCTCTGTTGTGGGCTTGCCCCCAATACCTTGGGCTGTCTCTGACATCCCGGGTTTTAGACCTGCAGGTGGGCAGGCATTCCTCACTGGGCTTCTCTTCTCCCAGGAGACCCACAGGCAGCCCCGGCCTGAGAACCTTGCTGGCCTGAGAGGCTAGCCTGGGAAGTGGTACTGAGCACTCCTACCCCGAAGGCCCCTTTCCTGCTCACGGCCACCCGGAGGGTCCCACATTGTCTGTGTGTGGTTAGAGGCTGTAATTTCTAGTTAGAACTTGCGGGAAAATAATCGCGTTCTGAGAAAATCCCTGCCAGTCGACCCCTTATTCTTATAGTCCTGACAAAAACAAAACCAAAAACAGTGCAGCAGAAAGATTAAAGTCTGGGGGCACCTGGGTGGTACAGTCGGTTAAGCGTCTGACTCTCCATTGCAGCTCGGGTCGTGATCTCATGGTCGTGACATCGAGCCCCGAGTCAGGCTCTACGCCCAGCAAGGAGTCTGCTTGAGATTATCTCCATCTGCCCCTCATGCTCATGCTCTCGCTCTCTTTCTCTCTCAAATAAATAAACAAATCTTAAAAAAAAAAAAAAAGGAAAGAAAGAAAGAATTGAGTGTCAAAAACAATCAGCCCACATGGAAGACTTAAGGCAATGGCAAGATCTTTCCCAAGTTTTGTGACAACTGTGGGTCTCTGGTATCTCGTAACTCAGAGGTCCCTTTCTCGGGGAGAATCTCACACAGTGATAGCACCACCAGGCCAAGTTCACGGTGTGGGGACCATCTTGACTCCCCACTCAGACACCCCCTGCTCATCAGCTTCTTCACCAGCAGCCCCATCTGAGCTCAGACCCTCGCTGTCCGGTCTTTCAGTCATTATGGTAACCTTCTACCTGTGTCCTTCCCTCACCACGGCCAGTCCCATGAATTCCCCCCCATAGACTCTCCAAACTCTCCTCAAATATTTTGTTTCCTAAATGTGATCATGCTTCTGCTCAGCTCAGTGGCGTGCAAGTGCTTTACCTTCTGGCCTCTGCTTACCTCTCCAGGGCCCAAGAGATCAGGCAGCTGCCCCAGGAGACTAATAATTTGGTACCCTCTTTAAACTGATATTCTTGTGGGGGAGGATTCCTACAAAACAATTGCTAAATAAGTGTATGTGAGGCTTATTTGCTACTTTCAAAGTGTTAAATCTTAGAGCCCTATAGATAGTGCACAGCTAACTGGGGTGGAGGGCCCCTACCTGGAAGAGCCCAGGCCCAGAATTGCCTGGATAATGACCCCACTAGAGCCCTGCAAACAGACCTGAAACCAAGGTGCTCATTAGAGAGGGCTGTGCTAGGAGATGTTCAAGGTCCCCTCCAGCCACTGGCTGCTAAGAAAGCTGGTGCAGAGCCGTGATTGCTAGAGCTAATTGGTTTTGTTTTGCTTTGCAGGGGGGTTTTTTGGGGTTTTTTGTTTGTTTGTTTGTTTGCTTGTTTTATGGAAGTGATTTGGCTGATGTGGGAAATAACTGTTTATGCTCCTTTGTATTCAGTTGACCCCGGCTCCACCTCAAACTGGAAGGGAAAAGGAGGCAGGGGGAGGGGGCCAGAAAGGAGCCCCCCGGGCCAGCCTGCTTCCTGTCCTGCACTGCTGCTGACTCCACAGGCCTACCAGAGGTGAGTGCTGGCAATAAAAACCCAGTAACGGCCCTGGAATCATTGGCGGTGCGTATGTCTCAGTACTAGGCCGGCTACTGCCTCCCGTAGGGTAAGAAGGACACACAGCGAGGGTAAACTGTGTCCATTCAGCGGCCTCTGTATGCTCCGCTCTTCCGTTTGGCCCCGGCGTGCCTTCTCTCCCAGCCCCCCACCTGGATCCGGCACCCAGGACTGCCCAGTCTCTTCTCCACCCCCTACCCCAAACACACTGTGCCTGTGACCCTTCCATCCCTACCAAGTAAGGCTTGTCCACTCCAAAGCCCCCTTGGATGACCCCATCCCCCGGGAGACCCCCTGACTCCTATCTGAGTTCTGGCAAGCAGGGCCCCCCATTGCTCTCTGGGGAACCACCCCGTGTTGTCTTGCCTCCCATCCAGCACGGGCTGCCACGAGGGTTTGGAAAACGCTGAACAGCGTTGTCTCTGAGGCGGTACTGCCAGGCTGAGATCAGGCTCAGACATTTAGGGGTTGCGCGAACTAGTCAAAGTTCCCACCTTGATTTTAGCTGCCGTTTCCGTGCATCATAAACGGGGGTTAATATGCCCCCACCTCACAGGGTGCTGTGAGAACCGCAGTAAGATGCATGTAAAGTGCCGACTACAATGCCTGGTATGTAGTTGGCGCTCAAGTGATAATTGACCATGAAGAAGATGACGACGGGGGTGACTGGATGCATGCCAGGAGATTTGCACCCACATTTCTACTCTCTGGGCAAATCCCTGAACTTCTCTTATGCTTACTGCTCTCAATTAGCACCATCTTTGCCGCCGGGCAGCCATGACCATGAAAGGGACGGTGCATGTGAGAGTCCTCTGTGCATGCTAGAATGAGATACGTGTAGATTTTCTTTTTTTCTTTTTTTTTTTTTTAGATTTTCTTTTGAATCCCCACATGCCCCACACGACCCTGCAACGCAGTAACGGCTCCCTAAATGTTTGCGGGTTGATCTGAGCAAAGATGTCTGCATAGAGCCTGCAAAGTTGGGGTCCTACCAGTGTGAGCATTCACACTGTCATTCACACATGAACACGGGGAGAAGAAAGGCAGATCAGACCTTGGGTCTGTTCACACCTGGTCTCGGGCCACCGCCTCCTGCAGCTCGGGGGAGGGCTTTTCCTTGGCCCATCCCACCCCGTCCCCTGTGGGTCCCCTGCAGGGCACCCCCTGCTCCGACCCCAAGCCCAGGAACCCCGGGGCGGCAGCTCCCCCTAACAAGCTTCAGGCTCTCTGGGGGGAATCTACAGAAGCTTCATGCTTCTGACCCGAGACTGAGAAGGACAGATGCTTACTCTTCCCCCAAAGGAATTTTCTGTGGTTTCATTTGGAGTCCGCTGAGGCAAGCACTAGAAGACTGAGCCCTGGGTGGAGATGACGTGCCCTTTGTAAGGCAGAAGAGCCAGAGAGGCCGAAAGCAGGAAGGAGGGCCCACGCTGGACCTCAGGCTCCACTTGCCTGGTGTTTTTCTTCCCTAAATCACCCAGTAACTTTCTCTCCCCGCCGCCCCTCTCTTAATAGTAAGCTAATGCTAATCTGCAACACTCTTCATCGACTCTACCTCACACACATTTCTTGAGCACCAACGTGTGGCAGGTAGTCTTATAAGTGGTGGGAAAATGACCACAAGCATAACGAAGATCCCTTTCTTCATGGAGCTCCAGTCTCCTTGCAGACCTAGACAGCACACAGAAGTAAAATCAGCAGCAGTAGCTCAGATGAGAAGAAGCAGGGAAGGGGAAGGGTACTGGAGCGTGCCAGGGAGCTGGGTGCAATGTTCAGGACAGCGGGGGGAGGCCATTGCTGTGGGTTGCCTTGGTCCCCACCGAACTCACATGTTGGAATCCTAAGTGCCAGGATTTCGGAATGTGACCTTAGTTGGAGATTAGGTGTGTACAGTGTTGAAATGATGTCATTGTGACGGGTCGTCTAGTAAAACTGGAGTCCTTACAAAAATGGCAAATTCGGAGAACCATGTGAACATGGTGACAGTTGCTTCAAACCAAGGAAAGAGGCCTGGAACAGATTCTCCCTCACAGCCCTTAGAAGGAACTGACCCTGCCAACACCTTCATTTCTGATCTCCAGCCTTCAGAACTGCGAGATCCAGTTTGTGGTACTTTGTTATGGAGGCCCGGGAAACGAGTAGAGCCTTACTGAGAAGACCTGAAAAGGAGGGAGCCGGCCGTGTACATCCCTGAGGGAAAGGCATCCCAGGCAGTGAGAACAGCAAGTGCCAAGATCCCAGAAGTGCACCTGGACTTTAAGGACCCACACGGAGTCTGATGTGGCTGGAGTCAGTCAGCGAGGGGAGAGAGGCAGAGGAGGCCAGAGATAACAGGGCCAGGACGCACAGAACCTGGGTGTTTCCTCTAGCTCAACGGAGAAACCACTGGGAGGTTTCAAGCGGAGAATGACATGCTCTGATTTGTGTTTCAGCAAGATCATGCCGGCTGCTGACTTCCCGAGAGACCAAAAAGGGGGTAAGGGTGGAAGCTGGGAATTCAGGAAGCTACTGGAATGATCCAAGCAAGATACGATGGTGATTTTCACCAGGTGGGGTAAGTGAGGTGTTTAGATACGTTTAGAAGGTAGGTATGCCCACAGGTACTGACAGACTGGATGTGGAGAGAAGAAGGAGTCAAGATTAACCCCAAGGATTTTGGCTGAAGAAACTGGAGTGATGCCATTGTAATTATCTGGTATGAGAAAGACCTCAGAGGTAGCAGGCTTGAAGGAGACTATCGGGAGCTCAGTCTGGGGTGTATTCGGCTTGAGGGGTCCACTGGGGAGCCCACAGGGGTTTCTCTACACCAGGTGTGGTGTGTATGCCTGATGTTCTGGACATGCGTGCCCATCCATTCTGGAATTTTCGCCAGGATCAAAGGGGAAAGCTGGGTCTTGTGTAGGATGGGCATGTGCTTCTGGCTGATTTAAGCTAAATAATGCTCCTTCAGACCGCGGGCTCCATGTAGAATGACGTGGAAGCACCCACGGCTTCCAAGGGCCGCCCAACATACACCACCCCGCTGGGGAGCAGGCTCTCCGGTGGGGCCACCAGCTGAGGCTGCCCGCAGGCTTCCCCTACCAACCACACCGTCAACTTTGACTTCACCGGTTCGTCAGGCGGCTGCCTCATTCCGGCTTCTCGTCCCAGGAGAAATGCAGAAATACGTGTTACGGTTTTTTCATCCCAGATTCTGGGGACTGCAGTTAGCCGAGTGGAATGCCGTATGCCTAACACCCGATTCCTAACAGGCCCTCAAAACAAGCGTTTTAAGGTGATCCCAGGCATGCAACTCAAGTTTTCCATTGTACAGACAAACTTTATCCATTATAAGAGCGGACTTTCTTTTAAACTCAGAACGATCCTGGGGAAAAGGAACTTTTTTTCCTGCCACGTGCTCGGCCCGGCTCACAGCACACACGCCGTGCTTCAGGGCTAATATCCTCGATGGGCAGGGCCTTGGAAACGGTCCTGACCAAAGTGTGAGACATTAGCGACATCTGGCGGGCAGGCGACGATCCTGCGCAGAATTTAAACCTCCATTGAAACAGCGGGTCTTGAGGGCTGAGGGCTGGGTGAAACCAAACGACACAAAGGGGCCGTGTTAAAGCCGGCGGCAGGGGGAGAGGCGAGGGCTTTGCCGCCGTCCTCACCCGGCCTCGGGCCAGTAGGTTTTGTTCTCTGTTTTTCCAGGACAATGCAGAGCCTTTTGAAAATACAGAAATCGGGGAATGAGAAAGGAGCTGAACTACAGAATGTTGACGCTTGAAGGGGTCAGGCAGGCACTGTCATCTGTTGTCTCCTAAGGGGATGAGGAGGGTGAGGACGGGGTGGGGTGGCTCAGCCAGTCCCCACTCCTCCCAGCTCCCCGCACTGGCTCTGCCCTCGGGAGAAAGTGAAAATCCCAAACAGGGCGGAGCGGGCGCCTCCCATCTGACCTCCGCTTCCCCCTCTCCTCCGGGGCTACCCCTCCCCCCACCATCCCACCCTTCCCACCCTATCCGGCTCCAGTCCAGCCCAGTTACACCTTTCAGGCCCCCAGGCTCCCAGGCCCCCAGGCCTTCGGACTGTCCAACAAGGCGTTGCAGAGCGGTCCTCCGTGGCCTAGGAGGCGCTGTGCTACACCTGGGACTGGGTTGGAGGGAGAAGCCTACTTACCTGCCCCGCGGGGCGCGGACTGCCCCGCCTGCATCCCCTCCCTGCTTTTCAGGGAAGTGGCTCTTCTCCGGCCGCAGGTCTCGGCTCCTCCAGGGAAGCTACCTCCGCTCCCACCCCGGCCTGCTCGGATTCCCTTCTGAGGGGAGCCTCCGATCCCCCGCCCCAGGCTGACCCTTTCCAATGAAGCGACAGCCTGTGCACTGCTCTGCGTCCCCTCCTCTCCTGACTAGAGTGGATGGTCTCTTAGGAAACAGACTGTCGTCTTTTTTTTAAAAATACATTTTTCATCTTTTTTTTTAAAGATTTTATTTCTTTATTTGACAGAGAGAGAGAGAGATCGCAAGTAGGCAGAGAGGCAGGCAGAGAGGAGGAAGCAGGCTCCCCGCTGAGCAGAGAGACCGATGTGGGGCTCGATCCCAAGACCCTGAGATCATGACCTGAGCTGAAGGCAGAGGCTTTAACCCACTGAGCCACCCAGGTGCCCCAGACTGTCGTCTTAACCACTGATTTGTCGGCGTTCAGCACCCAGCCAGGCAGGTGGCAGGTAGTGGTGTGGTTGCTGGGAGGCCGAAGGTAACTGTCACGGAGCCAGGGACAGGACACCGGTGGCCACATGCGGGAGTCTCTCCATCACGGGGCCACCTCGGCCCAGGGGTCACTTCAAGGCCCCAGGAGGATGGCCATAACCGTGCACCTGCCTGACAGGTGAGCATCTCCCGTGGCTGGGGCTGAGCCCAGGGAGGTCCCCTTTGGCCCCTCCCACTGTTCTGGTGTCTGCCTGTCCAAAGAGCTGGTAGCAATTCCGGCACATTCCTGAGCACTTATGGCTCAGGGGAATCCAAGTTCTCTTTCCCAGAGCAGATTCCAGGTAAGCCAAGCCTAAGGTCCGTATGAGCAGCAGTCAGTCCCGGAGTCCAGGGTCCACGTTGTCATGTTTCCCCTCGAGGCTCTGGAGCACCATCCACAGCTCAGAGGAGACCATGGGAGACATTAAGCTGTGCTCAGAAACAACACTCACGCTGGCTAGAGGGGCCCTCTGCTCAACTTTCACCTCTACCCTGTCGCACCAACAATCCTGCCAGGGCTGATTCCTTCGGTGTCTTACCCTGAAGGCTAAGAATTTCCCCCCAACTCTCCTAATGGCTGAGCAGCCCTGTTTCCCAGCCATTTACAAACATCTGGACTACTCCCAGGTGTGGACTCAATGGGCCACCTGCAACCCACTAGGTTGTAGTATTCAGGGGTGGGGAGACACACAACAGGCAAAGACAAAGGATGATTCCTTCCCTCCTCCTGTCTTTCGCATAAAATAGCCTTGAGGGCAGATCCAGGAGGGAAAGAAGGAAAAGTCATCAGCTTTTCATCCCTCAGGCGCTTACACTGGCCCAGTGGTTGCCGCTGGGGCTCCTTCTGTTCTTTGCCCCAGGTACAGTGGGGCCGCACTTCTCTGGAAAGGCCAGAGTCAAGATGCTGGGAGCAGCCAACTCCCTAGAGGAACCCGGTTTCCATTGTGCATTGAAATTCCCATTTGCCTGGGGCTGAGCTTCCCCTCAGAATCAAAGAGGTCAGTGAAGGCCCGGGACAAAGCACAAACAAAGCCTGGAAGCCAAGAGCTGCTCATAAAAATGGAGACAAAGTGGGCGTTTCAGAGCTGTGCTGGCTGTGTGCCTGGGACACGGCCCCTTCTCTGGCTGGCCGTGCCTGGCCATTTGGTCTCCAAACACTCCCTCCGTTTGGGAGATGCTGGGTTGGTTTGAACCCAAGGGTTGACTGTTTCAGGGTGGGATTAGGGAGTATCATCAACAAGAAAAGAGACTCCCTCTGGATGACAAATTTGGTACTTCCTGCGTTTCGTGCTCCTGTAATAAGCCCTCTGGACTTGGAACACTGTATGTTGTTACTTTGTTATTTTTCTTTCCTTTTAAAAAGAAGCTCTCAATCATAGGGGTTTTTTGTTTATGTTTTTGTGTTTGTTTTTAATGGTGTAGATCCTGGCCATTCAGAGCTGCTTAGCATCTGAAGTTAGATGTTAAAAAAACAAAAACAAAACAGCCCAGTTTTCTCCCTGTTACCTCTGCCCTTTGGTTTATTTCAGTCAGTGCTCTAGTAGAAAGATTCCCAGATCATGAGTCAGGAAACCTTCATTCTGGTTCCTGCTCCACCTTCCTCCCAGATGTGTGACCTTGGGCAAGTCATTTCTCCTCTCTGAGCCCAATTTTCTAACATTCTGTGACTACACAGAATCACAGGAAGGAGAGACCGCTTGGCTAGTTCACTATGTCATCAGGTAACAACTGTTTTGATTCTCTATTGGAGAGTTCATTTGTTAATTCATTCACTCATCCATCAAATATTTAATATATGCAGAATCATCGTAGGCATGAAGGTACAAAGTTGACTCGGACCGTGAACAGGTAGCACACCATGGTGGAAAGACTACTGATTTTCTGAGGGACACAGCCAAGTCCCAGCACTAACTAGCTTTATGGGCTTCCCTAAGTTTTTGTAACTTCTCTGAGCCGTAGTTTTCTCATCTGTATAATGGGCTTATTGTATAGGGTGACTAACCATCCATCCCCTTTTGCCTGAGACTGAGGAGTTGCCTGGGACACAGGACTTTTAGAGCTAAAACGTGGAAAGTTCCAGGCAAAGCAGGATGCATTGGTCACCTAAATGAGAGGTGAATTGAAGAGACACATAGAAGGGGTAGCACAGTGTCCTGCATCTAATGGCCGCTCTATAAATAGTAGTCCTCTGTGTACATGCGCACATGCAGACTCAAGCAGGCACACACATGCGCGTGCACACACTCACCTACACCCCCCACCCCCACCCCATAACATGACAGAGGAAAAATATAAGCACACAAATATGGTACAGCTAGGGTGGCACATGGAGGAGCCAGACTTTGGAGAGGAGCAAGGAGAGGCTGCAGAGAGCCGGAGGCCGGGAGCTGGGCATTGAAGGGGGAGGTGGATTTTATCGGGTGAGGGTGACGACTACGAAGGTGCCTCCTCTGCCTGAAACCTGTGTAAGCATACAGAGGCTAACAGCTTAGAGCTCTTCCAGGGTGTTCTCTGGCTGCTAACAGAGGTGCTGGAAGCAGAGAGGCCAGCAGGTGGCTATTGTCCTAATCCAGGAGAAACATGCCTGTCGCCTGGACTTAGGTGGCCGAGTGGGTGTACAGGGAAGGTGACAGATTGGAGAGATACTTAGGAGGTAAAATCAAGAGGAATTTGACTGAGAATGAATTTATTGAGTTAGATAAATAGATGAATGCGTGCATCTTGGAAGATGTCCATAAGGAGACATGTACCCTGGGAACTGCCTGAACTTCCAATGATATTTTTGATCCACACAGTAAATGTGATGCAGAGGAATAGTCAAGGCCATGTTGGGACTTTTGTGGACCCTAGACATTTTGCTTTCATGGAATCCTTCCTGCATTAAAAAAATACATAAATATATAAGGTATGTATATATAAAGAAAAGGTAAGTATATATGTATATAAGCATATTGGTATAAAGATGAATATAATCCAGGAGTATTATATTCCTTTTTGTCTCTTGATTTTAAAAGAAATTTAAAAACTTTTGTAGGTCCTTAAAAGTATGGTGGACCTTAGACTCTGGGCCTGTTCTGCTTGTGCGGACTTTTCTCAAGTTCAGTGTGAGCGCGGAGCGCCATCTAGCGGCTGCCACGCTTGCGATGCCGCTGAACGTTTCTGCCCTGCTGGAGAAAGGGAGTCTGTAAAATCTTCAGTCCAGACCAGACCCAAATATCTATCAGTTGGTGAATGGATTAACAAACCAACCAACCACAAGAAATTACAGTATATACATAGACTGGCAAACATTCAGCAGTAAAAAATGACGAGCTACTGTTGAACACAAGTTGGATAAATCTCAAAGCACACCACCAAGTGAAAGAAATTAACCCCAATGACATGATATATACTTCAATTTATATGAACTCTAGAAACAGCACAAATATAGAAACAGAAATTGGATCATAGTTTGCCAGGGGCCAGGGATTAGAGCAATGTATAATGTATTAACTCTACAGATGCACAAGGAACCTCTGCTGGGCTGAATGTGCCCCCCACCCCCCACCTCATATGTTGAATCCTAACCCCAAAGGCTGATGGCATGAGGAGGTGGGGCCTTTGGGAGGTGATTAGGTCATGAGGGTAGAGCCCTCATAAATGGGATTAGTGCCTGGTAAAAAGAGGCTCCAGAGAGATCACTAGCCCTTTCTACCATGTGAGGAGGATGCAGAGAGAAGGGGCCAGCTATAAACCGGGAAGCAGGCTCTCACTGGAACTTGACCTTTCTAGTTCCTTGATCTTGGACATTCTAGCCTCCAGAACTGGGAAAAATACATTTATGTTGTTTGCAAGCCACCCAGATCAATCAGGAACATATTGGGCAGATGTATGTTTTTCATCAGGATTATTGGCACATTTATATTCTTGTAAACCTGTCTCAAAACTCAACAAACTGGGGTGCGTGGGTGGCCCAGTTGGTTAAGACTGGTAATTTCATGGTTTGTCAATTACTTCTCAATAAAGCTAGCTAAAAAAATGTAATGTTAAACCTCCAGAACAGACAAATTAAATTAGTATCTATGGAGACAAGGTCAGGTGCATTCGGTACTTCTAAAGTACAGTCAGAGTTGAGAATGAAAGCGCTGTGCAAAGGGAATTCCTGAGAAGGTCAGCTTCCCTGAGGCACCCCCAATGGGAAGCTATAAGTATGGAACTTTTTTTAAAGATTTTTTTATTTACTCATTTGACACAGAGAGATCACAAGTAGGCAGAGAGGCAGGCAGAAAGAGAGGAAGAAGCAGGCTCCCTGCTGAGCAGAGAGACCGATGTGGGGCTCGATCCCCGAACCCTGAGATCATGACCTGAGCTGAAGGCAGAGGCTTTAACCCACTGAGCCACCTGGAACTTTTTTTAGTAGCTCCTCCCACTGGGCTCTGTTCAAGCCTCAGGCAGGCTCCCTCCACATCTCAGACTGACTCTTCCTTTCCAATCACCTCTTTTTTGTTTGTTTGTTTTAAGCTCTTATTTTATTTATTTGACAGAGAGAGACAGCAAGAGAGGAGACACAAGCAGGGGAAGCAACTATGTGAGCCGACACACAGAGTATTGCTAATCAGAGAAACTCATGAAGACTTGGTCTCCAAGATTTTTACTGGGAATAGTCATGCAGGCACAGCTGCCTGCCCGTGTGACTGTCTTCCGTCTCACTCAGCCTTTAGCCTCCAGCCTTTAGAGAGCAAGCTGAAATCACGTGGTCCACTGTCCCACCAGACATCACACTGTCGGCATAGACAATGTGGTGTGGCCCAAAGCCATCATGTAAACAAATACACTCTTCTCAGGCAGGGCATTCCTCGGGGCCAAACCTTTCTTTGGGGCAAGCTTCATCCTTCGCTGTACACAGGCCTATCTGTATGCCCAGGGAAGGAGTCGGGTAACTTGGTTGGTCTAGCTCACTGTCTACATAGATTCCACGTGAAGATGGGTAGCCCTGGTGGACGTGGAGAATACGGGGACTTTGTGGATTTTCATCGTTATCCCTGAAACTTGTTGTAGCCTCTGGAGTCAGAAATGGATCTCAGGAATGCCTGGGCAGCTCAGTCAGTAAAGTGCCTGCTTTCAGCTCCTGTCATGATCCCAGGGTCCTGGGATGGAGCCCCCCCCACCCCCATCTCAGCGGGGAGCCTACCTCTCCCTCTGCCTGCCTTTCCCCCTGTTTGTGCTCAGTCTCTCTGACAAAATGTTAAAAAAAAAAAGATGGGGGCGCCTGGGTGGCTCAGTGGGTTAAAGCCTCTGCCTTCGGCTCAGGTCATGATCTCAGGGTCCTGGGATGGAGGCCCGCATCCGGCTCTCTGCTCAGCAGGGAGCCTGCTTCCTCCTCTCTCTCTGCCTGCCTCCCTGCCTACTTGTGATCTCTCTCTCTCTGTGTCATATGAATAAATAAAATCTTTAAAAAAAATGGATCTCAATCAGTATTTCATACCATCCCATTACTGTAGCAACACAGACAATTTAACATTGAATTCATGACATCCCTTTATTTAAAAAAAAAATCCCTTGACTATTTTTCCATAATGCAGGCTCCAGGGTCCCACTCAGTTCCTCTACCGTATCCAAAGTCCCCCAGCTCTTTTGTTTGTTCCTGCCACCAAAGCTTAGCTCCAGGCCACACTCTGCCTTATCTACATCCACTTAGGAACTTGGCAGAAAGAATGTATCTTTCATTTCTCCAGGGTCCACCCTCAGCAAGGCTCTTCTAATTATAGACAGTAAGTTACTTCCCTCTTATGGTTCCTGCTGCCTAGTCATTTGCCTGGGGGACCCCCTCTGTGCAGACAATCCTCTGCTGCTTCCAGCAGGCTCCATGAACTAGGACTTGGTGCCTCAATTCTGTTGGCTCGCAGGAATAACCAGTGGGACCGGGGCTTTGTTGAGTTTTTTTAAAATTCTTTTATGTTCTCATTTCTATGGACATCTATCCACGATGTTTAAATTCTTTTATGTTCTCATTTCTATGGACATCTATCCATGATGTTGCGGTAACACCTTTTTTTTTTTTTTTTTTAGGGGCAGGCCAGTGGCAGAGGGAGAGAGAGAATCCCAAACAGGTTCCATGCCCAGCGCCTAAGTCTGATGCCAGGCGCCATTTCACAACCAGGACAGCCTGAGCTGAGCCAAACTCGAGAGTCACACGCTTAACCGACTGAGCCACCCAGGTGCCCAAGGTGACTCCTTTCTGCAGTGAGATCAGTTGCTTGTATCTTATCGCTCGTCTGGCTGAATAGCTTCGATTGGCTTTAAGTAAACCTCTCCTGGGAATGTCGCTCAATTGAATTGTTTCTGCTGGTGGCGTGCAGAGTTTTATCTACACAGTGTTTCCTCCTAAAAACAGCCAAGCAGATCTGTCCTATAGACAGCCGGCTGTGGCCGTGGAACGCGGGCTCTCTCCTGCACGATCACGAGGGCAGGCATGCAAAGGGAAAGCACCTGGGCTCGCACCGGCCAGCTGAGCTTGAGGTGGGGCCCAGGAACAGGATAATGATTGACAGGGTCACAGCGTTGATGAAGACCCAGGGCTCGAAGCAGTCCTTTCCAGAGCTAGGTCCTGGGAGGGCCCCAAAGCAGAGTTCGGTTGTGCGCAGGCTTGGGGCTACATAGCTCACCAGACTTCAGTCTGGCGCGCATCGGGGTGCCTGCGGGGTCATGGACACGTGACCAGCGCAGCCACCGGAGCCCTGGGCTCGCAGGTGCCCGTGCCTGAGGCGTGATGCCCTGTGGCCTCCATCTGGAGAATCTTCATCATTTTAGTGGGAACTTGGGTGTTGTCAATAACGTCTGATGGGACGGTGGGTCATGCGCCGGGGGCTTGGAGGCTCTTCATTCGGGGGCGGGGGTTGTCTTTTAGCCTGGCTTGTAGGTTTTTGTTGCCAGCTGGACCTGATGTACCAGGTGAAAGGAATCGAGGGAAATGGGCCGTTAGCGCGAGGGTTCCGGTTTCTCTGGCTAAGGGTTGGCCGCGTGTACTGGTTGCTGCAGCTGTAGGTGTGAGAAGCTAAACTTGCCCCTGGTGTCCTGGTTTTTGTCTGCCCTGTTGACCTTGGATTTCCCCCAGAGACTTCTTCAGCCTCCTGTGCGGTGCACAGCGCTCTCGGCTGCTGCCCGGGTTGCTCTTCAGGAGCCCCAGCGGGCCCCGAGGCAGGTGGAGGGACGCATTCTACAGCCCGGCTGTGGGGTCTCAGGCCCCAGGGAGCCCCCGGCCGTGACCCGCAGGGGAGCTGCTCAGGCGTGTGTCCTTTCACTGCCCCTCAGGCGAGGCTGGGAGGGGCTGCGTTGGGACTCCCCCCCCCCCTCCCCGGTCCTCCGGGCACAGCAGTTTCCCGGAAGGGCAGGCCTCGCTGAGAATCACGGGAATCTCCTGTACTTAAGAAGGCTGTTTCCCCACCCGCTTCCAGAAGCAGGAGGGGCCTTTTCTCTGACCTGCCTTCTGAGAGGCGGAGACGCTCCTCACAGTGTGGGAGCCCCTCCCGAGTTTGAGTCCCAGTCCTGCGCCCACGGGGCCCCCGGGCGGTGGTGGCCCGGGGGTTCTGCCGCCGAGCTTCGAGCCCGGTAAGTCCCGGCTCTCGGGGTCCGCGTCTTCGGTTTGTCCGCCGTGTCCTGTTACTGTGTGGGTGGGTGACGATGGGTGCCGGCCGAGAGCGGGCGGTCAAGAAAGAATCCTTGAGACGTTTTGGTGCAAAAAGGTGGTTTTATTAAAGCACGGGGCCGGGACGAAGAGCTGCGCCGGGGTTTTGAGGAGGGATTGATTATGTATTTTGAGTTGGTGGGGGGGAGGGTGGGTGGGGATCAGGGAGGTTTCTGAAAGGATTTTCATAGGTTACCGAAGTCTGACAAAGTCCTGGAGGTCTGGCTGTTGTTGAGATAAGGCCGCTTTTTGCCTCTAGCAGAGCATTGACATTGAGACAGTTGTGAACTTCTTCAGGATTGTCGTACTCTGCCTGTCCCACGTAGGTGCCAGTGGGCTGCAAGTTGTAAGGAAATCTGTTTATTCACTTGAGAGGGAGAGAGAGAGTCGTGCACGGGCCAGTGCGTGGGGGTGGGGCAGAGGGGGAGAGAATCTCAAGCAGGTTCCGTGTCCAGCATAGAGCCCAGCACGAGGCTTGATCTCATGACCCTGAGATCATAACCTGAGCCAAAATCAAGAATCGGATGCTTAACCTACCGAGCCACCCAGGCACCCCAGGAATTTAAATTTTATCTACATTCTTCTTTTCCCTTTGTCCTCCTCATCAGGCAAGGCAACTTCTAAACTTCTTTAAATGCCTGCCTGGAAACCAGATGTCTACTGATAAAACTAAAACATTTTCCTGTACAACTTTAGGTATAGGGGAACAGTATGGTTGTGGAAAAGAGCTTGGGCTCTGGAGACCTGGATGGTTAGGATCGTTGCCCAACCTCTTCTGACTGCTTCATTTAACACCTTGCTACTCAAAAAGTGTATTCCTCAAACTAGTGGCATCTTCCCTACTCTGGAGCTTATTAGAAAAGGAGCTTCTCAGGCCCCATCCCAGGCCTATTGAATCAAAATCCACATTTATTTTATTTATTTTTTTAAAGATCTTCTATTTGAGAGAGAAAGAGCATGAGAGTTAGAGAGAGAGCCCAAGAAGGGAGAGGTCTGAGGGAGAAGCAGACTCCCCAGTGAGCAGGAAGCCTGAGAGAGGACTCGATCCTGGAGTCCCAGTGACCTGAGCCGAAGGCAGTTGCTCAACCAACTGAGCCACCCAGGTGCCCCCCAAATCCACGTTTAAACAAGATCCCCAGGCCACTCCTGTGCATGTTAAAATTTGAAAAGCTCTGACCTGAAGTTACTTCAAACCTTGGAGCATTAGTTTGTTATCTCAGTTTCTGCACCACGCAGGGAGGCAGCCTGGGCGCCACAACGAACTCACTTGGGCTCCCTGGGAAATTTTTAAGGGAAATGGGAACATGTGTCCACCGTCGTGTGAACCTCTAGCTTGAGATACTTCCATTTCAACATTAAATCATATCATTCCTTTGATGGTGTTGTATCAACGTGAAGCTAGGAATTGAGCTGTGATAAAATACTAATAGTTTGTGAAGGTCAATATGGACCCAGAGATGAGGTGGCCGTGTCCTGATTCCAAAATCTCCAGAGCTGTGCATGGCCCACCAGGTGCTCAGTTGTTGGGATTATCACCACACAGTACATTGTTTGAACCTGTCTACAGAATAAATAGAACTGCTAGCTATTTCTTTTCCTAGGGATACTGACACACTCAGAGCCCCGAGAACTGAGAAAGTTTGGGAACCTCAGGTTTCACGTTTGGTTGATTTTTTTTTTTCCCTCTCCCTTGATTTTTTTGACTGCATTAAATGATAAAAGGTAAAATAAATCCCTACCCATTGAATATTGGTTCACTTCACTTTGCCTTTATTCAGTCTGCTACTTTTCCCGTTGAACTTCATCTTCATTCTTTTTTTTTTTTTAAAGATTTTATTTATTCATTTGACACAGAGAGAGAGATTACAAGTAGGCAGAGAGGCAGGCAGAGAGAGAGGAGAGAGGAGGAAGCAGGCTCCCTGCTGAGCAGAGAGCCCGATGTGGGCCTCGATCCCAGGACCCTGGGATCATGACCTGAGCCGAAGGCAGCAGTTAAAACCGCTGAGCCACCCAGGCGCCCTAACTTCATCTTCATTCTTTAAAGACAAGTGCAAAGCCATCATACCAAGGTCAACAAAGCCTGGCCTTATAAGCAAGCTGTGTGTATAATCGGTTGTCCTACCGTACAGTGCTTCCCTCTGTATCATTCCTTCTGATACGCCAAACCACTTGACATACCCAGACTTAACTTTTCCCAATCTCATGAGGAAAGCCATTTCAGAGAAGGAAAGCTAAAGCCCTCAATTCAGAGAGGTTGCATAACTGCCCAAGCTCACACAGCATTTTTCTCCTCTCTAAAACCAGCGCCAGTGCCCTTCTGTCTCTTGCTGCCTGGGGCTGGGGTGGGGAGGAGGATCTGCAAGAAGTGGGTGGAATGTGGGTAGGGAGTTTGAATTTGAACTTTGCCTCAGGTTGGAGAGCTAGCTTCGGGCTGGAGCCAAGGCCTCTTACTGTCACAACAGAGGGCAGCTAACAGCTGGCCTGAGGGTCACACTTATGATGCCACGTGATGATTGGAGCCCAGTTCATTGCCCCAACTTTGCCACGAACTTGCACAAGGCCTAGGACAGCAGGGAGGCCAGCCCCGTCTGCTGGGATGATTGCATTTGGCACAGAGCACCTCCCGTCGAGGGAGGACCGTTCTCAGACGATCTCTACCTCCTCAGTGACTTGAAAGAAGTGCCACAGTCTTTAAGAAGGAGAAGCACCTGGAAGATTGTGTAACACCCCACCTCCAAGATAGTCCCAGCTGACCAGCTGCCTCGGGACAGACTCCTGTAAGATGAGCTTCAAATTCCCTGTGCCAGGCACTGGGTATAAGGGGGCTGGCGAGGAGGAAGTGGGACCCCAATTGCTTAACATGCACACACCTAGCTCTCTCTGTCTCTCTGGTGGACAAATAGAAGTAGCAGAAGTTACCTGACCACAGAGGTTGGGCTCCCCTTGCTGCAGGTTGGGAGGGTTCTTATCTCGCCGAGTTGAATGGATCTCGTGAACACAGTAGGGTGAAGTGAAGTGAAAGTTCAGTGAAGGTGAGAGCAGAAGGGAAGAAAAAGTTCTCTAGACTGAGAAGGGTCCTCGGAGGGCTTTTAGTGGCAGTCTTTTATTGAAAACTTGACCAGGTAGCTTGTGGCCGTGAGCTTCTTGAGCCATCTTGGTTTGAGCAAGGACTGTTATTGGGAACACCCTTGATAACTGACTCCTTTGAGGTCTGGTCATTTTCTATGATTACAGTCTAGCCGCCAAAGAAAAATACTCCCTAACATCTGGGGCCGGGTGGTCTAGTCAGTTCCCTTATCTCTTGTTCACTCTGTCTTAGCTCTTGCCCACCAGGAATAGTTTCAGAGCTGGTCAGGGGTCCCCTGTCTCTCCCTGCCTATACCTTAACCCTTTCCTTACTCACTGTTTGAGGGTGGCATTGTCTAACCAGCAGCCAGATAGCTATGCTCTTGAGTGTTGAGGAAAGGGAACTTTATTCCGCTTCATTTATTTCCATTTTAGGTGATATAATGAGCCTTACACATACACACTCACACACATATACACAAAGGCAGTTTTGGAGGGTCTCAGTAGATCAGGGGATTGGTAATGGACTCTGGTCCACATATCAGGGATGCTTACGACCTGGAAGGCTGGGACAATTCATGGAAGGCAGTGGAAGCCTCCACAGAGAGAGCTTTTGAGATGAGGAGCACTACATCAGAGCTGAACACGCCATTGCCTCTGGATCCCTCATTTGGTTCTTGTCCAGATCAGGGGTGACCAAAAATGATGACCATCTGTCCACTGTGTCTCAGCCTCCGGCCAGGGCCAAGTAGGCCTGGCACATACCACTGCTCCGCCCACACGAGCCTCAGTCCCCTGGGTGGAATGTCCTGCTTGCTTCCTTTTCCTTGGGTCTAATTACTACTTACGGGGGCATTACACAGAATCACTTTCGTTTTAATAATAACCAAGTCTAACATTTGTGGAGAAGTCACTAGTAGCTTGTCTTATCCCAAACACCCCCCTATTAGTTTGCGAGGGCTGCTGTATGTAACAAAGTACCTCAGATGGAGGGGCCTACTCAACAGAAATGTATTGTCTCACAGTTCTGGTGATCAAAAATCCAAACTCAAGGGGTGCCTGGGTGGCTGAGTCAGTTAGGTGTCTGCCTTTGGCTCAGGTCATGATCCCAAGGTACTGGGATCGAGCCCCGCATCGGGCTCCCTGCTTCTACCTCTCCCTCTCCTTCTACTGCTCCCCCTGCTTGTGCTCTCTTGCTTTGTCAAATAAATAAATAAAAATCTTTAAAAAAAAAAGCTTAATACTAAAAAAAATAAAAATCAAGGTGTGGACTGAGCCACACATCCTTGGAAGACACCAGGGGAAGAAACTGTCCCAGATCTTTTGGTTTCTGGTAGTTCCTTGGCTTGTGGCAGCATAACACTGTTATTCACATGACATTCTTGCTGTGTGGCTATCTGCCTCCAGGTTTTCCTATTTTATAAGGACACCATTCATGCTGGATTAGGGACAAACCCCATTCCAGTATGACCTCATCTTAACTAATTATATCTGCAAAGACCCTATTTCCAAATAAGGCCACATTTTGAGGTATTGGGAGTGAAGATTCAACATATAAGTTTGGGGCTTGGGAGGACACAATTCATACAATCACCCCCTTACCCCCCAACTAACCCATGAAGAAGCTGAAGCTCAGAGAAGATAAATAACCTTCCCAGAGCCACACTGCTAGGAAGTGACCAAGCTGGGATTCGAATCTGAGGCCTTTTACCCAGGGCAGTGGTTTTCCTTCCTTTGGCAAGAAATAGCATCACCTCGGGGCTACTTAGGCACAGACTGCTGGAGCCCACCCTGAGTTTCTGGGGCTGGAGGTCTGGGTTGGGGCTAGAGCGTTTGCATTTCTAACGAGTTCCAGCTGGTGGCGCTGTTGCTGCTGGTGCCGGACTCTCAAAACCACTGCCCTCAGGCTTCTCTGGGCATAAACATCAAGGGAAAGTTTTGTTTGTTCTTTTGAGTAGGCTCACTCTACTCTCACTGTGGCTCACTCTAAGATTTCAACTTGATTGAGTCTGGGGGGAACCCAGAAATGTGTATTCTTGCCAAGCAAGCTCAGCTCTTCTGAGTTGCCTGATGAGTGACCTCTAGAGAAAGAATGTGGTTTCTGCTACACGTCCCCCACAGACACCCAGTCCCCACCCCCTAGGTCCTCAGCTCTGACCGCTCACTGGAATCACCTAGAAACTTCCAGAAGTACTGAACTAGTGGCTGGATTCATCCTTGAGGCTTCAGATTGCATTAAGGGGTGGGGTGGGGGGTGGCCTGAGCCACTGAGTTTTTTGGTTTTGGTTTTGGCTTTTTTTTTTACGGTCTCTTAGAGGTGACTCTAACGTGCAATCAAAGTTGAGAACCACTGCCACAGACCCAAGCATAGTGCAAAACTGCTACATAGTGCAAAACTGGTTACTCTGGGTGAGTTTCCAGAACATTCGTCCACAGAGCCTGACACCCCAGGAGCCCCAGTTCTTCCCCAGCCCTAAGTCAGAAGGGTCCTCCTTGTCACTAAGAACTTGTGCGGCCCAAAGGGCCTGTACCTCTCCCCAGAGAACCAACATTTTTATTCCTTCCTTCATTCACAAGAGGCAGGGTGATGCCCTGGTGAGTTGGGAGGACTCTGGAGCCAGGTTGCTGGGTCTGACCCCAGCTTCTACCTTTGGGAGCAACGTGACCTCATGTACATTAGTTAACGGGGTGCCTGGCTCCTCTTCTGTGAAAATCATGTCTCCTGGGGTAGTTGTGAGGGATAAGTGAGTTTACTGCAGGTAGAGCTCTTACGACAGCCAGGAGCACAGTGAGCTCCGAATTAGTCTTCTACCTGCTCATTGAACAAGATGTGCATTAAGTAGCCAATGCCAGCCATCGGGGTACAGCAGTGAATGAAACAAAACAGGGAATAAAAACCTCTACCCCTTAGGGCTGACAACCGAGGGAGCAGAAGGTAATAATGTATGACTCGAGGGTACTAGGTTCTTACTATCAGAATCCCCCAGATGTCCTGATGCACGCTTTAACGGACTCTGTGTTTGTGTTATCTCCCCCACCTTGGATGTCAAAGCCCTAATTCCTAATGTCGATGGTATTTGGAGGGGGGCCTTGTCAGTGTAGAGTCCCCCTGAATCTGCATAGTGCCTTAGGAGAAGAGACAGCTTGGTCCCCCTCCGCTCTCTGTCATGGGAGGCCGTAGCAAGAGTTCATTCTGCAAACCGAGAACCCCACCCTGCCGGCACCCTGATGCCTGACTTTCCAGGCTCCAGAACCCTGAGACATCAATTTCTAGTGCTTAAGCTGCAGTCTTTGGTATTCGTTACAACAGCCTGAGCTAAGACATACCCTAAGTGAGCAAGACCTCAGATTCAAGTCGCGTGTGTCCAGGCAGTGCGCCCTGGGACCCCGGTGGCGGGCAGGGGGAGTGATGGAGGGGGAGTGGAAAGGCGGGGAGGGGGCGTGTGGTGGGCGACGATTGTCATTCCCCAGCGAGCTGCCCTGCCCTCCCCTCCCACTGCCTTCCTCTTCTTGGATTAAACTTTTCCAAGAAAATTCTCTGCCCTTCTGTCCTGTTATCTGCCTCCGGCAGTGGTTCGCTGGGAGATTTCCCAGTCCGGCTGGTGCTTTCGGTCCTCCCGCCTGGGAACGTGGATGGGATGGGCCGGAGCGGGGCACAGAGACCCCCGGCAACGGGGAGTGCCAGCGGGAGCGGCGGCCCCAAGGGCCTGGCGGGGGGGGGGGGGGGGGGGGCGGGGAGCGCCGCCGGGTGAAGCGGCTTTCCCCTCTGGGACGCGGGGACGCTTCCCTCCCTCTCTGGGAGGCTGGTTCCCAAACAAACGCTCTCGCCGGGTGGGCGCTGGAGGGCGCTGGTCCTTTGATTTCTCGAAAGCCGCGGACTTTCTGCGAAATCTCGCTGCCAGCGGGGCTCTCCTCCGAAATCCCCCCCGGGACCCCCTTGGGCAGCAGCCACCGGTGGCCATCAGCCGGGCGAGGGAGAGCCCTGAGCCCCTTGTCCCGTGTGGTCGCCCTGCCCCACGCGGCCACGGGGAGGCTCGGCCGGGAGCCCGGTCCCCAAGTCGCACTTACCGCCTTGCCTCAGCAGGTGTCACTGTGGTTGGGAAAGTGAGCGCCTGTGGATGTGAAGGCTGTGCCCGCTGACTTGGCAGGGGGTGGGGGGAGGGGACACCAAGCGCACTGAAATGTTCCCCCAAATGAAGAAGTGTTCCCATTAGCCCTTGCACCTCCTGCGCTCCACCGGCCCCCCGCCCCCCGCCAGGTGGAGGCAGAGGGCCCTTTTTCCGCAAAGCAGGGATGAGACTTGAATCAACCTCCCCTAGTCAGGGGAGGTCTTGGGCCCCCTTCTCCCTGGACTTCTTGCATCCTTCAGCGGGTGGTTCTCAAAAGACACCATCACCGGCTGAAGAGCTTTAAATGCAGATCCTGCCCTCACCTGGGAATTCTGTTTGGAACGCATGGGGATCCGCATTAAAAAAAAAAAATCCGTTATAGTTAACATGCAGTGTTATATTAGTTTCAGGTATGCGACACAGTGATTCAGCAATTCTGTGCATCACCCAGTGCTCATCATAAGTGTGCTTTTTAATCCCCATCACCTATTTCAGCCATCCCCCTCCCCCCCCAACCCACCTTCCCTCTGGTAACCCATCAGTTCTCTATGGTTAGGAGTCTGTTTCTTGGTTTGTGTTTTTTCCTTTGTTCATTTGTTTTGTTTCTTAAATTCCACACATGAGTGAAATCTTATGGTATTTGTCTTTCTCTGACTTATTTCACTTAGCGTAACAGTACTCTCTAGCTCCGTCCATGTTGTAAATAGTAAGATTTTATTATTTTTTATGGCTGGATAATACTCCGGTGTATATATTCCACATCTTCTTTATCTATCTGGTGATGGACACTTGGGCTGGTTCCATAATTTAGCCAAGATAAATAATGCTGCATTAAGCATACAGGTGCATATGTCTTTTCGAGTTAGTGTTTTTGTGGGCTTGGGGGTAAATACCCAGTAGTGGAATTACTGGATCATATGGTAATTCTACTTTTAATTTTTTTGAGGAAGCTCTATTCTGTCTGGCATAGCGGCAGCACTAGTTTGCATTCCCACGGTGCATGAGGGTTCCTTATTCTTTTTTTCTTTTTTCTTTTTTTATTATTATTTGCCCCAGGGGTACAGGTCTGTGAATCATCAGCACTCACCATAGCACAAACCCTCCGCGGTGTCCATAACCCATCCACCCTATCCCTACCCTCCCACCCCCCAGAGGGTTCCTTTTTCTCTACATCCTTGAAACACTTGTTGTGTTTTTCATTTTAGCCATTCTGACAGGTGTGAGGTGGTATCTCCTTGTGGTTTGGGTTTGCATTTCCCTGACGGGGAATCTGCATTTTTAACAAGCGCCTCTGATGTCACAATTGGTGTACTCCTTACTATGAAAAACACTTAAGAGACTCACTCAGTCACATTAAATCAATTTCCAGGAGATTTGCCAGGAATCTGGATACTGTTTCAAAAGATGTTTTACTGGGTAGTTGGAACATTACAGAAGTATTTTTACCTCTAAAGGGCAGAAAGTGGCCATTTTCACCACTGATATAGCTACATTTTGGATTTGATTACAATCAAATGCCTGCTACTCTGCTGAACCCTTACGTAATTGTCTCATTTGTTCTTCTCACAACTTGAGGGCATCCGCCTCTCCATTTCCACACTGCGTAACTGATACTCTCCCAGGTTAAGAAATTTGCCCAGAGTCTCTGCTCATCTGTAGCAGGGTGTTGACTCCACCCCAGGTTTGTGTGGCCCCCAAAGCTTTGCAGCCCTCTGTGCAGTTGGTATAAGTGGATGGGAAGCATGGGGTCTTGGTCTGTCGATCTGACCCCTGGTGGGATGACATGAAAGTTCAGCAGACTCAGATCGGAGCTGGACATAAATGTACTGGAGATTTAACTTGGAGGCCACTGCAGACCTCAGCATCACTTGGCATTTATTCCAGCAGCCTCCAAACGCAGAGCTCCTTGGATCTATGCCCCCCCCTACAGTCCATTCTCAGCACTGCGGCACAGTGCGTCTTCTAAAATGTAGGTAAGATCATGTCACTCCAACCTTCCAGTGGATTAGAATAAAATCCAAATCCCTGATTGTGGTCCTCAAAACTCTAGTGGCTACAACCCAAGGTGCCTTTCCATCCTCACCTTCTACCATTCCTCACTTCTCACTGAGCTCTTTTCTTCCCTCATTCCCACCTTAGGATCTCACCTACTGCAATATAAAGGCCTCAAGGACAAGGACTTTGTCCTACGCACTGCTAAATCTTCTGTGCTGGCATTTGAGAAATATTTGAGAGTGAATATTTATGAATGAATTTGAGAATTGTGTTTTTTGATTCTTGGGTATCCTTTCATTCGGAAAAAATAGAGTGGGAAACAGTTATGAGGGGGTGTGCACCTCTCGTCTGTGGACCTGAACTGCTATCCAGTGGCCACATCTGTACAGAGAGCCCCTGTACAAAAATAATTGTTTTTTATCAACACAAATATGTAGAAGCAACTGAATTTAGGTCTTATTACAGAATAAGGTTTCTGTTGTTCCTTAAGCATTTTTTTTCCTAAAAAAAATAACCCAAGGTAAACTTTTTTCATAGCAGAGGTAGACTCCTAGTGGAGCCAATGAAGCTGAAGGCTCAGATGTCCATTTGCATGGCTTCTTCCAAGGTCCTAGGCGTGAGCTGGGAATGTATTCATTCACATGTCACATGCTTTTGTAAAATTTGAAAGATGAGATATTTTAACTGTAATCAGTTAGAACCACTGTCTTTTTCCACTTTCACTCCAATGACTTTTTCCATCTGGTGGCATTGGAGGTGGTAACAGTCATTTTGGTAATCCAGCTAAAGGAAAGTTGAATGACAGATACGTTTGGATTTCATAGGATATATTTATTTGGTTCCCAGTTATTTTTTTTTAAGATTTTTAAAATTTATTTATTTATTTATTTATTTGACAGAGAGAGAGAGAGAGAGAGCACGCACAAGCAGGGGGAGCAGAGGAATAGGCAGGCTCTTCACAGAGTAGGGAGCCCGATGCGGGGCTTGATCCCAGGACCTGAGCCACCCAGGTGCCCCATGGTTCCCAGTTACTTAGTGGAGAAATAAGTTACACAAAGTTTTGCTGGTTGTCCCAATTGGGGAAGGACCTTGAATATCTGTGGCCTACTGTGCTTCCTTACCCGGCATTGTAAAACAAAGGTGCCCAAGACCAAAGTGTGTATATATAATGAAGGAGAAATAGGTTTGCAATGTACAAACCCAAAAGCTAGTCTGTGGAAAACTCATGAACTTATCAGAACTTTAATATTGTAAGTAAAAGATTTAGTTTTCATTGGTGCTGGGTCAAAGCAGAAGCTGCATCCTGTCTAGATAAAAAATTAAAAAATAGACATACCATATGATTTCACTTTTACATGGAATCTACAAAATAAAACGAATAAATGAAATGCAGAATCGGACTTAGAAATTCAGAGAGCAAACTGATGGATGCAAGAGGGGAGGGGGTTTTGGCGTGGGCAAATGGATGAAGGGGAGTGGGAGACTCAGGCTGCTAGTTACGGAGTAAGCCACAGGACTAAGAGGCACAGCATAGGGAATAGAGTCAAGGTTATTATAATAGCCTTGCATGGTGACAGACCGAAGCTGCACTTGTGGGGAGCAGAACATAGCACATAGAGAAGTTGAATCACTATGTTGTACACCTGAAACTAATATAACATCGTGTGTCACCTATACTCAAATAAGAAAAGTGGGGGGGAAAAATGAAGAAAAAATACCTTCGTAATAGGCCACCACCACAAGAACATCTATCACAAGCCGATTCATAAGTGGCTTCAAGTTACAGTGTTTAGTGTTACTACTACTTAAAATCTTAAGACTTAGACTTTATTTTTTAAAAATTTATTTATGGGGGAGGGGCAGGCAGAGGGAGAGGGAGAAGCAGACTACCCACTGAGCAGGGAGCCCGACGTGGGGCTCAGTCCCAGAATCCGGAGATCGTGACCTGAGCCGAAGGCAGCCCCTCGACCCACTGAGCCACCCATGTACCCTGAGTTTTCCCAAATTTGGCAACAATCCTAAAAATTTGCATGACATTTAAGAATGAGATGTTACTCTTTGATATTACAAAAATCATTATCATATAAAAAGTGTGCAGCCAAAAATAAAGGAAGAAATAGTGGGGTGGTCAATTTATATATTATATATAATTATTTTAACAATTATATATAAATTATGTATAACGCTACATCTCAGGATTTTGTGATGTTTGTGATATTTGTCAGCTTTTTTTATTGAGTTATAATTGACATGTAACATTAGTTCCAGGTGTGCAACATAATGATTTGATGTGTCTACATATTGCAAAATGATCACTACAGTAAGTCTAGTTAATATGCATAATCACACATGTACAATTTTTTTCTTGTAATGAGAACTTTTTTTTTTTTTGAGAAAGCGCACGCCCACAAATGGCAGGGAGGGGCAGAGGAAGAGGGAGAGAGAAAGAATCCCAAGCAGCCTCCACACCTAGCACACCGCCTGACTTGGGGCTCAGTCTCACAACTGTGAGATCACGACCCCAACCAAAATCAAGAGTCGGGCACTCAACCGACCCAGATACCCCGGTGCCCCTGTAATGAGAACTTTTAAGCTCTACTGCCTTAGCAACTTTAAAATATACAATGTAGTATTAATAACTATAATCACCGTGCTCTATGTTAGGTCCCCATGACTTATTGATTTTATAACTGGGAGTTTTTACCTTTTAATCCCCTTTACCTATTTCACCTACACCCTGTCTTCTGCCTCTTGGCCACCCTCAAGCTATTCTGTGTCTCTGAGTTCAGGGTTTTTTTCTTTTTTTAGTTTCCACATAGAAGTGAAATTATATGGTATTTGTCTTTCTCTGACTTATTTCAGTTAGCCTAATGCCCTCAAGGTCCAACTATCTTCTCAATGACAAGATTTCCTATTTTATCACTGAATAATATTCCATTATATGTATCTGATATATATATCCCACATTTTCTTTATCCATTCATCCTTTCAGATTGTTTCTGTGTCTTGGCTATTGTAAGTAATACTGCAGTGAACATGGGGGTGCAGGTATCTTTTCAAGTTAGTATTTTCATTTCCTTCAGATAAATACCCAGAAATGGAATTGCTGGGTCATGTGGTACTTGTGTTTTTAATTTGGTGAGGAATCTTCAAGGGGTCATTTTATAGCCCCAGTTGACATCTCACACAGGCACGTGAGAGTTCCCTTTGTCTGCCTCCCCTGTCGCCATCACCCGTGATTTCTTGTCCTTTTGAGGATAGTCATTCCAACAGGCATGAGGTGATATCCCTTTGTGGTTTGGATTTGCATTTCCCTGATGATGAATGATGTTGATCACCTTTTCATGTGTCTGTTGGCCATCCGTAGGTCTTTGGAAAATGTCTATTCAGATCCTCCACCCATTTTGAAAATGGACTCTTTGGTTCTTTGCTATTGAATTGTCTGAGCTTTTAATATATTTTGGATGTTAGCCTTTATCAGATACATGATTTGTAAATATTTTCTCTCATTCAGGAGACTGACTTTTCATATTGATGATTTCCTTTGCCGTACAGAAGCTGTTTAGTTTGCTATAGTGCCACTTGTTTATTTTTTCTTATCTTTTCTTTTTTTTTAAGTATTTTTTTATTTATTTGAGAGAGAGCGCACACGACCAGGGAGAAGGAGAGGAGGAGAAGCAGGCTACCTGCTGAGCAGGGAGCTGGATGTAGGACTTTATTCCAGGACCCTGGGATCGTGACCTGACCCAAAGGCAGGCTCTTAACCCACTGAGCCACTCAAGTGGCCTATTTTTGCTTTTCTTACTGTACGTTTAATGTCGGTCAGCTTTTTAAAATTCGTAATTGGTTGTGACTTCATTTCTCACTCTTACGTGAATACTTTGGTACCTCCCCTACATTCTGCTGCCTGGGATGGACAGAAACAGGTAAGGAAGACTTCCTAGGGGAACCTTCCTTAACAAGCCTGTGGGGCCCTGCTGCAGGCTACCCTACCAGTTCATCAGAAAGGGAGGGAAGAGACGGATGGGAAGAGGGAGAAACCAGAGAGGGAAGGAAGAAGTACAGAAATTCGAGCTGAACAGGTGAAAGTGGGCAAGGAGAGAGAGATGAAGATTCATAATAGCTGCTAACCAGAAAGAGACACATAAAGCAAAATATTAGGAAAATGTGGAGTAAAACAGACTAAACATTTGAGAGGGTTTTTCTAACTCTCTGCCAGGCCTTTTCCAGATGGCAACCGAACCATTTGTTTAAATTAAGTCTTGCTTAAATTATAAGGAGCTGAGCTAATTGTCAATGTCAAGAATTCTTGGAAATCAGCCAGGGGAGGTGGGAGAGCACACAGTGCTGCAGGGTGGGCAGGCGGCTCTTCGTTTGCCAGCTGAGCACTGCTGGGATCCTTCTGGTATTCACGCGCGGTTAAGACAGTAGTCACCCCCGAAATCTAGCCACTGCATCATGACTCTAGTGCAGAGGCCCAGGGCCGTGAAATTTTAAGCATCTTGTATGGAAAACTTCTTTGTAAAAATTCTCGGAAATGAAAGTAATTGGGGGAAAAGCAAAAGCTGGGGTGGGTAGCCGAGTGAGTGGGTGAGTCTCTCCCCTCTCCTTTCTTTCTCTTTTTTTGCTTTTGTTATAGTTCCTATAAAGTTCTTTAACTATATAGTTCCTATAAGTTCTTAAAGTACTTTAAGACCAAATACGCAGGGGCACCTGGGTGGCTCAGTGGGTTAAAGCCTCTGCCTTCGGCTCAGGTCATGATCTCAGGGTCCTGGGATCGAGCCCCGCATCGGGCTCCCTGCTCACCGGGGAGCCTGCTTCCTCCTCTCTCTGCCTGCCTCTCTGCCTACTTGTGATCTCTCTCTCTCTGTCTGTCAAATAAATAAATAAAATCTTTATATATATAAAAAAAGACCAAATACACAACCCACGTGATTAAATATTCAGAGTTGACGTGTTAAAGGGTCCTCAAGAGTCACACGTAGAAATGAGAATTTCCCGATGTTACACGGCGGAGTCCTGTGTTTCCACATGGATGGTCCCGGGGTGGAAGGTGCATTATCAAAGGAGAGTAAATAGAAGTAAAGAAGACAGGCTGGAACAGGGCAGAGATCACAGGGTCTGGTCTGAACATCCGTAAAAGAGAAGCACTCTCTGGAGGAGCGCAGATTGTCCACTTGCACGTCTTGAAACTCTCAGCTCCTGTGCCCCCGGCAGCAGCTCCGGGGCTGCTCCCAGCCCTCCCCCAGCATTGCTGGGCACTCTCCGTGCGCGGCCTGCTGGCTTCCGTCACTCCCACCTGCCCCAGCTGTGTCTTTCAGAAACACTTAGAGACGGCAGCCAAGCTAGTTTTCTTTTTAACTTTCGATTTTTATTGAGGTAAATTAGGAGTTGGGAACAATCCCAACTTAACTTTCCTAATACTGTCACTAAGTGGCCACGGGTAATTGCTTGAAAGCTGTCCGCCAGATGACAGTGTGATCAGAACCGCCCGTGGTGGCCGGCAAGCCTCAGCAGGGTCAGCCATTCGGCGCCCCTCCGCAGCCCATCATCTGTATGCTTTACTGAACCTTCGGTGGAAAACCAAGCCTCCTGGATCTGTGAAATTTGGATCCGAACTACCTGAACAGCTTCTCCATCGGCTTCTCTGGGCTAAAGGGACAAGGATCTTAATTGTTGAAAGCTAATGATGATGATGTCTAACAGAAAATTACTTACCCATGTACACATCAAGCCGGATCAGTTACTGGAGCCTGTTCACCTAGTGCCAATGACTTTTAGAATAGCTCCATGCCCTGGGGTGAGCATTTTGGCTCTTAAAATTCCTGCAGGGTAGAGAAGGGCAGTGTGCTATATTGAAAGGAAGTTGAGCCCTGTTCAACTCAGTTGCTTTTCCAGCAAATGGTATGAAGGTAGGTCAATCACTCCATTTCTGGGGTCCCTAACATAGCTGTCCATCAAAGGGGGATGAGACAGTCTGCCCTGTTGACTGGGTAGTTTTGGAGGTCAAAGTGATGAAGGCTATGAACGGACTTTGGACATGTCCATTCAAATGTAAGTAAAGTCTATGACACAAATGGAAGAGTCTCTCTCCCTGACCCCTCGCACGGTGGTCCTGCTCTCCAGACCCTGCTGGACCTGCCGTCGGGGCTCTCCTCATGGCCGCCGTTGAAGAGCTCTACTGTCGAAGCCTTGTGTGTCCTGACGAGATTCTTCCACTTTAAGGAAAAGTCCCCACTGTTTTGAGACTGGAAGAACTTGAGGGGTCTTTTATGGGCCACAAGTTTGGCTAAACCTTGACCAGCCTCATACAGGAGTGTCGTGCTTGACAAGCGCGTGGTGGCAATGTGTCAGTGAGGGAAGGAATGAAGACGGGGAAATGCGCGGAGAACCTTAGCCAGCGTGGAAGTGTCTGTGTTAGCTCGCTAAGCTGATGAGGTCTCGTCATTTCCTGCTGTGGACAGGTTTTCCCGGTTTGTTTACTTGTCCTATTAGGGTTTTAACTTGATTAGGCAGTTTTCCAAGCAAAAGGGCATCTTTTTTTCCCTCCCCCATAGCTGTATTTTCAGTATTGGAAAAAATAGTTCTTCATGGGATAAAATATGAAAGTAATTTCCCAAAATAGGAAAACAGACCTCAGAGCTTTCAGATGGAAAAAATGAGAAATTAGAAACAAAAAGGCCTTGTTTGGTTTTAATGTTTATTTGCTTTTTGAGGTTATAAAGGTATACGTGCTTACTGTAGAAAATTGGTACAAAAGATACAGAAAAGTAAAAGGGGGACAGAAAAACACTGTGAGCGCCCAGGCGCCTTCCTTCTAATATTTGTTTCCCAGTGCATTTTCCACAGCTCACATCATGTGTTTGTTTATTTAATAAATAATTTATGTGGCCCCTGTGTACCAGCCACGATGCTGGGAAGGCATTTTTTCTGGAAGACGCTGGTCAACAATTTTGTATCTGCTTGCTTTCTTTACAACAAGCTCTCTCCAGAAGATGTTTTTTCCGGCCATTTGTGAGTATGTCAGGGCTATGTCTGCAAAAATGGGTGGAACGGTCTTCCTAAATGGATTGTTAGCTAAAAATTATGTCATTCTCTAAGTCACATGAAAGTCTCTGTCCCTTTGTTACTTATAATAGAACATAAGCATCCTAATGTAGCTGGTCATTGATGAATGAAATCCCTGAATTCTGAGAGTTAGCATTGCTTAGCCTCTCAAAATTTTAGAAGAAGTATCCGTCCTTTGATTCTATCCTAATCCTAGGCATATGCTTTGGGGCTTGTCCTTTAAAGCTCTGGGGCTCTGAAAAATGTTAGTGGGTGCAGCCGGTTCATCTTTATTTTATGATTGAGAGACAAAGGGAGATAAAGAATGAATATTACTGTTTTTATCTTTGCTCGTATGGGGTAGAATTGTTCTCTGTAGCATTCCCTCAGCCCCCCAAATCTCGAATCAAAAGAGAGAATGAGAGTTGTTTCTCTACATTATTCAAATTTTAGACTATAGGTACAGATCAGACGGGCATCAGTAAAAATGTCTCTCGCTAGGATGTAGCAAACATCCCCGCCCCCAGTCAGAGTCCATTAGCTTCCACGGAAGTGGCCTCCCCACTCACAGAGGGGATCTCCCTTGTTTGCTTTTGTGTCTAGGGCTCCCCTCCAGTCCTTTAATGAAATGGTCTATGCATTTGTATAGAGTCAAGCTCTGAGGGTGGTGTTCACAGTGGGGGGAGTGTGAGGCACGCAGCAACTTTGCCGTCCATCCTGGGGAGTTTCAAAAAGTTCTTCACTTTTTAAATAATATTTTCTGAGTTTGTCTCTCTCTTTTTCAGCACAAAGGCAAGTTTTCAGATCAGTTTTTCAAAAACGAGTCGCATCTGATATTTTTCATACTACAGAAGTCAGCGAACACATTGCAGTATTGAGATGACAATTTCTGTATCTAGATGATTGCTAGATTTTTTGAGAGGTTTGTTGGCCTTGGTCCCTCATTTTAGTTCAGGATGGTAATTTAAAAAATGCTTATAAGGCCGAAGTCTTTCTCCCTAAGAAGCAGCCGTGGAAGATTAGAAGTGGGGTTATCTGTGTACACGCCTACATACACGTGGATGTGTCAGAAAAACCAGACCTGGACAGTAGGTAAAGAAGTGCAGAGTTGAGGGTGCCTGCGTGGCTCAGTTGGTTGGGTGATTGCCTTTGACTCAGATCATGATCCCAGAGTCCTGGGATTGATTCCCAAATCAGGCTACCAGCACCATGGGGAATCTGCTTCTCCCTCTGACCTTCTCCCCTCTCATGGTCTCTCTCACTCTCTCTTTAAAATCTTTAAATCTGGGCACCTGGGTGGCTCAGTTGTTAAATGTCTGCCTTAGACTCTGGTCATGATCTCAGGGTCCTCCGATGAGAGCCCTGCATCGGGCTCCCTGCTCAGTGGGGAGCCTACTTCTCCCTCTCCCACTCCCCCTGCTGGTGTTTCCTCTCTCGCTCTCTCTAGAGAGAGAATGAAATCTTTAAAAAAAAAAAAAACAACAAAACTTTAAATCTTTAAAAGTCTTTAAAAAAAAAAAAGTACAGAGTTTATTCAGGACTGTTGCAATAGGGAAGAAGAGACCTCCATGTAGAACTAAGCTCACTTCCAAATGCAGCATGGACAGTGGGAATTTATACCCAAGAGCTGGGTCAGGAGTGGTGGATACAAAATTACTAAGAGAAATTATTAGTAATAAGGAGATGTTGGCTTAAACCAGTCTAACAGGATTCTTGTTGAAGATAGGCCAGAGTGATCAGGCCTTACCCGGGAGATGGTGAAGAATGAGGAACCTACTCAGGAGGTTGAAGACTTTCACTAAACCCACTTAGTTCTTGGTAGAACTGGATTTTATAAGGAAGTGTATAAATGGACCTAGGAGAAGGTTCAGGAGCCTGACTACAGTTTGGTCAAGCAAGGAATCTTTGTCAGTATATTTATACATGTAGAGGTGTATGTAACACACACTAAATCAATGTGTACATTTTTTTCTGGATTCTTAAAATTTCAAGTGTTTTTTTAACGATTTTATTTATTTCCCAGAGAGAGAGCACAAGTAGGCAGAGCAGCAAGCAGAGGGAGAGGGAGAAGCAGACTCCCTGCTGCGCAGGGAGCCCAACCGAAGTAGGGCTCAATCCCAGGACCCCGGGATCATGACCTGAGCTGAAGGCCTCCCCTTAACTGACTGAGCCACCCAGATGCCCCAAAATTTCAAGTTTTTAAGGAAAAATTTCCTAAGGCAATGGTTCCCTTGTGGGAGTCTATAATCTGGGGAGATTTTTAAAAATTTATATATTTAAGAGTTTTAGATCCCCCAGATAATCTGACTTAGTGGGACCTAGGAGTCTACATTTTAAACATATTCGCCAATCATGTTCACGCTCAGTTACATTTGAGAGCCGCTGTCTAGGGCCGTGTACTTGCCAAGTCTTGAAAAGAGCAAAGCCATACCTTATGTTTTATTTTCTGAAATAGTAGTGACAGGGGCTACCTCTTAGTTACTTTTATGTTTCTGATTCTGTACTACGTATTTCCCCTGTGTTACTTTGAGTTAAACACGTAGTCACTGAGAGCCTGTTATGGCATTGAATTTGCAGTCATCTAACCCACATCAACAGAGTTTCTTTAGCTTTAGGAGAATGAATGGTTTTTAAAGTAGACAGCCTATGAACCGTCTTTATTAAAGCATGCCTCCTTTTACCTCAGTTTACTTTCTTTTTGTGAGGTGCACAAAGTAGAGTGGTAGTAAACTAAACAACTGTCAGATATGTACTAGAAATAACGTTGAAATTGACAGCAGGTGCATGGTTTAGACACAAAAGGGTGGAGTGCGGTTTGTTTTTTTTTTTTTAAAGATTTTATTTTTTTATTTGGCAGAGAGAGAGAGAGAAAGATTACAAGTAAGCAGAGAGGCAGGCACGGAGAGAGAGGAGGAAGCAGGCTCCCTGCCGAGCAGAGAGCCCGATGCGGGCCTCGATCCCAGGACCCTGAGATCATGACCTGAGCCGAAGGCAGAGGCTTTAACCCACTGAGCCACCCAGGCACCCTGGAGTGCAGTTTGATAGATAAGGAGTTAATGGTCTGCGTTTTCAGGTAGAGCATCATAGATTGTCTTCGGAGTACTGCTAGTTTGCATGGTAAATGCCTCCACATATATGTATATATATATTTACTTTTTCATTTTTTTAATGTAAGGATGCAATTGTGCTGATTTGTCTTAACACTCCTAGTATTTTTACATCTAAGGTGAGTCATTTGCAATTTGATTCATTCATAAATATTAAGGTGTATTCTAGAGACAATTTCAGGGTATGGTGTTTAGTTTTTTTTTAAAGTTTGCTCAAGGTCACATTCATTAGCAGTGGAAGTAGAATTAGAATCCTTAAGTCTGTCCTTTACTACCAGCTACACTGATAGAAAGAAATGTGATTTTTAGATCTAGGATTTGGTTGATACCCACCATCCTTGGTGTCATGTAAAAGCATTTGAGAATGGACAGAAAGAATTACCGTGCCCCAGTTTGCCCTGTGAATTCCATTAACCCCAATATGGAAATTATTTTTAAAAGATCGAGCAAGTTTGGTTTTAAGAATGCTCAATCTCTGCTTCTTTTGGGGTTATAAAAGCATGGATTATACATCTGTGTGGTTTCAAAGGTTCATTACATCTCCTTGCATGGTCTGATTTGTTTCAAGTACATCTGCTGTGAGTATAACTGAAAGGGAGACTGTCAAAATTTTCAGGTCTTGAGCAATTTCTCCCCAATGAATTGGGGTTCCCATCTTACTCATCAAAACAATTTATCCTACTCTAACTCTCGTCGCTTTCCACTTCTCTGAACTCAAGGCCCATGATAGGTATTTGATACCACCCATTTATTTGTTCAACCTTTATGGATTGGCTACCCTGCCCCGCCCCAGGCACTCCAAATTTAGCTCTTAATTATCTATTGTCCTTGTAGGTTTAGCAATAGTTAGGGCATGTTGGTCCAGTCTCCTTAACAAAGTGTACATTTTTCATTGTGAGGGACCATGCCTGAGACCACCGTCCTCCACACAGTGCTCTTGTCTGAGTAAGACAAGGATCCTTGGGGCGCCTGGGTGGCTCAGTGGGTTAAAACCTCTGCCTTCGGCTCAGGTCATGATCTCAGGGTCTTGGGATCAAGGCCCGCTCTCTGCTCTCTCTCTGCCTGCCTCTCTGACTACTTGTGATCTCTCTCTGTGTGTCAAATAAATAAATAAAATCTTTAAAAAAAAAAAAAAGACAAGGATCCTTGGGCTGGGTGCCGTGCGTGGAGGCAGAATACCCATCCCCCACGCACCTGCTCACCTGTGCTCCCTCCCCGTGACTGGAACACCTACACAGCCATACGGGAGAGCCCACAGAGCATCAGTGAATGACCTAGCAAAGAGCAGATCCCTCAGAAAGTCTTGACAAATCATTCATCCTGTTTAGAGGAGGTCCTCAACAGTGAAAAGATTCTTTGTAACTTCGTGTGAACCAGGCTCCCAAAGATACTCAATTTCAGTTCTTGTATTATAAGCATCAAATCCTTGTTCCACTCAGTTTTTACTAGGGGCTCAAACCTGGGTGCTTGTGGGATAAGAGGTTCTGTTAATAATTGCATCAGCACAGGGGTGCCTGGGTGGCTCACTCAGTGAAGTACCTGCCTTCGGCTCAGGTCCTATCTTAGGGTCCTGGGATCGAGCCCCATGTTGGGCTCCCTGCTCAGTGGGGAGTTTGCTCTCCCTGTCCCTTTGCCCATCCCCCTGTCTGTACACACACTGTCTCTCAAATAAATGTATAAAATCTTAAAAAAAATAATAATCATTGCACCAGGACAACGGGGACTCAGTGGGCCTGTCCCAAGCCGACGGAGATGTGTGCAAGCACTTAGCATCCACAGCGGTAAAATGAGCAGCACATTTTACCACCACCGTCTAAGACGGTATGTTAGTCTCTCCATGCTGCTGTATCAAAATGCCTCAGCTGGGGGGCTGATAAATAAAAGTTCTCACAGTTCTGGAGGCTGGAGAGTCCAAAAATCAAGGTGGTAGCAGACTGGGAGTCTGGTTCATAGAGAGGAGGACCTCTTTGTTCTCACATAGTAGAAGGAATGAGCTATCACCTGGGCCCTCTTTTTTTTCTCCCCCAAGACTGATTTATTTGAGAGAGCAAGCAGGAGCGGAGGGGAGGAACAGAGGGAGAGGGAGAAGTAGGCTCCCTGCTGAGCAGGGAGCCCGATGCAGGGCTCAGCCCCAGGACACTGAGATCATGACCTGAGCCCCCCAGATGCCCCTGGGCCCTCTTTTTTAGAAGGACACTAAGCTCAATCATGAGGGCAAAGCCCTCATGACCTAATCACCTCCCGAAGGCCTCATGTCCTACTACCATCACCTTAAGGGTTAGGATTTCAATATATGATTTTGAGCGGAGTGGGGGAGAAAGCACACATTCACATTGTAGAAGAAAGTATCAGCTCTAGTCTCCAACAGACATTGGGCAAAGGGGGAAAAACCTGCCTCCCAGATTCAGGTCAAGGACTGTAGCAGAGAGCTTACATCATTGAATTTTAGAGTTGAGCGGGCTTTGGTCTGATGAGTCACCATGTTCTCTACTACCCTGGCTTTAGAGGGCACCAGTCCCTTTAGCGTTAGTACCTGGACTTCTCCAAATATGTCCCCACCCCAGAGAGAGACAGAGGTGCAAATCCTCCTCTTTAGCACCATTTTCAGGGTTGATTTTTCCCACCCGTCATCTTTCAGCATCTCAGCATTCACAGTGGGGTGGTGTTACAGCTCTCTGGAAAATACACCCCAGTGAGATCCAAAGTGCCCTCAGATAGTGCAGCAAGATGCTCAGCCCTGTGTAGTCACCGGATAAATCCTAATTGGATGTCTGACTTTAAAAAAAAAAAGACAAAAACAAAAAAACTTCTCATCCCGCACTGGAGGTTTCTGAGATTTTTGTCTCCAAGGCAAAGAGAAGTTGCATCTCACAATATCATCAAAGAAGATGGCAGAAGAGGAGGTTAACCTATTTCTTGGGAGCTTCTTTAATCTCAAAATCAGGAAAGTTTCACTCGACTCCAGCTTCCTTCTTAGAAAGTTGCACTCTCTTCCATCCGTCTTTCAAATGTGGAGGACAAATGTTGAGTCTTTGAGGAGTTTCCAGTCCTATTTGAGGACCCACTGAAATACTTCTGACCCGGAACCTTTTTAAATAGACTAAGAAGCTCACATGCAATACACATGCACAAAGCCCCCTATATTTAAAACTCATCTCTGTGGAAATAGATGCACACAAACACCTTTTATCTCAAAGAAAACACGTTCTATTCATAGGAAGATAGTTGGGTCAGGCTTTCTGGGCTTTTTGTTTGGGCGCCGCAGGGTGCCTCCTAGCCTGGCAGGGGCAGGCATCTGATGTCACGCCAGCCACCTACAGCACGCACCGTGCCAGAGGCAGAAATGAGAGCACTAATTAGGGGGTGTCAGACAAGGCAAGAAGGAAGGGGGCCAAAAAAAAAAGGGCATAAAACTTTCCATGAAGATGGAAAGTAAAGGCGGGTGGGTTTCTCCTTTTTATTTTTGGTGGGAATTCTCTGCTTTTCCACTGTATTTCAAAACAGTACTCTGTCCTTGGTTCTGTAATTTATAACCAACATCTGCATTCACGGAAATAGGTCTTTTGCATGTTGCTTTCATGCTTGGATTAGACATGTATTTATCTGCTTTTATCCAAACCTACGTCACGATGACACTCTCTGCCTTACACTAGCCATTGCTGACAGAGGTTGTACTCAGGAGTCTTTAGGAAGGTTCCCCAGTTTCGTGAAATTGATCTGAAATCATCCAGCCCTCGCTATCTTCCTAGGTGCCATTTGTAGCTTCGTTTTTCAGGGACATAGCCTTTTACTGAAGTGGTCCAAGCCCCCTCTCCCTGGATGGTTATGTTAGTGGGCACAGTCCGTATTGCCTCCTAAGGACATTGTAATAACATTACTTGTAAATTATAGTGTCTTTCAGTAACTAAAGGTTTGGATGGTTCCAGTCACCCGTTTTGCATTTCTCTGGATCTGATGATGTCTTTTATTCCCTGCACAGAGTTGTCATCTTTTCTAGGGAAGCCTTTCACAAGCCACTCTGATGATTAAATTCATCTGGGAAAGTGACGGGGTACCCGGGATCAAAGTCTCATGTCAGACCGGTGAAATCAGAATCTTCAGAGGGGTCCTCCAGATGTTCACAGTGTTGAGGCAGGGTGAAGAATGGACTTCGCCCCATTCTCTTCCCCCTTGCACTCCCTCTTCCCACCTACTGCTTAATCGGCCTTTTTAGAAGAATTCTTAATCAGATCGCTGGGAGGAGGGACGTGTGATTAAGGCATCCAGGACATAAAGTTTAAGGAGATTCTCACTCTCAGGGTCCCGAACTTTGTACCTGATTGGTCTTGAAATATAACCATTTACTTCCTTGTTTACGGCCCCTCATCCCTACCTAAGCCTACCCATCCTCTGCCTCATTGGGCAGTCTTGTTTGCAAACACATTTTAAGGAAACGAGAGATGTCTTTTTAAATTGTCTTTAGAGGGGCACCTGGGTGGCTCAGTGCCTCGGCCTTTGGCTCAGATCATGATCTCAGGGTCCTGGGATCGAGCCCCGCATCGGGCTTCTTGCTCAGCAGGGAGCCTGCTTCCTCCTCTCTCTCTGCCTGCCTCTCTGCCTACTTGTGATCTCTCTCTCTGTGTCAAATAAATAAATAAAATCTTTAAAAAAATAAATAGATAAATTGTCTTTAGAGCCAGCACCAAGCCATAATTTAAGAAGCCATTTTCTTCCCTTTAGAGGTACAGTTGTTTTTTTAACCAACATATTTTATCCTGAGTCATTTGCTTCATTTGTTTCCAAATGTAAATTCCTCCTCAAGAGACCAAATTCCAAAATTCTTCATTCCTTTTCTGAGATGATGCCTTCATGGCGTTCCAAAGGCTTTTGTACCACATACTCTGTGTGGACACCCCAAAACCACCTTCTCGGTGTGGGATTATTTAGCTTTCACAATGATTAGGTGACATGATATATTCCAGAGGGTTGTTACAAACCGTGGGTGTCACAACAGACGTCCGTTTTCTTGCCTTTGGCCCTTATTTCCACTTGGCCGCTGTGTACACCTCTAATCAGAAGGCCCCTCGCTGACCTCAGCTGAACGTGTCTGAAACAGACCTCGTTGGCCTTCCCTCTAGACTTGTAAATCTCTCCTTTCCCATTCCTGGTGACTTGCCCTACTTGCTACTTCACTGCGTTAGACCAGAATCCTGCCCCCTTCCCATTCACTTACCCTCCAACCAGTCCAATGCTAAGACCTCATTCCATCCCCAAATGCTTCCTCATCTCTATAACCAACCCAGCCATTCCTGGCCTATCCTGTTTGCTCACATCTCTTCATCTTTGCAGGGGTTGCCTGCCTGCTCAGTGAGTTCTTCCGACTCTGGCCAGGCCAGCGCACTGTCCTCCTGACCTAGTTTGTGGCCACTTCCCATGGCAGGTCCCTCCAGAGAGTGAAATCCTCAGGTCTAAGTTCCCACAGTCCCTGATGGGTGCCCTGCCTTGGTTGGTTTTTGGTTGTGGGTTTTTTTTTAATAGTTTTTTTTTTTTAAAGATTTTATTTATTTATTTGACAGAGACACAGCAAGAGAGGGAACACAAGCAAGGGGAGTGGGAGAGGGAGAAGCAGGCTTCCTGCTGAGCAGGGAGCCGGATTAGGAGCTCGATCCCAAGACCTTGAGATCATGACCTGAGCCGGAGGCAGACGCTAAATGACTGAGCCACCCAGGTGCCCCCCTGCCTTGGTTTTTATCATAATTACTATAATTGCCTGTGACTATGACTGTCTCCATGAAACCCGGTTCCTCGGGGACAAGAACCACTTCCCACTTATCTTCAGGGCCTGGGTCTTTAACCCAGTTGAAGACGCGTAACAAGTTTACAAGGGACGTTTGTTAAGTGAGAGAAGAGCGTAGTGGTTGTAAGGAGTAAGGACTTGTGAGATAAACAATGTAATCAAACACTTCAGTACCAATACTTATTAGTTGTATGAATCAAGACAAGTTACTTGATCTGTGTCTGCTACAGTTTCCTTGTCTGTAAATTGATGAAATAGTAAGACTTATTTCATGGGATTATCGTAAGGAGTAAAAAAGCTAGTAACTTCAAGCATTTCTAAAATTCCATGAATACTCCCTCTTGGATTATGCTGGGTGAAATAAGCCAAGCAGAGACAGACAGTCATCATATGGTTTCACTTACATGTGGCACATAAGAAATAGCATGGAGGATATTAGGAGAAGGAAGGGAAAATGAAAGGGGGGAAATCAGAGGGGGAGACGAACCATAAGAGACTGTGGACTCCGAGAAACAAACTGAGGGTTTCAGAGGGGAGGGGTTGGGGGGATGGGTGAGCCCAGTGATGGGTATTAAGGACGGCATGGACTGCGTGGAGCACTGGGTGTTATGTAAACAATGAATCATGGAACACTACATCAGAAGCTAATGATGGAGACTAACATAGCAAAACTAAACTATACTAAACTAAATTAAATTTATTTAATATATATTAAATTAATTTTATAAATTATTAATTTATAATTTAGAACTATTAATTATAACATAATTAATAAAAATGTTAATTTAATTTAAAAAATACTCCCTCTCTTCTCTCCCTGGAGCAGGTACATATATGAATTCAGGGACCATGTATGATCTTGAAATTACCTGTCGCACCTAACCCAGTGTAGTGGTTAAGATCAACTATTTCATAGGACGATTGTGAGAATGGTTGAATTAACACATGTAAAGGGCTTAAAACAATGTCTGATACACAGTAAGTGCTCCATAAATGTTAGCTCCTCTTCTTAATAATAAGTTTTGTTATTATTGCCATTACTTTCCCTAATTCCTTCAGTAGCATTGCAGTTTTCATCTAATTAAGTGCAAAATCTGTAGCCCAAGAATATGCCCGATGCACCTACATCTCCTTTTTAACCAACACTTACTACTTTGGCAAATGTGGGTTCCTTGACCCAGTACTCTTTGCCAATCCCTGTCTTCTTCACTTGTTAGAATCTACTCATTCTTTAAGGCTTATCTCAAATGTTAATTTCTTTTTTTTTTTTTTAAGATTTTATTTATTTGAGAGAAAGAGAAAGAGCATGAGAGGGGGAAGTTCAGAGGGAGAAGCAGACTCCCTGCTGAGCAGGGAGTCTGATGTGGGGCTCGATCCCAGGACTCTGGGATCATGACCTGAACCAAAGGCAGACACTTAACCAGTTGAGCCACCTAGGTGCCCTCAAGTGTTAATTTCTTTTTTTTTTTTTAAGATTTTATTTATTTATTTGACAGAGAGAGAGATCACAAGTAGGCAGAGAGGCAGGCAGAGAGAGGAGGAAGCAGGCTCCCCGCCGAGCAGGGAGCCCGATGTGGGCCTCGATTCCAGGACCCTGAGATCACTACCTGAGCCGAAGGCAGAGGCTTAACCCACTGAGCCACCCAGGCGCCCAAGTGTTAATTTCTTAAAACATTTTTTTTTGCTTTCCTAATTACATAGGAGCCCTCTTCTGAACCCTCTGTGAACTTTCTTTGTACTTATTATATAGCTTTTAAATACAAAACAGAGGTGTCCTGTCATTGAACTGCAAGAAGAAGGTTTAAGTGGGACCGTATTCAGTCAGGACCATCGGGGGCGGTGGGTGAGTAGGGTGTTGGCTGTGTCTGGGTTTGGCTTTGGCCATTTTTACGCAAAGTAACCCAGGTATGACTTTCCTAGTTGGCAAAAGAGGACCATTAATTTTTGTCTTGGGGGGCAGGAATTGTGCTTTAGTCTTCTTAGTAGCACCGTTAGTATGGAAATGGTGTATTTTGCACCCAGTAAGTTTTTTTCAAATTTAATAATGCATCCTGGTTAGTACATGTAAGTTTCACTAAATCTTAACATGAGAGAAAATGTAGCACACTTTTTCTGTGATGAGCCAGACATCTCCTCTGTCAATAGAAAGACCCACTATCAGTGCTCTACAGAACACAGAAGTACAAAGAAAGTTCTCTTCTTTATGTCACAGACCAGCTACAATTGTATCCATTTGCATCTGTTCTTATTTTATTATACTCCGGGTCGGTACAGAATGTGTTGCGTCTTCCTCTGGTCAGTCATCTATATCCATTCAAAGTATAGCCAGTTGATTGTTAGCCCCCTACTAGTGGAACAGTTCGGGGATCAGAGCATCTCCAGATAATATGTGCATTTTCTGAGGAATTAACTCCCCCAACTACCCGAATGGGAAGCATAGCTTCCTTGGAATAATTCCTAATGTGCATTAGCCTGTGTGGAACATTAAGCATGTTGACATCTTGAGAGCATTTATAGAACTTTTTTGGATAGCCTGGTGTGCTGATAGCCACTCTCCTTATTAATTCTACTCTGTGCTCTGGAAGGCTGACCTGAAATCCATGAGGTCCTTGATCTGGTTCCAGTTGGGTTTTGGCCAAGGGGGGTGGGCACCAATCAGAGATGGAAGGAAGGAGGAAGTGAGTGAGTCTTTCTTTCCTTGCCCCTCCCTGCAATGGTGCCTTTGTCCTAGCACCCATCTATTACACACGCACGTACACACACACACACACACAGACACAGTATCTACAGATAACCAATTCCTCTTGCCTGTTGAAGCCTAGGGATGGTAACAGCCTGAGGGGCACTAATCTTGTGCTCTCCTTTACCCTAATGACATCTTTATCAAACTTTCCTCAAATTCCCAAACTTGGGTATGCCCTCTGTTTTCTAGACACTGATAACCCATTATTGCCTTTCTTGTGAAGCAATTCAGCCTCAAAGTTCAGGTAGGCAACAAAGAGACAGACAAGTGCTGCAAAAAAGCCTTTCCAGAGCTATAACAAATTCTAGCTTGAGGTCCTACAAAAGATCTCAAGGAAAAGCCCCGAATGAGCGGGGACTTCCTCCTGTGGCCCCCACTGTTTCTTCCTTGAATTGGACCCTGAGCAGAAATGCCAGTAAGTTTGTCAATTCCAGTCCATGTTGACTTGAGAGGTTGCAGATTCACTGCAGCCTGTTTTGAGCAGAAAATATTTGTCTAAAGGGAAAACCTAGAAGCCAAAAACGTATGATTAGAAAACAGAAAATGTCATATTTTAAATGGGGAAGATGGTTACAAACGTGAAAGATTCCATTCTGTCCTTAATTATGTGGCTGGGTCTTCCTGGACTCTTCATCTAATCTGCATAGATACAAAAATTACACAGCAATCTGGAAGTGTTAAAAAAAAAAAAAGAAAAGAAAAGAAAAAAATGGCAGTAATTAAATGACAAAAAAACTATATTCAAATAAAATTAAGGGTTTGACTTAAAGCCATGGGGGGCATCTCCTTTTGTTTCTTCCTATGTAGCATTTAAAGGAGAAAGACAAAAAGTGCTTTCTGCAAGTGTCTGAGCACTGACTTGTAGCCCAGCCTGAGGAGAGGTTTGCTGTTCGAAGGTACATGATGTGGCCAGTATGTCCACTTGCTGAATTTGGTCCCAACCCTGGGCTTCCTATAAAAACTGAGGAGGAGAGGCCCAGGAACCAGAAAGAAAGAAGAAACTCAGAGTTCGGTTGTTAGGTTTATTTGTCCTCTCAAGAGGTTAAAAGATCCATTCTTGACCAACATGGAAGTTATTATAATTATGAGAAAAAGAGACATATCTCAGACACACAGAAAAGCACCTATGTCCATGCCCACCCATATTTAATGTAAATGAACATTGTGCCATTTTGCTTTATTTTTTAAATAAAACCTTCTGGATATAATTGGAACTGTTGGTGCAGCCCTCACTCTCCCCATCCCTCCCATTCTCTGGAGGTAACCACAGTAATGATGGTGGTGTTTACCATTTCTGTCCATTTTTTGGTGTTTTTGGTTTTAAGATTTTACAATTTTATTTTTATTTTTTTTAAATTTAATTTTATTTATATGACAGAAAGAGATCACAAGTAGGCAGAGAGGCAGGCAGGGAGAGAGAGAGAGGAGGAAGCAGGCTCCCTGCTGAGCAGAGAGCCCGATGTGGACCTCGATCCCAGGACCCTGAGATCATGACCTGAGCCGAAGGCAGAGGCTTTAACCCACTGAGCCACCCAGGCGCCCAATAAATGAGTCTTGTAGTACCAATGAATCCTGAAGACGTAGGTCCTTTTTTTTTTCCTGTTCCATTCAACAAAATCTACATTGTCTTCACTGCTACCTTTGCAATCCATCGGAACCAGTTCTGCGCGTCCTCAGAGCAGATTTGGAAAACAAAGGCAGATCAGAAAATTCCCAGATTTCTTTTTGGCAGCATCAAGCGATTATTATCCCGGAGCCAAACAATGTTGCCAGAGACTATTAAAAAAAAAAAAAATCAACAAATGAGTGAGAATCAAATCAGTCTAGTGCCATAGTCTGCCGGGGAGTGAATAAGCATGTTAGAGCATGTCTCCTGCCTCTTCCCACATTTAGGAATAACAGAGAAACAAAATCTTGGGTTCACGTGAAACTTAAAACAAAGCAAATGCCTGGCTCACCCTTGACATTTATCTTTACAGTCCTATTACAAAATCTTTTGTAAGAGTAGATTAATGCATTTCCAGAAATGAACTGATAGTCATCACTACATACATTTCTTTTCTAACGGTATCGTTTGCACAATCTCTGGAATATCTCCTACACTGCAACTTTTAGGCAAAATTTACTTTTGCTCAGGGTTATTTTGCTCCAAATTATAGGGGCTCTTAAGCAATAGCCCATTGTAAATTCTCTAGATCCCTTTTACAAGGAACCCAACTTTCTCTAATGTTTCTAATTATGCTTCTAAGCAAAGAAAAAGTGTATACTTTAAGTTAGATTTTATGGAAAATCCCAAAATCTTGCTCCCAATCCTATCCTGACCAACCTAGCCATTTGTATACCTGGATCACCTTTCTCCTCCAATAAAGCAACGTTACTGTTCTCTCCAGAACTCTGTAAAGAGCCTTCTCCCCTTAGCTAAGAAGTGCTGAAGATGAGACTGAGGGCAGTCTCCTTATGGTGTAGAAGAAAGACATGGGCTCTCTTGGTCAGGTTTGTGTAGGGAAAGTCTCTCCCTTGCTCAGTGGTTCTCCAGCCTGGCTGCACCTTTGAATGACCTGGGGGATTCTGAAAAAGAAATACTCAGGTCCCACCACATACTGATTAAATGGGGATCTCAAGGGTGCCTGGTGGCTCAGTCGATTAAGCATCTGCCTTCTGCTCAGGTCACGATTCCAGGGTCCTGGAATCGAGTGCTGTATGGGGCTCCCTGCTCAGTGGGAAGAGTACTTCTCCCTCTCCTCCCCACTTGTGCTGTCTCTGGCAATCTCTGTCTCTCTCAAATAGATAGATCGGTGATAGATAGATAGATAGATATCTCAGAATGACAACCCTGGACCAGCAGCACCCAGGAACTTACTTGAAATGCATGTTCTTAGGCCCCAGCCCCGACCTGCCGATTCTGAAGCTATGAGAGTGGGGCCCAGCACTCTGTGGACCAGCGCTCCAAGGTGGTTCTGATCACATTCAAGTTTATGGGGAAGCACCCCTGTAGTTGACATTTTTTAAGTGATGACTCTAATATGCAACCAAGATTGAGAAGCTTTAGGTCTTTCCTTCTCTTCCTATTTATTTCCTTCTGTTTGGTTTCAGCTGAGCGAAGGCCAACAGTCTTGTTTCTGGTGCTGTAGATCAAACAGCCAGAGCTGAGAGAGTTCTGGCTTCCTAGCTATGGTTCTAAAAAGCTGTTAAGATTCTTTAAAAAAAAGGGGGGGGGAACTATTTTTGAAATACTAAAGTGGAGAAGACTTTCAAACATAATGAAAACCCCAAAGTTAGCCTAAAATGTGTCTGGGAGAATCTATGTCCAGGACCTACCTACCTACCCCTTAGACAGAAAAGAAACCTCATCCCAGAGTACCAAGAAGTATTGCAAGATCCTTGAAGAAACAGGAGAACCCAACATTATTTTATTAGTATAATATTAATTGTGACTTTTTTTTTTCTTGCTGGTAATGTTAAAAATCTCAGTGACATTTTGGCGTGTTTTGTTCTGCAAAGGATCTGAGGGGCCTTTTTACAGCTAGGCACTTAGTAAAACCTCCCACCCACATCACTGAGCTTGAAGTCTGATTGGTATGCATCCTTGAGGCTTTAAATAGGAGGAATCAGCTGTGAGAGCATTTCCTCCTCTCCGGCTTCTCACGGTTTTTATCCTCTCCTTCCCTGCCCCCCTCCATTCTCTTTATTGGCAAGCTTTTGCTTCTGTGGAAGACAAATGACTCTCAGCAGAGCCCCCGTCCCCTTTCCAAAATCCTTAGGAGCAGATATGTTTCTAAAATTCATACTCTTCAATTTTGAAAGAATATAGGGTTCGGACTGTATATGGAGACCCACAGTGAAAGGTATAGACATTCAGACTAAGCAGAATAGAGGCTATAAACTTTATGATGGATTAGTTTCAATTTTGCCATCAAGTGAATTATGACAAAAAACTTGAGGGCTTTCTGAGCTTTTTGCATTTCAGTGTGCTGAATATGAGATCATAGACAGTGTTCTATTCTAGAACTAAGAGGCAACCCGGCATGAACAGAATTGAAAAATCCCAGAATCTTGAAACAAGCTTAAAACATCTTGATTATAGGAAGTAGAGATTTTTGACATTTAAGGATAGAAGTTATGAATATGTAGCTTTGAGTGTTCGTGCCTAGACCCATGAGAAAGCAGCAGGCTTAAAAACATTTCTATGAGATGACAGTCTGGGGCGGTCACACTGCCCCTTAAGATAGACTAGGGAACAGTGTTAGGATAATGGCCAACCATGTGGAAACAAAGTGAAACTGGATCTCTCACTCACTTCTCAACTACAACTCATCCCAGATGGATAAAGCCATAAACATTCTTAAGATAAATAAAGAAGTGACTATTTTTATAATACTAGAGAGGAGAGGACTTTTCAAACATAAGAAAAACTCTGAAAGTCATAAGAGGTAAGAATTGTTATATTTGCATAAACAGCCAAAAATTTCTTTTGGGTGAAAATCATTATAAAAGAGTCAAAAGTGACCCCCAAAATTCATAACACAAGCTGCATAAACACACATTACAAGGATGCTTTTATAAATCCACAAGATCATCAGTCTAACTGAGAAATGGGCAAATCAGCGAGGCACAAGCGTAGAGAATTACAAATGAAACCTGAAACGACCCTCAACCTCAAATTTAGTTAAATAAGACTGAAGTGGAAACCGATCACCTATCTGATTAGCAAGGATTATACCGTTCAGTAACTCTGTTTTTAGGAATTCACCTTAAAATTATACTCACAAATGCATGAAGATATGTATAAAAGGAATTTTCACTAGAAAACATACATGTTATTTTCAATAAAGGGAGAACTGGAAATCGTTTAGTAGGAGAGTGGTTAAGTACATTAACATGCCCTCCCGCCCCCCCAGGCCCAAGAGTTCTAGAGATGTTAAAACAAGCGAGATAAACCTACAGGGGTTGACAAGGAAAGGTGCCCACCATGTCTGGATCAGTTGCAGAATAGAATGTGGAGTATGATTCCATCCACGAGTGTGTTGGTATAAGCACAGAAAATGTGTGCAATTGGGGGCCCCTGGGTGGCTCAGTCCGTTGAGCCTCCAACTCTTGGTTTCGGCTCAGTTTGGGAGATTGAGCTCTGTGTTGGGCTCTATGCTCAGTGGAGAGTCTACTTGAGATTCTCTCTCTCTCTCTAAAATATTTTTAAAAAATGTCTTGAAAATATACAGTGGTTACCCCTGGTGAAGGCTAGCAGAGAGGGAGCAGTGTGGGGTTTTTTTGTTTTTCTTTTAAGATTTTTAAAAATTTCTTTGACAGAGAGATCGAGAGCAAAGTAGTCAGAGTGGCAGGCAGAGGAAGAGGGAGAAGCAGGCTCTCCGCTGAGCGGGGAGCCGGATGTGCGACTTGATCCCAGGACCCTGGGATCATGACCTGAGCTGAATGCAGCAGCTTAACTGACTGTGAGCCACCCAGGCACCCTTGTACAATTTTCTATACTATTTGATTTATCTATGAGAAGCATGCATTAAGTCAGTGTTAGGGAAAACTTAACATCTATGCATCCTTCTTGCAAGTCAAAGACAGCTTTGCATCAGTCCTATTTGGATAGACTTATCACTGGGCCCAGATGAGGTGGGGTTGAAGGTATAGCAAATTGTCCTTTTGCATGGATACCTTATTTGCAACAGACCCCTTATTATCTATTTGCAAGAACGTCTTCTTATAGTAGCTTTTTGCAAGAACCTTAGAGAGTTTGATTCCATCCACAAGGGGCTTCCAGACTGAGAACTTGAACCTCATCCAGAAGGAACTCAACTCTATGATGTTCAGATTTTCTTCCTTTCACTCCTTGTAACACGTTCTGTGTCATCCAGCGTGTCAGGGGACAGTTGACATGAAATTGTATCTGAAAGTGTCCAGGCCAGCCCGGTCCCAGGGGATGCCAGGGGCTGTGGCCTGGGACACCAGCTTCTCAGGGCACTCATACCGCGGGAGCTGCAGTCCAGCCGGATTGCCAGGCCCTTCCTGGCAGCTTTTGCCAGCCGCCTAAGAGGACATGATGAGCAGGTCTGGAGCCAAACGGGGACTGCCAGGAAGAGGAAAAACAGGTGCCAGCTCTGAGACCCTGTTCCCTTTGATTCCTGATGGCGTGTAAAGAAGATGGCTGGTGTGGTACTCCTTCCAGGCTGTCCTCCCACAACCCAGCCGTGTGGCTGCAGAACAGTCAGCGTACACTTTAAACCAAAAAAGCCCTCGGTTCCCGGTGTGCCAGTGCGAGGGCGGGGGAAGGGAGCCGGTTGTGAGCTCAGCCCCCGGGGAGACCCCAGTCCCGTGAGGAAAGCAGCCCCCTGTCCCAGGACACAGTAGCCAGATGCCTGGAGGCTCCAAGTTTGGGACTCTGGAGATGTCCCTGTCGTCCTCTCTCATTTTACATCTCTCCCCGCCCCCCACTCTAACTCATGTTAAGCTTTAGCATGCAAGTTGGATTTCTCTTAACAGTCGGTTGTGCTGTTTGCCAAAGAACTGATGAATCAAAACGGTTGAAAATAAAAGCCACGAAGCTTTTTATCGCTGCGATTCGAATCCCGAGCTTCCTAGCCGTCCATCTGACTGACAACGACGTCCTCATGACTCCAAATTTAGAATTATTTGTTTGGGAGCTTCGCTTCCGTCTCTTAACTGCTACCTCCTGACAAGGCACCCGAGAAGCCAACACTGTGTGTTTTGGGTTCGCTAATCCAACAGGCATTTCTGAGGTCCGTACAAATGGAACACGTACCAAGAAGACACGAAAACCCTCATTATTCTAATGTAGTCCCAGGCTGTGCTCTTGGTGTGCTCCCCTCCGCCTCTCCCTGCAGCCCAACCTCTCAGTCCTCCGGGGCGCCACCCAGAGCCCCAGCATCCAGCCCCGGCGCCTTCCCTTGCACGGCTGCAGGAAATTTGTTTTACAAGGCTGGTTTTAACTGAACTACCTGCTGTGCGGCACATTGCTACTGTTTGTGAAATGAATGATGGGAAAGGCAAGTCTGTGATTTCATTTGTTCAGACCGATTACTCACACGTTGCACACGGTATCATTTGCTTGTCACTTAATGACTGACCAGCCTGCCTGCATCATTAGTGCTGCGGGCGCAGTGAAAGGAAGACCTCACCATAATGAGGAGCTGAAGGAAGCCGAGTGCTGTTTTACCTAAAAGAAATGGTGCGCAGAAATCCAGCACAGCTGCAGGTGTTCCGATGACAATGTGGGAAGCAGTTAGCTTCCAATTTAGCAGAAAATTAAGAGCGAAAAAACTGTTATTTGTGAGCGAAGATACTCATAGCAGGCAATCATCCTCACTCTGTAACCACAAGAGGAGCATTCAGCTGTCTTTGTCGTGACTTAAAACAATTGGTATCTTGGGCTGCATTCAACACCAGATTGGTGCTTATTATCTGCAGTTTATTCTTTCTTGGGATATTTTGTTTTTTCCCCCCCCCCTATTTTATGGTTAATTTGCTTGCTTGAATGTAAAGCCATTTAAGCTGAAAAATCTGGATTGTGGCTGAGCATTGTGCCAGGGCTCTGAGCTGTATGATACAAGATAATTGGCAATTTTCAAATTCATAATCCATTTTGTTTCCCTCATTCCTCCCCCCCTTCTTTGTCCCTTCTGCTAGCTTTTCTGCCCCGTTCTTGGGTGTCATCTTTGAAACTGGTAACACAGGGAAGGTGAGGGGGCAGAGATTCCTCCAGGCAAGACTCCAGACGCCCGCGGCCACCCTTCCGGAGGTTAAAGAGCCGGATCCCGGCACCCACACCCGGGTGTACACCTCCGGGAAAGCGGTCTCGGAAGCAAACCAGGACTTTTCCCGTGGAAAGATTGAATTCCATTTGAAGCCACAGCTCCGAGTCCTCTTGTAGGATGATACAGAGATTTTTGTTTTACTTGAGGGCTTTGTCGTTGGAGGCAGGCATGAAAACCTTGACCTCCTACAAACCGACTGCCGGTTTCCCACTTGGTGGTGATCCGGCGATTGAGCTAACGCAGTGTCTTCTAGTCCTCCTGCCCCTTGCTCTGTCAGTCAAGGGTCTGGTCGGTATCTAACTCTGAGTTAAACAAGTCTAGCCCGTGGGATTGAGTCCTAAGCGTGCGATCTCTTCTTGTTTCATTCTTTCCTGTTTTCCTAACGATGTCACCAGAGCTCACTGATCTCAGTCAAGTTACTCCTGAACAGCCAGGTCTCCGTCAGGAGAGTTCTTCAGGAATGAGGCGGCACGCTCCCATTACCCTCTCCTAACCTGAGCTCGGATTCCACCCACAACTTCTCCATGCGATGTGTGTGGCTGACGACAGCAAGATGCTGAACCCACTGGGGAGCCTGCTGCCTCAGCTACTCGCAGTGGGCAGGGATTCGCTCTCCTGAAGAAAATGGACTTTTCAACGATACTTTTATTCTTTCAAACATCCAGACCTTTTTTTTTCTTTCTTATGGATTTTATTTATTTATTCGATAGACAGAGTGAGAGAGCACAAGCAGAGGTAGCAGTAGAGGGAGAGGGAGAAGCAGGCTCCCCGCTGAGCAGGGAGCCCGATGCCGGGCTCGATCCCAGGACCCTGGGACCATGACCTGAGCCGGAGGGAGACACCAACCATCTGAGCCACCCAGGCGCCCGCGTCCAGACCTTCTTTGGAGAGTAGCATCCTTGCCACTTTTATGCTCTCTATTAATCGCACTGCACTCACTTTCCCATGCTGTCCCTCTGATAGTTCCCTGGACCTGCCTTCTCATAGCACCAGCGAAAACTGGAAGACGTTATGTTTCCTCGCTTTGCAATAATTTTCCACTTGAATTGTAGTGCTATTTTTCACGTGCATTTGTGTAAATGCACAGAACGAAAATGGGAACGAAAAAGAAGAGAGAGCAAGGTGGCCATTCCAAGACCAAACAAACCACACATTAGTAGATGGGGGAGAAAACAACCAGAGAGAAGGAAGGAATGGAAGGTTTTCCGCCCTCAGCTTCTATGTGGTGTTTATTACTCTGCCTTTCTGCATTCACCTTCCTCCCCGGCTCAGATAGTCAGAGTCCCCCTCGCCATAGCCATGTTTATTTTTCAAAATGCTGGCAGGCCTCAGTGTCCAATTTAGGTGCTGCTTCCTGGGGTCTGACTTGGATTTCCAAGTCCTCCCCATCCCACGTGTGGGTTTTCATTTTCCCACTTCCTCGCACGGCCATTCCGCAGTCACCAGCTGGCCCGAGGACACACTCAGCCACGCTCTATTTTTGTGTCCACTAATGGTTACTCGATCCTCTGTTCTGCCAATTTGGTGCATGATATTTTCATTTTCTCTATATTCACTTCCAATACTCCTGTCAGCCTTCAGCGTCTACTTCATTAAGCTTCTCCGCTGGTTTAGCAACATTCAGCAGTGAAGGATCCTTTGTGAGGCCGGGAGAGAATTGATCTTGCTTTCTCGCCGCACTTGCCGACCTGCCAAAGCAGGAGGATTTACTGTGTGTCACACAGATTGCCCAGAGGACTCTCGGTGTCCCCATTTGTCACGGGGCTCCCATTGCTCACCAGGCACACAGGCTTGTAAACTTATTTCTGAAAATGTGGAAGGATTATCCTCACTCGTAAAATGCAAAATTTGCTTAACTGCCTTCCAGACTGAAGGCCGCTCCACTTGTTTTTCAGAAGAGGCTTGTTTGAATTACAAAGTCAGGTTGCCCTGGTGGTGGGAGAGAGGAAGGTGGCAGCCACTGACCGGTCATCCTCTCCTTAGGGCAAACGGGGCAAGGAGCCATGTGTATGGCCCCTGAAGGAACCTGCGATGTTCCCTAGGTGCGATTCTCTACTGCAGAGCAAAGTGGTGGGGAAAGGCGTCTCTCTCTCTTTCACTTAAGGGGTCTTGGTCCGATCCGCCTGATTTTCCTAAAGGACAAAGAGACTTCAGTGCCAAAGTGCATCTGAAAAGAACTCAAGAGCTCCGTTTGCAATTTCACTTGATTAGGCTCCAAAGGAATTAAGATTCTAGAGAGAAGACACAAGGATCCAGACCAAGGAGAGAACCTCCAGGAACAATTTCCTAAATATGCATGTGAAAACTTTCATGACTTTTATCATTTACTGAATCCTACAGTCAGCTTATTTTTCTATCCAACTCAGACAGAAACCAACTCCTACAAACTAGGTTGGGTGCGATGTTTATAATACATTCCAAAGAGGACTATACTTTTGTAAAACCGTCAACCAACCAAAAACACAAAACAAAACAAAAAGCCATGGTTCCCTTATTAAATCTCGATCCTTCAAAGAGCACACCTTCTTGCACTAGCAATAAAAGAAAAAGCCTTGTGAGAGGAGGCACTTCTCCCTCTCTCTCTCTCTCTCTCTCTCTCTCTCTCTCTCTCTCTCTCTCTCTCTCTCTCTCGCCCTTTGTCCAGGGCCAGCCAGGCAAGGCTGACTCACTCATCCGTCTCTCCCTGCAGATGAGGTCTTACTGGAATTTATGTCCCAAGCACCTCTATTGGCCGTTGGTACGTAGTAGGTCCTCAGTAAATGGCTGGGTAGATGGCTGACGAGTGTGGTTCTGTGGTCGCCCAATTCTTCCCCATTCTCAGTGGATAATTTCAGCTCTAATCTTGTCTACTCAGAGCATTCAGTAAATTCATACATTTACAAAGGGATAGGATAGATAATTCTGGTGAGAAGTAAACTTTTCTTGAGGCAGGGTGAAAATGGAGAGTTAAAGAAGATTTGTAAAAGAGGATGTAAGAGAGAATATTGAGGTGTAGTCTCGTGTGATGGGTCGAATAAATGATAGCTGTAGAGGTGGCAGAAGGAAACGTGGTTGGTATGTGACCAGTTGAGCCAAAGGTCCATCCCCATTGGAGGTGAGAGGAAGAAAACAGATGACAGACAGCATGTGGAAGTGGGGCACCTCAGGACCAGGCTGCCTCGGACTTGTGAGTCGGGGGGAGTTGGCTACTCTTCTTCTGTCTTTCCATTTCTCATCCTCACTCACAAGGTACACACAGTGGCCTTAGGCTGTCACATTCCTCTGTCACTGAGGGAACTGCAGGGCGAGTCACCAGGTCTTACCAAAGCAGGACACCAGAAAGTTCTGTCACGTCACTGCAGTTAATCAGTATAAATCAGGAAAAGGAGCTGGGGAAATAGAGCCATAGAGCTGTTCTGTGTGATACAATCAGGAGCCTTCTCTAAGCCTCATATTGGCTATATTTGACAAGTGAATATTCTGTTTAGTTTCCCTGTTACGGTACTCAATTCTTGTCCCATCCCCTTCACTGGTTTCAGTTCTGTCTCCAGTCTCCTTCAGGTGGCTCTCTCCCGACTGTCCAGTCAGCCCCAGCCTCTCGTGTGGAGATGCGGTGTCTTGTCCCGCCCTCTCTGGGTGGCTCCCTTTCAGTGCCACTTTCACACTCGAAGTGGCACCCCTCTGTGCTTGTGGTTCCACCCTCATATGTCCCCCACACCTGGATAGCGAAGTGTCCCCCTCCTTTTCCCTTAACTTACCAGTTCCAGCCAAGCGATGTCAGCAGTTCACTGTTAAAGTCTCTTCCACCTGTCTCCGCCTTCACTGTCCTACCCCATCTCAATCTTCCTAGCTTTGTGCCCAAATTACTGCTTTAGCCGAGACTCTGCTCTGATCACCACACCGCTACCCTGCAAATAAGTACACACATCATCACCACCTCATGCATCCGACATGCCGTTGCCAAGTGAATACTGCAAAAACACCATTTCTGTTAAGCTTATGTCCTTCTTAAGAGCTGAAAGTAGTTTCCAAATTGGGAGAACAGCACTGATTTTATGTAATTAAAAAAAAAATACTCTCTCTCAATATAAATATACACATGACTTTTTTGGTACCTGAGTGCCAGGAATATTATTCTCTACAGTTTGAAGTGCAAGTAAAATGCCCCAAGATGACTACCTACAGGGTCAAAAAATAATCCTCTTTGTAGAATTCAAGGATCTCCAAACTGATTCCATTTACCTGGAAGTTGCCTTTGTTGACATTTCACTCTTTCTGCAACCCCACAAAGGCAAAACTTTTCTTTTTTCCATGTGGGTGGTTTTAAGTGGAAAGAAGAGAAATACAGATATACTCAGAGGTTATAGAAATTACATAAAAATTAGTACGTGTTCTTTTCCACTTAGGAGAAGCTTACCTCGATACCCAGTTGACACCCAGCGGGTTCTTTCTTTCCAAATTCTGCCAAGTTTTGGGCAATCACCATGCTTTATAGAAACTTTATTTATTGAAAATTTGTTTTACATAGACTGCTTTAACATTATATTCAAGGCTGTATTTTAACTTTCCTCACTAGTAGGTTGAGCTGTTCAAGGTCTTTAAATATTGATTTATGAAAGAACTATGGATATTTTTCTCTTTTGGATTATTTTAAAGCAGATTGGAACAGAGCAGTGTTTAAACATTTTTTTTTTTCTCATAGTTTTACACAGGACGGGAGGTACTAGAGAAGAAGGAGGATGCTTTGTTCAGCTGAGATCTTAGCTGGTTTGTAACTATACGCAGTGAGGTTAGGGCTCGTGTCTGGGACAAGAGGAGGGAAAGCTAAACAGTGGTGCATAATAAGGAGAAAAGACTTTGGAGCTCCAGAGGCCAATCTGAGACAGAGAGGTGGAAGACGCAAGTGCAGGGGAGAGAGAGCAGTCAGGCCGCAGGGCTGAGCTACAGAGTGTTGTGTGGATGGGGGAGCCCGTGTGACATCCCTAGGGCATGGGCAAATGAAAGTGCAATGGAAGGACTTTCAACAGCAATGATGGGACACCCTAAGAGTCCAGCAGAGGGATCAGATTTGGGTGTATCCGTACCGAGGAAGGCTCCGTAGCTGAAAACATAAATTAATTTGAGCTATGTAATTTAACATGAACCTTATAATCTTAATGTTGAGTGAGACGTTTGCCAAAGCAGATGTCATATGTATGATGCAATTGGTACAAAATTTTAAAACATGCAAAAAATATGTCATAAAATAGCAATAATAAATACCAAATAAAGGACAGTGGTTACACCCAGGAGAAGGGAGTTGGGAGTGTAAACGAAGAGGGGTATACAGGGGACTTCAGCTCTATTGGTAAGCATCCTTTTCTGAGCTGGGAGGTAGGCACATGGTGGTTTTGTTTTGTTTTTTTTTAACTTTTTTTGGTATTTCATAAGTGCTTCATAGTACATTTTACTGAGTAAATTGTATTTCTTAGAAGTTTCAGATTTATAGAAAAATTGCAAAGAGAGTAGAGAATTCCCATGTGTTCCAAACACTCAACTTCTCAATCCCGTAAACATCTTACTTTAGTAAGGTATACTTGTTAAAATTGACAAACTAATAGTGATACAGTATTGGGGGCTGAAGTCCATATTTTATTCAGCTAATGTCATTTTGGTTTTTAGCTAATATCCTTTTTCAGTTCTAGGACCCTATCCAAGATACCATATTACAATTAGTTGTTTTATCTCATTGGGCTCCTCTTGGCTATGACTGTTTCTCAGACTTCCCTTGTTTCTGATGACCTTGAGTGTTTTGAAAGGTCAGGTGTTTTGTAGAACATTACTCTGTTGGGCTTTGTCTGATGTTTGTCTCATGATTAGACTAGACTTTGTGTTTGGGGGAAGAAGAGGTAAAGTGCCATTTTCATCACGTCATATAAAGGGTACCCGACTTATCACTGTCAATGTTGACCTTTGATCACCTGGCTGAGAGTGTCTGTCACATTTCTCCACTGTAAAGCTACTCTTTTTTTTTTTTAAAGATTTTATTTATTTATTTGACACAGAGAGAGAGATTACAAGTAGGCAGAGAGGCAGGCAGAGAGAGAGGAGGAAGCAGGCTCCCTGATGCGGGCCTCGATCCCAGGACCCTGAGATTATGACCTGAGCCGAAGGCAGAGGCTTTAACCCACTGAGCCACCCAGGCGCCCATGCTACTCTTTTTATAGTAAAGTTTTCCCTTTCTATACTCTACTCTTTGGAAGGGTGTCACCTTGGGCAGCCCACACTTAATATAAGCAGTATTGTGTTAGGTTCTACCTCCTTGAGGGCAGAGTATCTGCATAAGTTATTTGGAATTCAGAATGGGATATTTATCTCTTCTCCCCATTTATGCATTTGTTCAAAACTTGACGTCAGTGTGGACTCACAGATGTTTACTCTACACTTTGAGTTCTAAACCAGTACTGGTTTATTTGCTACTGAAATTTTTTCAGCCTTGGTATTGGAAATACTTTCAGTTGGTTCCTGTGTCACTTTGATATACACCCACCCACCCCAC
>LNAC01000234.1:1650251-1710572 GCA_002007465.1 Ailurus styani
CCCCTACCCCTCCACCCCCGGTTGTATTTTGTTTGTTTTTAAATTGCTTCCTTACTTGCTGGTACTATAAGAGTCTCCAAACTCACCTTGTGTATTTCCTGCTCAGGTCCTAGAATCCACCATTTCTCCAAGGAGCCCTGATTACTTCTTTTCATGAATGGTATTAGAGACCAAGATCTGGATGCTAGCTGTGCTCGATGCTACTGGGGTGTTTTTGCTATTCTAGGCCCTCTCAGCACACAGAGCAAGGAAATACATGTATAACAACCCATGCATAGACATATTTATAAGTATTTTCCATACATAATTATCTGTATTTTTTTTTAAGATTTTATGTATTTGAGAGAAAGAGAGTATGAGTGGAGTGAGGGGCAGAGGGACAAGCAGACTCCCCTCTGAGCAGGGAACCCAATGCCAGAGACCCTGATCCCTGACCTAATGCCAGGACCCTGAGATCATGACGTAAGCCAAAGTCAGATGTTTAACTGACTGAGCCACCCAGGCGCTCCTATCTGTATGTATCTTAAGCTAGATATGAATTCGTACTGATGTCTCCAATTGTAATTCATTACCATATAGGTCATTCTGATCGCTTCCCTTTGCCTATCTGTGAATTCTCACTTTAACAGTGAGAAAGTGGGCTCCCACCGTAATGCATTTTTAAGCCAGTCTAAAAATTGGAAGAAGGAAAAAGACATACGGGGAGTGAATGTTAATAGTTCTTCCACTGCAGAAAGGTAATTCTGCCTATCTCCAGCCTACACAGGGAAGTGAAAAACACAGCAACGGATTTATCATAATCCTGTAAATTGCTTAGAAGTGGAATATATATGCATCCTACTTTAATATACAAACTACACACACACAATTTTAATGTTGGATAAAAAAACTGAACTATATACGGACCCGTGTCTCCTACTTCCAGAAGGAGAAATCTGTAAATCTAGTGAGCCAAACATTTCCACATCAATTTCATAAATTGTTAAAATGAAAACAACAACTTGATACTACTTTTACCCTAAATAATTAAGAGCCCTTCATATATTAAGAAGAAAGGAGCGGTGCTCCCGGTGAGTTTGTGGTAAGCCGGGCATCGTGCTAGGGCTCCGAGACTGAGGGAGGCTGTTTCTCCTTTCCCAGAAAGCAAACTGGCAGGATATTTTTGTCCTTCGGCTCAATGATTTCTCTTCCAAAAGTCTTATCTAGAAGTTAACACTCCGAGACGTAAGCAAATATTTTTGCTCCAAGATACTTATCACAGGATGACCTCAGACAGCCAAAGAGGAAAACAGTCACGTTGACTAGCTAATTTATGGCAGCTTCGTAGAAACACTATTTTGCAACCACTGAAAAGAATGTGTATGAAGAGTTTTGAATAATATGGGGAAAGGATAATACCCAAACAGTCAAGTTAAAAATAAGCAAGAATCAGAATTGTTTTACAGGAGCATCTCATCTCTGTTTGAAAGTAAATAGCACAATTTCACCACCTCCAGCAAAAATTTCTGAGTGCACATGTCCCCCAGGAACTCATCCTACACTCTGCACTGGCTTACGTGTCACCTGCGTATGTCAACGAGATGTATTCCGGCACTGATTGGGACAGCAGAAGTTAAGCGACAATTGAAATGTTTATCGACAGGGGACTGATTCAGTAAGTTACAATGCACACAGACAATGACTAGCATGCATTGAGGCGGTTTTGTACAATTATACGTGACCTCAAAAATGTAGTATTTATTGAGAAAAGCAAGTAGTATAATCTTTTCTTCTTTTTCTAGAAGATAAGAATACGCTCATGTAGTTTTTATACTAATAGGACAGCCCTGAAGGATACATCAGAAACTGTTAGGTGTAGTTGCCCCTGGGGAGGGGAACTGGTAGGCAGAGGGTCTAGTGTGGGAGGAAAATTTTTACTTTTTTGACTTTAGCATATTTCAAATATATCGCTAAAGGCATGCATGCTTTTTAAAATAAAATAACGTTTTGATTTAAAATAAAAGAACAAGGGTACATTTTGGCTATTGTGAACATCGCTCCTATAAACATCCGGGTGCAGGTGTCCCTTTGGATCACTACATTTGTATCTTTAGGGTAAATACCCAGTAGTGTGATTGCTGGGTCGTAGGGTAGCTCTATTTTCAACTTTTTGAGGAACCTCCATACTGTTTTCCAGAGTGGCTGCACCAGCTTGCAGTCCCACCAACAGTGTAGGAGGGTCCCCCTTTCTCCGCATCCTTGCCAACATCTATTGTTTCCTGACTTGTTAATTTTAGCCATTCTGACTGGTGTGAGATGGTATCTCACTGTGGTTTTGATTTGTATTTCACCGATGCTGAGTGATGTTGAGCATTTTTTCATGTATCTGTTGGCCATTTGGATGTCTTCTTTGGACAAATGTCTGTTCATGTCTTCTGCCCATTTCTTGATTGGATCATTTGTTCTTTGGGTGTTGAGTTTGATAACTTCTTTATAGATTTTGGGTACTAGCCTTTTATCTGATACGTCATTTGTGAATACCTTCATTCCGTTAGTTGTCTGTTAGTTGTCTTTTGGTTTTGTTGACTATCAAAACTGAGGGTTGCTGGGAGGTGGTGGGGGAGGGATAGGGTGGATGGGTTATGGACATTGAGGAAGTTATGTGCTATGTGAGTGCTGTGAAATGTGTAAGCCTGATGATTCACAGACCTGTACCCCTGGGGCAAATAATACATTATATGTTAAAAAAAAAAAAAAAAAGAACAAGGGTATCTAGTAAACAATTTTAAGTTGCTTGCTAGGTGTTGCAGTCTTGTAAAAAACCTCTCAATCTGTCCCAAACATTCACATCAAGGCTTCACTCAGGTGCCCTCTGGAAAGACAGGTCGTGTGTGTGTTTGGCCATCAAGGAAAGCAGCTGAATTTAACATCAAGGCTAAAGCAGTGGAGAAAGGGAGGGACAGCACTTTCTTAAGACAGTAAAGACATTCTCAAAATTAGCTGAAGCTACAGAAAAAGGAGCTCAAAGGGCTAGGGAGGACCATAAAAATGTAAGCCACCCAGAATGACCAATATCCTGGGGAGGGTTTCAGAATTCACATAAGAAAGAGTTAGAGAGTGAGTGAGGTCCTTTTATCTAAAAGGGTGGGGGCCTCCATCTGGCAAGAGGGTCTAAATGTCTGTGTAAAAACTGTTGACACCTATTAAAGGTTTCTCAAGGAAAAAGACCCTGGAAAAATAGCCAATAGAAATATTGTCAAGTTTAAAGACAAAAAACCAGCAGATCCAGTTGGGTTCTAAAAGTTTTCCTTAAAAATCCAGGCAGTGTTTGAGACTCCTTCATTGAAATTCTTTAGTGCTTTTTCAGTAGATGAGAACGTTCCCTACACGATGGGTACATGGATCATATTAATGCACAAATCTGACAGAAGTTTCACAAAATCTTATAAACCCATCAGATTCCTAACTAAAAAATATTTTATAGCTAAAGTAATTAAAAAAAAAAACTTTGGCTATAGATCCAAGTCAAAAGATCCCCCATGAATAGGCTCTTGGAAGACAATGAGAGAAATGTAATGTACTACCTTTTACTAATTTTTGATAGATTACTAATTGTGCATAGTAAAGAGTAATAATAGAAGCTAGAAAAAAATAATCAGTGGCTTATGGAATCAGTGACTTTAAAATCTTGTGATTTAAACAAAACTTCCAAATAACTAACACACGGCAACGGTCCCACGTCACGCAGCTCTTAGACTGTTTACCTCGACTCTCAGAGTAATAAACAATGCTCTGTGGAGTGTAAGATTTTGAAATTGTCAGAAGCTCTCATGTTGGTTACTGCTGCAGGGACAAGACAAAGGAACGCTCGTGGTTTCCATTATAAGAAATCATAATGTGTTGGAGCACATGGGGCTTAGCTTGAGGTGGGAAAAAAAATAAAAGTAAGTTCATTTGCAGTTCAGTTATGTCTGAACTGATTAACAGTAAGTATAATTTGTGAACTATTACTACTTCCAGCCTCAGGCAGGTTTTACGATTTTCCACAATTATCTCAAACATATTTTACAAACTTTTGACAGCAATAAAAATACAAAGGTCTGCAATTTAGGTGGGTAGAGACAAGCTCCGCAGTAAAACAATTTGACAAGTTTCCTTGCCAACACAGAGAAGGGATTTACAGCACAGTAACTGAAAAAAAACAAAGTGATTTTAGATCCATGGAGATTGGTTCATAGTTTCCTTTTAATTAGTGGTTGAATTCCTTCTTAAATGGAGATTCGTATTTCTGATATCATATTATCTTTTCTAAAAGAGGGGATTTATATTACTTTTAGCACATTATCAAATTTACTATTAAAAATGTAGATACTGAAAATTTTTCTAGCCGCTGGCTGCAAATCTCAGATTATAAAATCAATGATAACAACTCAGAATTTGCAGCAGTGCATTTAGTTAATGGCCTTCTTTGCTATTGCTAGTTAGGAAAATACGTGATTTTAGAAATCACTGAGAGTAACTATGTCTCCTTAAATCTCCAGTTTGGTCACAGGCTTTTATACAAAATTATTTCATTGAATCAGAAAGCCTTATTCCATCGAACAATTCTCCAGATACCACTCGTTAGAAAGATAGCCTTAAATTTATTTAATTTTTAAAGCATGGTATCACACGTATTGCTGCAGGCAACCAGCCCCAAAACTTAGTAGCTGAACAGAGTACTTTATTAATTCCCATGATTCCGTAGTTTGGCTGAGAAATTACTCTTCCGGTCTTCTTTGAGCTGTCACCCAGCTGCATTGGACCAGCATGGGGCTAAGCTTAGCTAAGACAGGATGGAGGGCCATTCTCTCCATGTCTGACAGTTACCTGGAGCTGTCAGCTGGGACGCTTCCGTTCTCCTTTCCATGACCTCCCCTCCTCAGTAGGTTGGACTGAACTTCTGTAGAGAAGCACGGAAATGTCCCAAAAGTGCAAAGGCAGAAGCTGCAAGGTCTCTTGAAACCAACCCTTCTGAACTTGAACAACATCACTTCTCCCACACTCTTTTGGTCAATCCAAGTCACAAGGCAGCCCAAATTCAAGGCATGAATAGAATCCATCCCTTGATTGGAGTAGCTACAAAATATATTGGCCATGTTTTCTAGTCTACAGCCATCTAATTGGAGATGCCAAAACTCAGTTCCTACTGCTCGTCCTGCAGATTATGAAAAACATGACTTGAGATGCTTTATACTGTCTTTTAGAAAATGGCAATGACGACACAGATCTATCAGAATTATTCTTGGGAATGATGTTTCCTGGAGTCATGCGAGGCACATAAACATAACTGAAAATGGTTGTCCTGCCCAATTTCACATTAATGGGCACTACAGTAAAAGTAATACAGGCTGGACTATCAGCAGACACTTGGACACGATACTAAAATAAAGAGGGTGAGAAACCAGAAATCTTAGTCTTGAGTATTAATGATGACAACAGGTTGTAATGGTCAAGAGCTCAGACTGCAGTGTCAGACAGTCTGAAAGAAAATCCTGGTTCTAGGGTGCCTGGGTGGCTCAGTGGGTTAAAGCCTCTGCCTTCAGCTCAGGTCATGATCTCAGGGTCCTGGGATCGAGGCCCGCATCGGGCTCCCTGCTTGGCGGGGAGCCTGCTTCCTCCTCTCTCTCTGCCTGCCTCTCTGCCTCCTTGTGATCTCTCTCCCGCTGTGTAATAAATAAATAAACAAACAAACAAATAAATAAGAAAGAAAGAAAGAAAGAAAGAAAGAAAGAAAGAAAATCCTGGCTCTATTGTGCATGAGCTCTGTGATCTTCAGCAAAGCACTCTGTGCCTCAGTTTCTTTGTCTATGAAATGGTGATATTAATGACTGCACATCAGCCTGTGCTAGGAAAGTGGCTGACGTAGAGTTAAGTTCTGCATAAATGTCTGCTGTTTTCAGTCCCATCACTGTCGTCATCATCATTAGTAAAAAGGGACATCCATCCAGTTCGGTACACTGTTGAAAAGGCAGGGAAATCTTTTTTTTTTTTTTTTAAAGATTTTATTTATTTGACAAACAGATCACAAGTAGGCAGAGAGGCAGGCAGTGGGAGAGGAGGAAGCAGGCTCCCTGCTGAGCAGAGAGCCCGATGTGGGGCTCGATCCCAGGACCCTGAGGTCATGACCTGAGCTGAAGGCAGAGGCTTTAACCCACTGAGCCACCTAGGCACCCAAGGCAGGGAAATCATATTACATCTGATATCTTCCTATTCAGGCTAAAGGCTTGGGACAGATGGAGGAACATTTAAAAAGACGACTTTGAAAATTCCTGAGGTCAAATTTTAACCAAGAATTTATCTAGAAATCTTCAAAATTGGGATACCTAGTTCATTTCATCAAAGAATTAGGAATGGCACAGTGCTGACAAGGACAGAACAAAAAGGTTAAAAGTGGGAGTTGTCCAAGGACTTTGGTTTGGATATTTTATTCAAAATATCTGAAGTTTGTAAGATGCCTCTGAGTTATCTAGAAATTAAGGGATTTATAGTGAATGTCGGTGAGTTTCCACAGAAAATATGATGAATACATATTTGCATATTACCTATTAATAGCCTTCCCTCTCCCCTCCCCTCAAAATTTTGTTCCATGAGCTTATATGTGTATATATGTGTGTTTTATACTCAACAAGGGTCCAAGAATCCATGTTTATTTTGGTTTTATTTTTGTTTTTGTTTCTTTGAGGAATCCATATTTTTAATAATCATCCTAGGGGACTCTTACAATTTATCATGATTGGGGTGCACTGGTCCCTCGCAAGCAAGGTCTGAGGGCTGGTGGCACTGGCGTCATCTGGGAGCTCGTTAAAATGCAGAATCTCAGGCTCCTTCTCGGACCTGAAACAGTATCTGCATTTTAACAGGATCTTCATTTGATACCTATAGATGTTAAGGTTTGAAAATAACTAGGTAACAACTTTTGTTCACAGTTCCATTTTCAAAATTGTGCTCGGACATTACAGCTTGGCATTGAAATTAATAGGTGGTTACTTGTAGTGTTCTCTCATGTACATTTCTTCATTTCAACAAACTGCCCACAAAATGGTGAACCAAATGTTCATTTTTGTGATACCTGTTGTTTATGCCTCAAGATTATTAAGCTTCTAATGATGGCTTTAAAATAGAAATTTTACAAATAAATAATATATAATTGTTCTGTGCACATATAATATATATATAATTATTCCATATAGATATATGGCTGTGTATATATATCTCTATGTAGATATAGACTGTATATAATTTTACATATATACACACACATATATACACACACACAGAATCTTCGTTACTAATTCAAAAAAGATAACCATCACCACACCAGCTACCCATTTACAGCATTTTTGTTTTTTTGTTCGATAATAGACTCTCGCACGCATTTATGTATGTTTAATATACATATTAAGCATAAACCTCAAATTCCCCGTTATCAAACCACAATGTATTTTTATATGGTAGTTTATGTGCTTCTGCTTAATGTACAGGTAAAATCCCCTATAGCTATGCTTTTCCTTCCTCTACCTTTTAAAAAACTTTTAAAACTTCAGTACTTTATTATTTTTTTAAGATTTTATTTATTTATTTACTTGATAGAGAGAGACACAGCGAGAGAGGGAACACAAGCAGGGGAAGGGGAAGAGGGAGAAACAGGCTTCCCGCTGAGCAAGGAGCCCGATGCAGGGCTCGAACCCAGGACCCTGGGATCATGACCTGAGCCAAAGGCAGACGCTTAACGACTGAGCCACCAATGCGCCCCTAAAACTTCAGTACTTTAAAATTAATTCCCCTTTAATTATGTTGCTCATTTATATATCACTTTACTACTAAACAAGTATTCTAGTGGAGAAGGCACAGTGCAGTCTCTTTTTATGACTTTTCCCCCTTTCATTCACTTAATTCCTCTAACAAGTTATTATTGAACTTGGCCTGTTTCAGGCTTTCTTTTCATGCAAGAGACACAGAGGATAACAAAATAGGATCCCTACCTTTGAGGAGCATCATCTGATAGAAAAGGCAGACGAGAATGTCAGCAATCATGACTAGAGTCAATAAGTAGTTTTGTTTTTTTTTTAAGATTTTATTTATTTATTTCAGAGAGGGAGAGAGATCACAAGGAGGCAGAGAGGCAGGCAGAGAGAGAGAAGGGGAAGCAGGCTCCCTGCTGAGCAGAGAACCCGATGCGGGCCTCGATCCCAGGACTCTGAGATCATGACCTAAGCCGAAAGCAGAGGCTTTAACCCACTGAGCCACCCAGGTGCCCAATAAGTAGTTTTTAAATAGTGTTTTACGTGGTGCAGAGGGTAGAGGCTTATAACCATGGAGGGCTCAGGGGCCACTTACACTGAATGAGGGGACCCAGGAGCTGAGTCCCACTGGAGGAGCAAAGTTCACCAGGGGACATGGTGAGGGAAGGCACTACAGACAGAGGAAGCAAAAAAGAAAATAGTGAAACAGCCTGATGTGTTTGGGGGAATAGTTCAGTATGGTTGGAGCAAACTATGTGCGTGTGTCTAGACATGTTGAAAATGTTGGCGGGGGCTGAATTGTGAATCCAAGCTGAAGAGTTTGGACGCTATCCTGACAGCGATGATAAGCCTTTGAAGGATTTATTTAGGGGATCAAGATAGTCAGAAGTCCCCTTTGGAAAGATCCCCCTGGCAGGTGGACAAGGGGATTGAGGCAGGGGGGACAGCACTGAATATTAAGTCCATGAGCCAGCTTGGTGGGCGTAGACAGGGAGCCAAAGCTGTGGGCGTAGACAAGAAATGACAAATGAGGCTAAAAGGCAAAATAGACTTGGCTTACTGTCCACTCGTGTGTAAGGGCGCAGCAGAGGGCCAGCTTTCTAGCGGAGCTCCCAGGAGGATGACGGTGTCAGTCGCCTGAGTGGGGAAGCGCACAGGAGGAGCAAGGGGAGGGGAGGAAAGAGAGGTGGGTGGGAGCAAGTTGTGCATTACCCACTGGAATTGTGAGGTGCTCGGCTAGTCTAGGACTCTGAGGACGGACCCCAGTTTCTTTATGGAGTGTCTGCTATGGATGACTGACCATGAGTTCCCATTCTCACCTGTACCCATGTTAGCCATCACGCGTGGAAGGGATTTTCTTCCCAAAGCTCTACAGTAGACGTTCCCCCTAGGTGACAGGATGAAGCCAGATTCTCCATTCTCTCCCGTAAATCATCAACACTGACCTCACTGAACACTGCCAGGGGGGAGGTTCTTCTCCAATAGGACTACCCACATCCTTTCCCACCAATTGAGCTGAATACTTACAAAGAATTAGCTGTATTTGTTCCCAAACCTATATATCACAGTTGTAGTTGCTATTACAATTACATAATCTGATTAAGTGTTACATAGAACAACGAAATATGAATGTGATAATAAAGTTAAGAGTTTCTGTGAAAACGAAAGGTGAAACTTTGAAAAGACTTAATAAAAATACATTCACTTGGGAGCTCAGTCGTTGGGTGGCTCAGTCGTTAACCGTCTGCCTTCGCCTCAGCTCATGATCGCAGGGTCCTGGGATCCAGCATCACTTCGGGCTGCCTGCTTGGCTAGAAGCCTGCTTCTCCCTCTCCCTCTGCTTGTGTTCCTCTCTCGCTGTGTCTCTGTCAGATAAATAAATAAAATCTTAAAAAAAAATACATTCACTTAAAAATGGCTGTCAAGTTAGTGATGAGAAGGTATGATGGACTAGGGACATAATCATAGTCTGGAAGTACTCAGGTATGCAGATTGCTTTACCTGTGTATTAATTCTCTTCATTCCACTTTGAGGCGAGCAAGCTGGAAACTGCATGAAGGATTGGGTGTATAGTTAATGTAAGAAAGACATTGAGGAATTCTAATCAGGAGACCCATTTTCAGTGACAGCATCTTGGCTCTCCATCAAAAAACTAAATTGGTCAGTTAATGTGCATTTATAATTTTACATTAAAACATTAAAGCTATGTATGAATCTTTGGGGTGTTTTTTTTTTAATGTTTTCCTACTTTAACTCACTTTTTGATTAAGTAACTAGTAGTTGTCATGATCCTTCTGATAAGGTTTCCAGTATATGTGAAATCTGTGTCAGAGACCATCTGTAGATTTTAAAGAAACAAGTAACAGCAAAGAACCTAACCTCAGGTCCTCACAAACCATAGGATCCTCTGACAGTAGCTCTGCCTTTCATTTTAATTTTACGCTCAAACAACTTTTTCCAGCTCTTCACCCCAGTTATTTCTCTTGAAAATGGTCATTTTATTTAAAAAATTTTTTTAAAATATTTTTTTATTAGAGAGAGAGTGCGCCTATGCACCTGCAGAGGGAGAGGAAAAGGATCTCAAGCAGACTCCCTGCTGAGCACAGAGCTCGATTTCACGACCTGAGCTGAAACCAAGAGTCAGACACTTAACCAGCTGAGCCACCCAGGCACCCCCAAAATGGTAATTTTTAAGCAACTAACTATATTTTTATTTATTTTTTAAAAAGATGTTTATTTATTTATTTATTTGACAGAGAGAGAGAGATCACAAGTAGACAGAGAAGCAGGCAGAGAGAGAGGAGGAAGCAGGCTCCCCACTGAGCAGAGAGCCCGATGCGGGCCTCGATCCCAGGACCCTGAGATCATGACCCGAGCCGAAGGCGGAGGCTTTAACCCACTGAGCCACTCAGGCACCCAACTAACTACATTTTTAAAAAGTTAGATGTGTCAAAGGCAAAGAAAATTTTGCTTTAACAAAACAAGGCAACAAATTTTACCATCTCATTCCAGCCAGACCACAAGAGATGTCATTATTCAGTATCATTTTAAGGATTTCCTACAGGCATATTGATGTTGGGCCCTAAAGACTTCCTAAGAACATGACCTTTCTGCCTTATTTGCTTTCACTTAAAAAAAAAAAAGTGTGTGTGTAAACAAATATAGACTGTTTGTTCAAGGGAAAGCAATTAAGTGCCATTAAAGCCTATCAGTCAATGTTTCCCGAGCTTCCTGCATCAGAACACGTTACACCTGCCAAAATGCAGGACTAATGGGGCTTAAGTGACACCCCAGTGGTTAATCCATTGGCGACATTTGGAAACACAGGAAAAATACTGTGCGATTGAACCTGTCTGCAACCGATGCATCTCTAGAAGGAATGCCCTCAGTGATTATTAAGGAAATTAGCAAAGGAAATACTTTGATTTCTTTTCCTTTTCCTTTTTTTTTTTTTTTTAAGTCTTTCATTACAAACTAGTGGCTCCTGGGTCAAGGATTTTATTCCCATTGTTCTGCAGGACTTTTTTTTTTTTTTTTTGGAATTAAAATAATTGAGCGATTTCAAATAAAAATTCAGACTTTGGAGCTTTTTTGGTGAAATCAGGAAAACTGGCAAGAATTCACAAGAGCTGAGCTGTATCTGCCCATTTTGGCAGAGTTACATGCTCTTCTAGGTTCCCACACACTATCTGTGTGTTTGCTGCAGGCATTGAAGCTTGTTACTCTCCCTGGTTTTAGAAAGTTACCATTTTGAATTAGCCATTGATAGAAAATTCTGCTCTAAACTTCACTCTCATTCAGTTATGTTCCTTCATTTCTTTCAGTGCACCTCTCTCAAAAATTGGTCTTTGTCCATATTTAGCCATGTCTCAACTTCTGTCTTTTCTAACCTATATCTTTGTATTCAAGGCTCTCTAAATTCACCTAACAGCGACATTGCTGCCTACTTGTAATATGTCCCAAGAGTTTTCCTTCTCCTTATTTATGGGATCGCTTTAGTCCCCAAATACGGCTTGGGAAGGTAGCACTCTACATCACGCTTTGCACACCTTTCCTGTAAAGGACCAGACAGTCACTGTTTTTAGCTTTGCGTGTCACGCACTTTCTGTCCAACCCCTCAAGTCTGCCATAACCCGAAAGCAGCCAGAGGGGATGTTTGAGTCTGCTCCGGTCGCTCTAACAAAACAGCACAGACTGGCCTTTATCTTCTCCCAGTTTTGGAGGCTGGTCATCTGAGATCAGGATGCTGGTGTGGGCAGATTCTGGTGAGCCACTCTTTCTGGCTTGCAGATGGCTGCCTCCCCCTGTGTCCTCACATGGCCTCACCTCCGTGTGTTGCTGGAGAGAGAACGCTCCATCTTCCTCTTCTTCTAAAGGCCACCCATCCTGTCAGACTGGGACGCCACCCTTAGGACCTCATTTAATCTCAATTCTCTCCTAAAGCTTTATTTCGAATACACTCACATGGGGACTTAGGGTTTCAGCAGATGATTTCTTCCGGGCGAAGGGGTGAATAGACAAATTAGTTCACAGTGGACAATATGGAAATGAATGAGCATAGGAGTATTTCAGTAAAGCTTTATTTATGAAAACAGGCAGAGTGGGCTAGACTTGGCCTCTGTGCTCTATTTTGGTGACCCCTGTTCTAGATCATTTCTTGATTTATTTTAAAACTGTGCTTTGAGGTCAGTTTCTTTCTTTCCACCTCTCCTTGCTATTAAAATTGGTCTCTCCCTAGCAGGCCCAATGGAACATGGGCTGTGAAAAACAAAATGTGGTTTTCCAGTTGCAAAGACAGCTTCGTCCATGCAATGCGTGTTGCTTAGCCTTGGAGAGGAGAAGACTGGGAAATGGGCTAGCTCCTTAACCTTACTGGCCTAATCTCCCATTTCCCAAAAAGGACATTTTAATCTGGTGGGATCAGAGGACAGGGAGGAGGAGGGACTCCTTTTATTTCGGGAAACCTACAGGGCATCACAAATTTCCGAGACCCCCCCGAGGCGCGTGGAGACTATTTTTCGACACTGGGCAGCCGTGGGGCGCTCTCCGCAGGGACCGGTGGGAAGGGGGGCGCGTGGCGGCCAAGGACCCCACGCCTGCCGCTGTGTGAGGCGCCGCCTCTCTCCCTGTTTACATTCTACCCACACAAGCTTCTTCCATCAGCACAAACAGTGTCGCGGCAACATTCGCTGCTGTTTTCATGGAGAGGATGTGTTGACACGAGCTACCTAGCTGTGAATATAAACACGGTGCTGACAGCAGCGAGTGCAGACGCGTTAGCAGGTAGCGCGGTTACCGCGGGCAGATGTTTAACCTTGACATGAACGGTAATTAAGCAGAACCTTGGAAACCGGCGCCTCCCCGGGAGCCAATTAATAATTTGGTGGGGGAGATGCTCTATGCAGATTTCCCCCACAAACCACTGCAGAGTGACATCCCACCCCCCACCCAGTGGACTGGGCTGGGGCATCATTTGTAACAAAGCCCTGTGGTGCAGGTGTGAACAAATTGTAATTAGGCAAATTAAATGAGTGTTGCATGTACATCAATTAATTTCTGGTCACAAGATATACAGCGATTGGTATTCCTTTGGTTGTACATCAGAGGCTTGGTCTTGGCAGCAGAGCTCGCCCATGTCTCCCTACTCCCCTCCCACTTACCCACCCCCCCAAGCCTGTGCCCCCCTAATTCGCCTTGAGGTACTTCATCTCAGCTTTATTTACTTCTTTTGAACACCCATGTGGCGATACACATATTTCCGTGCAGTCTTCTGACTTTTAAAAGAAAAAAAAATCCCTTAACCTGCTTAGAATGATGATTATAGAATGCGTATCTAGCATATATTGCTTTTCTGGGCACAACAGTGATAACATCTATTTCCTCTCCCACTGAGGCAAAGAAAATAAAATAAGGCGTCTATGAAAGAGTGGCAGGCACAAGTTGGGGACTTCCCCACAGAGCAAATTGTCTGGGGAAGGCGCGTGATTCGATGTAATTGTCCCCAGTTAGGTCCCCCTACTGTGGATTTCTGTGGGACTGAGTCATCCCACTAAGAAAAAAAGCCTTACAGGAAATGGAGTTAAATAATCAGCCTCTCAGTTCTAGCGGCTTCGGCAGAGTGTATGGCGTTAACCCCCCTTCCGCTCCCCCCGCCCAGTGCCGTAGTTGGGCCCTTGTAGAGCTGTCTGAATTTGCATGCTAACATTTTATGGGAGAAAAACATAATAATTTCTTTTACTATATAGGGCCTGGCAGGCAAGGAATAAATAAAAGCAAAGTTTAGGGCTCCACTGTAATTTAGCCCTCATGGTTCCTTCATCTTTGACTGAAGTTCCTGGATGCTAAGCATTCATTCATGAACCATTATTTCATTTTTTACAGAACCTATTAATCCATTTTTTCCTCCGGTAAAACTGACCGCTCGAGAGTTGAAGAGTTGCTCTTCTGTCCTAAGCGCGTTGCAGAAGAAGGTTGTCTAGACCATGAGCGGAAGGACAGGAGGGCGTCCTGTGGGGGCCTCACGGCGGGGCCAGAGCTCCTCTCCAGGTCAAGCTGCCCAGATTAGCAGGATGCGCGTGTTCAATTGGCGGATGCTTTGTATAGCTAAGCACTTTTCATTGATATTTATTATGTAATGAAAACCGACATCGATGAGATGTATGGGCAAATGGAGGGATGAGTATTTACCCATACCTAAGTCCCCCTCTGCATCTCCTAATGGTCCGCGTTTGTGGTGCTCACCTGGTCCCGTCACCCTCCGCTGACGCTGTCGTCTCCCTGCACCACGAGCACCTCAAACAGAGAGGCCAGGCCTTTTCTTGCTTTTGCATCTCCTTCCCGGCCCCACGGCCCCACAGCCTCTGGTTCAGCACCGCCCCATAGCTTAGGTGCTCAGGAAACACTCCTCGAATTGGAGAGAGCGAAGTAAAACCCTGAGGAATTCTAGGAGTTGGGGAGCTGGAGTCCATTCAGGGGTGCTTCTGCGGGGTGTGGCTTCTGCCGGTAGGGCCAGCGGCCCCTCCGATGCTCGTTCCCTGTGCTCACTCTGCCCTAGTCGGTTTTTCAAAAAACAACCATGTTCTTTCCTGACACCCCTTATCCTTGTCATGGCGACCGCAGAATGACTTCTAATTGTTTGTCGTGTCTCAGCTAAAATTCATCTCCTCCGAAGCCCTCATGGCCTTCTCAGGGAGAGGTTGAAGTCTCCTCCTGTATGCTCCCATGGCGGCTGCTTTCCTCCTTTGTAATCCTCACCTCATAGGTAATGGTCGAGAACTGGGTATTTCAGATTCGCTGAGAGGGAAGGCACTGTGGCCATCATGCCCACCACGTTAGTCCCAAATACCTGACACAGTAGATGTGTTCGTTGGTCGCCAGGGCACCAGACGGGTTGATGGATAGAGGATGCGTGGATGCATGGGTGGTGGGGTGGCTGAGTAGACGGATTGATGGATTTGTCTGTCCTGACCCCCATTTTAGAGCTGGAGATCCTGGGCTCTGCTCTGGGGCGTGTCTCTTTGGAACTGAGCCTAGGAGGGACTTGGGCAGTGGAAGCCATTGGCTGCAAGGGGTCGGTCAGTGGGCAGAACCAAAGATATGGAGGCAAATTAAAAACCCAGAAAACTGAAGAGAAGACCAAGGAGGAGAGAGAGGTGTGTTCTGAGGGTGAGGGACCACAGCCAGGAAGAAGGAAGAACAGGAGTTTGAAAAATTGCCTTGTGGGGGGCTCTACTTAGTGTTAGGCCCCATTAAGTGGAGGTTTTCTGCCGCCTTCTGATGAGAAAAATCTGTTGATCATTCCATGCTGTTTTAATGATTTTTTAAAAGTATTTATTTATTTACTTACTTATTTATGGAGAGTGGGTGAGTGGAGGGAGGGGAGAGGAAGAGGGAGAATCTCAAGCAGACACCATGCTGAGCTCAGAGTGGGGCCCAATCTCATGACCCTGAGATCATGACCTGAGCTGAAACCACGAGTCACACACTTGGCTGACTGAGCCACCCAGGTGCCCCACACCAACCTGTTTTAGACAAACATGCAAACTTGGGGAAAGAGTCGCCATTTAAAATGTTTTCTCCCAGAAGTTAAACAGAAGAGTATCCTCTGTTGTTCTACTTTCTGATTTCATCAAGTCAGTAACCTCAAGATAGAACATAAATCTCCCATTTATCATGCCCTAGCTCAGTGGTTTTTTTTGTGTGTGTTTTTAAAGATTTTATTTATTTATTCAGGGGAGAGAGAAAACACGAGGTGGGGTAGCTGCAGAGGGAGAGGGAGAAGCAGACTCACCCACTGAGCAGAGAGCCCAACTCCAGGCTCCCATCCCGGGAGGCTGGAATCATGACCTGAGCAGAAGGCAGATGCTTAACTGACGGAGCCACCCAGGCGCCCCCTGTCTCAGTGGTTCTTAAACCAATCCAGAGATTGGGATCACTGGGGAGCTCTTAAAAAAAAAACCCATGCTTGGGTCCCACTACTGAGATTCTAGTATATGACACTGCAGAATTTTCCCTGTGACACAGATATGAAGCCCCAGTTGAGAGACAGCTACTCTTGCTACTCAGGAATGCTACAGTCTCGCTTCTCGAAGTGTGGCTCGTGAACCAGCAGCATCAGCATTACCCAGGAAGGAGCCTGTTCGAAATGGAGACTCTCAGGTCTCTACTCTATCAAAATACACCTTTCAGCAAGATCCCCAGGTAATTCGGGGGCACATTACTGTTGGGGGAACACAGCACTACTTAACCCAGAAGTTGTAAGAATCCAGAGACTATCCACCAAGCACTGGACCAGGATAAATAAGTATCTGTCCTAGTTTGCTAGGGTGGTTGTAACAAGGTTCCACAAACCCAGGGACTAAAACAGGAATTCATCATCTCACAGCTCTGGAGGCTGGAGTCTGAAATCCATGTAGGGCAGACTTGGTTCTTTGTGGGAGCTGTGGGGGAAGGGTCTGGTCTAGGCCTCTCTCCTTGGCTTGACAGTTGCCACATCCGTGTCATGTAGCGTTCTCCCTGTTGGGGCATCTGTGTCCAAATTACCCCTTTTCATAAGGACACCAGTCATATTGATCAGGGGTCCTTCCTACCTTAAATAATTACATCTGCAGTAACCCTGTTTCCCAATAAGGTCACGTTCTGAGGTACTGGGGACTTTGGTGTACGGATTTTTGCATGACGCACTCCAACTCACAACAGTGCCCAAGGCAAGGTCAGTAACTGGGCATCCCTTCAAATACTCTTTTGTATTTTTCATGATCTGTAACCTAAAGCAACTTATTCTAAGTCATGAGAAATAGGAAAAGAAGGACAAAAATGAGAAGTTCGCAGATCTCCTTGCAGGATAAAGCCTATTTCACTTTCCATTTCCTCCTTCTCTTATCTCTTTCTTCCACCCCCAGCCTAAAAACAAAAGAAAAGAATGATTTCAGTGACCAGGAAAATGCTAATTTACAACAGGATACGGTAACAAGAGCTTGCTAGTCTGCCCTAGCAAAGTACCGTGGACCCGGCAGCTTAAACAACAGATTTTGTTGTTGTTGTTGTCGTTAAGAGTTCTGGAAACTAAAAGTCCAAAGTCAAAGACTAGGCTGGTTGTTTCTTCTGAGGCTTCTCTCCTTGGCTCGTAGATGGCCATGTTACTCATCTTCGTATGGTTTTTCTTCCGTGCATGCCTGTGTCCTCATTTCTTCTTAGCAGGACGCCAGTCATACTGGATCAGGGACCATCTGTATGACTTCCTTTACCCTGACGACCTCTTTCAAGGCGAGGCCTCTAAATACAGTCCTGTTCTGAGGCACTGGGGGTTAGGACCTCAACGTATGAATTTTGAGGGGATGCAGTTTGAGCCAGCGTGGCCCAGGGCAAGCAGTCAAGGTTGGTTTTAACTGCTTGCAAAAAGAACAAAACCAAAAGACGAACCAGTATAGGGAATCCACAAGTTGGAAACTCTCTAGTGCTTTTGCCTTCATGGTGGCCCCTTTGAATGCAGTGTAGGGTTTGCTAATTGTCGCCTCCCTCTGGGAGGGGCCGGGCCTGTGTAGCAACAGCCCCGTGTGGGGCAGGCCCTGCACCTTGACGAGGTGCCCGGGCCTTCGGAGTCACCCTCTTTTACCATCACCAGGGTCTCCAGTCCCACGGGAAAAGCTGTGGTCACAGAGCTGATGCATGTTCACAGCCCCGTTCCGGACGGCGGAACAGAACCAGCGGCCGGCTCCGTTCACGTCTTTCCCTCCTCGGCCCTTTGCACCCAGATTTCACAGGAAACATCACCTTGCTTTTCTGACCAGTTTCTCTCTTCCTGATATGGAGCAGCAAGAGAGAAAGACATGAAACAGGGCAGACCAGGAAGAGGAGAAAATCTGACATGAACTGCTAACTAGATGGGTGTTTTCACTCTTGCATTGACCTTAATAGCCACTAACCTTTTTCATACCAGGGAAAAGGCTGGGAGGTTGGGGACCCCCCCCCCAGCCCCTCCATTAATAATTCGCTTGAGTTGTATGGAATTACATTCAAAATCTGAACTTCAGATGATTTCTTGTTTAATATGTATTCTATGATATATAGAACCTAATTAAAATTCTTAATCTCAGTTAATGTATCTTAACATACATTTCTATAATGTGTGGGACTACTTACTTTAGCATAATTATCAAGATGAACCACATCTAACATTACGAGAAAATTGCAACCTGTCATAAAGGAAGAGGGCCATATTATAACAGAATCCTCACCCTCTCAGATTCGCGGTTAGAAAAGCCGAATAATGCAAATAAATCGTCACTCCCCAATTTGATGCTGCTTTGGTGATTTGATTAATTATTGTGAAGTGAAACAGCTAACAAAGAAGGATAAATAAAAATAACTTCTTGCATCCAGAAAAGGGTGTAAATTTTAACTCTGATGCACGACAGCAAATGTAAGCAAGAATTATAAACAAAGGAGCTAGCTGAATGAATTAATATGCATCAGCCTTTATTGCTGGAAATAGGCCCCTGTATTGTACCGGGACCCTGTGGCTTCACTCGACTGCAGACCTGGCATTTCTTTTCGATTTTTCCTGTGAATTCGGAACCGTGTTCTTATTAACAACCATGAGGAAACACCAGGGCAGAAAGGGGGGGAGGGGCGGCTGGAAATGTGTTGCATCTGTCTGGGTGCTTTGCCCTTCTTTCCCAGGCCCTGCTATTTTTATAAAGCATTTCTGGGTATCATTTTGGTTTTGTTTGAGAGATGAATGGGATATAGTCATTTTTCTTCGCTTCTTAATACCAACTAGCTAATCCTGCAGACATTAAAGTCCCACTACAAATTTCCTGCTGGCCAGTTTCTGCTCATCGCCTCTTTGGTTCCTTGTTCATTAAAAGTCAAATCGCAACCCCCAAAGCTATTCTAAATATTTTACTTTTCTTTAATCCCCTAACCCAGGCTGACCTCTAAGCACCTACTGTATTGAGTTTAAGAGAAGTGCCAAGGACAGACCTGGCACCTAATAAGCACTTAATAGGTATTTGTGGAGGGACCTCCCACCCCAGTGTCTGTCTGTCTACACATAGGCTTCCCTTAATGCTCTGCCCTCAATCTCACCCCTTTCTGGTTCTGGGGAGAACTTCTGCCCCACACCTACATCTTTTTTTTTTTTTAAGATTTAAAAAAGATTTTCTTTATTTGAGAGAGAGCGCGCCCATGCGTGCACACACACACACACACACACACACACACACACACACACACACACAAGTGATTGTGGGGAGGGGCAGAGGGAGGGGACAAGGCAGATTCCCCGCTGAGCAGGGAGCCTAATTTGTGGCTCAATGCCCAGCTCAATTCCAGGACCCTGAGCTCATGACTTGAGCTGAAAGCAGACACTTAACCTACTGAGCCATCCAGTCGCCCCTAAGATTTTTTTAAAGTAATCTCTGCACCCAGCGTGGGGCTCCAGCTCGGGATCCCAAGATCAGGAATCACACGTTCCGCCCACTGAGCCAGCCAGGCACTCTGCACACACACACACCCCCAAATTGCATCTTCTGTTCCTTCTCAACCACTCTCTTTCCCAACTGCTCCCTTTTAGCCTCCAAACATGTTGCCAGAAAAACCAAAAAACAAAAAATTGATTTACAAGACAATCACAAAGCAACAATGACATCAGAAACCAACCAACCTACTAAATAAACCAAAAAACCAAAACCAAAACCAAAAAACCCCAATCCCGCAACCTCGCCTTTATGGCTCTTAACCCTCTGGAAATAGACTCATTGCATCTCAAATTACGTCCGCTTCCCGGTGGTCATATATGTACACACCGGGGGCCAGAGCAGGGTGTACACCTTCCGCTGCTGAACCTCTCAGCCTAGAATAGGCCACTGGCCCTGTATCGCAGAGATTCTCTCCCCAGGCCTCCTTCCATCACCCCTTTACCCTCCGTGTGGATACTCCAAGCCTTCCCTTCCTTCGGGGCTTTGTGGATCTAGGCCCCCAACTCCTATCTGTCCTAGCTTCCCGTATATTCTTCAGCGCGGAGCACCTTCGGCACCGTCCCAACGCCATTGCCGGTCTGGATCGCCTCTCATCACGTAGCACGGGTGTGTGACGTTGCCACAAGGCCCCAGCCCACAGCGCCAGGTGCCAAGGAAGGAAAACGGAGGAGAGGGACAGTTTCACCTGACCTGACTGCTCGGTCCATCTGCCTTTCTGGTTCTGTTTCCTGATAAATTTCTTTAAACGGTCAACAACTGCAGCTCTCATTCCTTTATTTTCCAAGACTGGTTTTGGCCTAAACTACCATTTCCCTCTTGCTTTCTAGGTCCACTCTAGCACCCTTCTGAGTGTGTGCTTTTCCCAGCTTCCCCTTTGTCTAGCCCCAGGGCACCTCTTCCATGTCTGTCCTTGGGCCCTCCATCATGCCCTCTTTCTCTCCCGTAAACCCATCCAGTGCCCATGGCTTGAAGTTTCCCATCTCTTTTTCCTCATCAAAACTTCCATTCCCATTTCCTTGGCACAGGAATAGCGAGGCTGCGAGTTCTGACTATTCACATTTAATAGCTCTGCCTGGTCTGCTAGGTTCAGAGGGCTTATGGACTGTGACTTCACCCAGACTCAAACCAGCTTGTCATGAAATCATCAGATTCAGTCACCTCTCCAAAAGAACTAGATGCCAACATTTTTCTTTGGCATTCTGTTTAGTGGGCATCTGGTCTTAGCATTGCTAAGTACCCAATTTCACCAAGCCAGTCATGCGTTCCTCACATCATTCGCTACAGCCAGAAGTAGAGTAGGCATGCACACGTGTGCACGTGGGTATGTGCATGTGCACACACACAGCTACTGTGGGAAACTAACCTCAGGTTAAAAGTCTTAATACAATGTGGAGGAAATGAAGCAGGGTCATGCTCAGGTTTCCAAAAACACATCATGTGTTTTCATTTTTCCTACTATTATCATAAAGTACAAAAGCCACAGCTTCTGTATTTAAATTTACTGACTATCCTGTGTCATCACATTTGCATTAACTTTTTATTCCTGGTCTCAGTCCGGCTTTTGTTAGGGTGCTTTTAACCCATTCATGCTCAGGGGAAAGCTAACACCTGTTGACATCTCTCACCTGACCACAGCTCTCTGGTGCCAACGGGCACAGCTGTCATCCTGGCATCTTTCCTCAACATCCCCTCCGTTTGGGAGTGCCCTGGTGGGACACAGTGAAGAGCTTGGTCTCAAGAAGTATGAGGTGAGGGTCTTGCCCTAAAGAAGCTATAAATACTGACAGCGATAACAGAAAGTTCAGTGTTAGTAGAAGTGGAATGGTAAGTGGGATTAACACCATTAACCAACACGCATGGATCAGAGCAGAGAGAAGGAGAGGATGAAATGATTCAGGGTAGAATGGGGGGGATTAAAGCTGGTGGGCTTAACATATCTAACAAAATAAGCTATTGATCAAAAAGGAGGTAGGCCAGCAAAGAGGATATAGCTCGTGGGGAGTCCATGAGACAATGGCTGGCGGGGTCCGCTGGCTCACTGCCAAGAAGAAAAACCAGTGCGAGTAGCCAGTCGACTGTGAGGGTGGAAGCAACAGGCTACAGAGCCGGATGCTGTTACGCACCAAGAGGTTCTGATTGTTTGCCCACCAAGCAACCCTCCGACAATTTGCACCTGCCTCTTTTTCTGGTCCGGCTTACATACACGAAACAATTGTGTCTAAGACAATCCAGCCAGTTTCCGTGGAAAGAATATTTTTCACTGTCATTTTTATTGTGTTCCGATTTCACACATCAGGCTCTGGTGAGATTTTCGATGTGAGTCAGCTTCCCTGAGCGTGATCGGCTCTGGGGCATTGAAAAGGTTTGATTCCAGGGATGCCTGGGTGGCTCAGTGGGTAAAAGCCTCTGCCTTCTGCTCAGGTCATGATCTCATGGTCCTGGGATCGAGTCCTGCATCAGGCTCCCTGCTCAGCGGGGAGCCTGCTTCCCCCTCTGTCTCTGCCTGCCTCTCTGCCTACTTGTGATCTCTCTCTCTGTGTGTCAAATAAATAAATAAAATCTTTAAAAAAAATGAAAAGGTTCAATTCCTCTGAGGTTTTATACAACTGATGCCAAACTTCACACTGAGGACAGAGCCTGAGATTTAGTTCCTGAAATTGATTCTCCCTTCTTCTGTGAGTAGCAGAACTTCTGAATGTTAGCTAGATACATGACCTCACAAAGCAAAAAGATTATATTTCTTGCTTCGCTGTACCTTGGAGCATTATGACTACATTCTGGCAGAAGAAACATACGTGGAAGTGATGTACACAAGTTCCAGGTCTTGACCTTAAAAGGAAAGAATACGCTGAGGTGCCCTATACCCTTTTCCCCAGGTGGATGGGTAGACTCAGACAGGATAAAAAATAGCTTAAAAGATGGTGCATCCAGGACCCCAGGTCCCCAAGTCCCCAAGACCACGGAATCAACAGTTCATCCCTGACCTTCTTACTCTCATGATTCCATGAGAAAGAACTAATATCTATGCTGTTTAAGCTCTTATTATTTAGTTGGATAGAGGAACGGTACGGAGCAAATAGTGAACCAGAATCCGTTCTTCTTTTGGAGAACTGCCACTATACCTTCTCCAGGCCATTTGCTGTCACTCATCTCATTTGGGGGCCTTTCCACCAGAAACACCTGCAGCAGGTCCAGCGAATGCTGTCATCAAACGAACAATATGATGAAAATGAAATACCGAAGTACTAAGAAAATACGCACAGCGACAAGTTAAAAGGGAGAAACGATAGCAACTACCATTACGTGTCGAGCACATTAAAGGATCAGAGTAGTTAATTTGCTCAACAACCCAGTTTGGTAGATATTATCTCTGTTTTTACAAATAAGTAAATCAAGGCACAGGGAGTTGAAAATTTTCCCCAAAGTAACACAGCTAGAAAGTAGCAAACCTAGGATTACAATCAAATTTTATTTGAATCCAACACATTATACTGGGCAAGTCAAGCCCCACGAATAATTCAGATTGGTAAAACAGCAACTCGCACAACTTTACACATCAGCATCCTGGCTGCGGAGGGAGGCTGGACTGGGAAGAAGTCAAGATGATGTATTTCAGAAAGATTTTACTTTTACTTATTCAATCCCCAGATGGTTACATACAGGAAGGGGAGGATTTGTTCAGGATATCTAATGCAGACAATTCATCAGATCATTAACGCATAGAACAAATAGCCATTACTTCGATTTTGCACTTCTGTGGAATGACTCAGGAATCTGGGCAAACCTGTGCTTAAAGCCTGTTGTTCAGCTGTGTCATTAAATCTCACCATGACCTGGACCACACTGATCAGCGCTAACCTTTTTAACAAGTCCCCAGAAAGATGTAAATGTTCTTCATCAAATCATTTTGTCTTGAAATAACTCATATTTAAAGTGCTTTGGTTTTTTTTAATAAAACTTTTAAGATGCTAAATTAGAGTTCTCCTTGTTCACCTATTGCTTCTTAGAATAAATATTAAAATGGAGATCTCATCACGCCAGGCATTCTACATTTCGGAATGCAGGGATGAATAACATCAGAGTGGAAAACACTCATCCCTATAAATAATCAATCACAGGAAAATGCAACGGGCAGAATCCTAGAGGTACAGAGCAGCCACAGTGTGGGCATTCTTGGCCCTTACTCACAGGACGGAGGTTTTCAGAGCTGCCCTGTCTTGTCTCCCTCTTGGGACCCAAGCCGTTCTCTGTGTGTCTCCACGAGTCTCTTGGGAGAGAGTGACTACATGTCAGGTAGGCAGTTGGTTGTCAAACACATTATAAAATGACAAAATACATAAAATTGAAATATAGGCAATCTGGTCATGTCTCTTCTGGACTGATGGCCCACCGTTGTTGTAGGAGAGGTGAACTTTCTCAGTTCCTTAAGGAAAACTGCGAAGCTCAATCGGTAGTTTTTAGAAAATATAATTTGCTTAATTAATTTTGTGTCTAGCTTTGTATATCTTGCTGCTTACATATAAAATTAAATATATTTATGTGATATTTTGTTAGTGATCTCTTTAAAACCTCATCAGGAAAGAGGCAGCAGCAAAATCAACATTAAATAAGGACATATCTAGGCACTCTGATGACTCAGTTAAGTGTCTGAGTCTTCACTGCGGCTCAGGTCATGATCTCATGGGTTGTGAGATCAAGCCTCACATCCGGCTCTGAGCTCAGTGTGAGTCTGCTTGCATATCCTCTCCCTCTGCCCTTCCCCTATGCTTACTTGCTCTCTCTCTCTCACATAAATAAAAATAAATAAGGACATATTTTCAAGATTATTTAACTTTAATTCTTTAGCTATAAAAAATTTCCCAAAGCAATTAGGTGGCTACCAAGCTACCAAAAAGCGTTGACTATGGAGTAGTAAAGGCAAAGGAATCCGTATTTGGAGAGCTGTAGCATCAGTAAAGAATTTTGACATTATTATATTTATCGGCACGATAAAGTACACTGGTTTTTGACGAGTGCTGTCAAAATCCTATTACAGTCATTATCCCAAATACCGTATAATGGAGAAGCAGACCAAAGATGTGGCTCAGATTGGCCAGTAGCCAAAAGGATACAAAATGTTGAAAAAGAAAACGTCTTATTTCCAAAATTTGTATTAAACTTCTGTTTTTATTTCCATGGAAGGTAATAGCCTCGTTTATAGGAGTATACTTGAATATTGAACCAACTCTAGTTTGTAAGTTATGTGACATTTTATACTAAACAATATAATTTCAAGTGCTAATAATAAGTTCCACACATGTTATTACTTTTGAAATATCACTGAAAGAATAACACCTCAAAGAATATCTGTTTTAAAAAGATGCATGGAAACAGTCATGAACTTAACAGTAGGGAAATGGTTCAAGAACCAATGGTGTAGTCAAAGAGTAAACTGTTAACCTAGCCAGAAACATTCTTTTCAGCAGTTCGAACTTGTGAAAATACTGGCCGTAGAAAAGGCAGGATGCAGGGACGCCTGGGTGGTGCAGTCGATCGGGCATCTGCCTTCTGCTTGGGTCGGGATCCCAGGATCCTGGGATGGAGCCCTGCCTGGGTCTCCCCGCTCAGGGGGATTTTGCTTCTCCCTCTCCCATTGCAACTCTCCCCTCCTCGTGCTCTCTCTCTCTCTCTCTCTCTCTCTCTCTCTCTCTCTCTCTCTCTCAAGTAAATAAATAAAATATTAAAAGGCAGTATAGAAAGTTGAGTATGTAGTGTGAACTTGTTACCAGACTCAGGTCCTTGGACCCAGCCAGGGTAGAAAGGAGCCTGGACCCCAGATTTAAAGGCACAGGCAAGGCTTTGTTGTGGCAAGGGCTGCCCCGGAAGGGAGAGCCAGTCATGACAAAGGCTCGCGGAACCCAACAGCCAGGGAAAGTTTCGAAGGCCTTGAAGCAGGAAAGGAGTGACAGGTGAGCACATAAGGGAGGGGGTTTATGAGTACCTTCGCACTTCAAGGTCATGCTTCTTCCCCCGTTAAAACTCCACCCTCACCCCCCCCACACACACACCCACGTGATTTTTAGTCTTATCATGAGGGGGAAAGTCAGCGAGAGTTCAGCGCTGAGGTCCATGTCGGTGTAGACTGCTTCAGACCGGTCTGGCCTTGCTCCTCAGCTGGTGCTCTGCTCTGCAAGAAAAGCCATAACTGGCCGCAGGGAACTTTCCAGGTGCACAGAGGCTTGTTCTGGCTCCCAAGTCCCCAACAGCCTCAGCCGGGGCCTTGTAAACAATGAAGCCAAAGAAGTGAGCATAGAATACGGCTGGAGGAGTAAAGAGAAGGATCTATTCACTGAGGTTATTTCTCAGTGATATTTTGAGCAGTTCTTATTTTCTTTTTTGTATCTTTTGTACCTATTCCTTCTTTCTCCTTTGCTTTGCTCCTTCTCCTCCTAGCCTCCCTTCTTCTCTTTCTACTTCCCTCTTTGGATTGATTACCTGCTAATGCCAGGCAATGTCTGGACACGGAGAATAACCAGATACAAACAACAGCATCCCCTGAGGAAGTAGAAGATTCCTGAGAAGCCTCGAAGCTTCCAGAAAGGCTGTAGACAGATCACGGATGTCATTCCCATCCTGGGACTGTCAGAAATGGGGTCAGAGTGTCATTCTGACACATGTAATAACGACAACAAAAATTAAAAAAAAACCACTTCTTTGTATTTTCAAGTGCGATGTGGTGGTTATTCTATTGTAAATTGCAGACACCTTTGGACAAATACAGACTATAGATTTTTCCAGAAAGAAATGCACGAAACTAGGGGCGCCTCGGTGTTTCAGTCAGTTGAGCATCTGCCTTTGGCTCAGGTCATGATCCCAGGGTCCTGGGACCGAGTCCCTCATTGGGCTCCCTGCTCCGCAAGGGGTCTGCTTCTCCCTCTGCCTACCGCTCCGCCTGCTCGTGCTCGCTCTCTTTCTCTGAGAAATAAATAAAACCTTTAAAAAAGAAAAGAAAGGCGTGAGCTAGAGACGCAGGCACCCGTCTCCTGACATGGGTGTGGAGAAGCAGAAGTCATTTGCGGTTCTCCCCAGAGGCTCCCGGGGACGCCTGCAGCTGCAAAGGCTCAGTGGTGGGCGACTGCCTCAGGGAGCAACTCCGCTTTGGTGCATCTGCCACTTGTCACACACCTGCTTCTGACTTAGCGCCTGGTGGGTGGACTTCCGGCACTGAAGAGGGGGCCGGCAAGGCAGCCCGCGGGGTTCGCTGGACCCTCTGCAGCCCGGAGGCCTCTTTCGAAAATGCCGCCTGCTCTCCCGAGCTCCCCTCTTAACGTCTGAGGGACAGACCCCCCAGCTCTCTCCCAGGGAGCCCTCCGCAGGGACTCCGCAGGGCCCACGGTTGGCAAAGACAAAGCCGTTTTTGCCTGGAGACCCAGCAGCTCTAGGAGAACATGAAAGCTTTCTCTTTCTCAGACCTTGCCGTCCAGTTTCTTTGTCTTTCTTACAGTTCTTTTTTTTTTCTTCCTTTCTTTTTCCTTCTTTTTTGCTCTGAGAGGCTGTTTTGAAAGATCAGCTGAATTGTAGCTCAGGAGGGAAAAAAAATTGAAAAGACAAGTAAGCGTCCAGAAAACTGGGAAGAAAAAAGAAAATCTCATGAATATAACTCTGACCTCAGCTGACTCAAATAAGGTGTTCATTACCAAACGATTAGAACCACCTACACAGGACAAAGTGAATTTCTAATCAACAGGTAGTAATAGCAAAAGCCCCTCAATAGCCAAGAAGCATTAGAGTGGATTATCCATGAAGAGAGGATTAGAAAAAGAGAGACCCGGCATCCAGCAAAGGAAACCCCAGCGGGCCAGCTGGCTAATGTTTGGGATAATAATTCCAAACGTATTAAAATAAATTGTAAGAAAGAAAAGGCCGAAGGCAATAAAAGCTAGCTTCACACGATCCTGTGTATTGTGGTTAAAGTCATGCACATCGGCAATAATCACTTCCCCAGAGGCAGGCAGAAAAGGCGCCACCGGCGGGGACTGGTAGCACTTAACGACACAAAGCCTGATGTGTGCTAACAAGAGTTGCTGGAAGGTGGGGCGGGGGCCTTATCACAGAGCCTGCCTGATAGACACCCTCCGGGTCCAATTTGCTGCGGCCTGAGGACCATCTCCCAATGTTGAAATGGGAAGGAAATGGGAGGAGGCACTTCACTCCTCCGTGGTCTTCAACTTGATCTTGCTCAGGACTCCATGCCCATAATCGAGGACAGAAGTGTCTTTTCCTTCCTCCCACTTCGGGGGTGTTGCCAGTCAGTGCAGATGTAGCAGGTTAAAAACCCCTTTGCCCTCCGGGCAGCTCTGCTTCCCCAGGGAGAGCGTGAGCAGTCAGAAGCTGACAGAGTGGGGTGCCCTGTTTTTGTTTTCACCGCCCCCAGAGCCTGCCTTATCTGCAGTATCCGCCGTTTTCTTGTTGAGTGTTTCTTGCCTCTTTGAGGTGGTCTCGTGTTACTTCCAGGAAATCTGTACGTGTTATTTATTTAAATGCCTTCCGTAATTTTCTCCGTTTTTAGTTTAGGTCAATAAAATCCAACAACTGGTCTAAGTTGGGGGGAAGCACTAGGCACCAACCCTTTGTTCCTGTAACTATAGGCTCCTCCTCAAACGTTTTCTTCGTGAAGTCCGAAATTCCTCTCTCCTCCGTTTTTGAGTGATTAATGGTGTCTCCACCGAGGAGCCTCCCTTCTGAGTTGATCTGAGAGTATGTGATGAGTTCTTGGGTCAAGTCAATACCGCCCATTGAATTATGAAGTACGTGACTTGCAGGAGGCACAGTTCGAGGTGGAGCGAGTACAGGATGGTTTTATGGTTTATCGGGAAATCGGACGTGCAATACATGATTAGAGCAGTGGGTTAAGAAAAAGCATAAAGGCTCTCAGAGGGCTCCTTGGGCAGCCCAGAGAGAAGGCTCCTGATTTAATGAGGATGCAAAGAAGTGTCTGGAGAGGATCTGAATGTGAATTAACCTTGAAGAAAGAGTAAGAAGCCAGAGGTCAAGGATATGTGGGCGAAGCACATGTGAGGGGAAGACCAAGAGGCAAATACGCCTGCCCAGGGGCTGGGAGGGAAGAGAGCTCACGTCCTGCTCAGGGAGCTGCAGGAAGTTTGCCGTGGCCGGGTGGCAAGTGTGTGCTGGCATTTGAGGTTGGCGGGGAGGGGGTAGGATGGGGGGAGGGTGCGGGAGGTGACAGAAGGGGAGTCAGGGGCCAGAACATCCCCGCTGTAGAGCCCCATGAAAGAATCTCACCAAAGCAGAGTTTGCTGGGTACTGAATATCGCGCTCACCATGCTTTGCTCTTTTTCTAAACCTTCTGGCTAATTACATCTTGCTAAATATTCCAGCTTCCTCTGATTGGGATAGCTGTTTGTCTGGTTGGTCTTGATTCATGTTGATACACGAGAATGGCAGGAGGCCTTATGTGATTTGCCTCCTCTGGTAGATGTCTCAAGGAATCAGGCCAAGGTTAGATCTCTTTTCCCAAAACCTGGTGTTGCCTTGTACCGCCGTCCAAGGAAGGAGCTGCACATCTGTCAAACAGGGTTTAGAGCAGAAAACTGGGGACCTGGCTCCACTACCTTGATTCAAAGCTGAATGGTCTTTCCCCAAGTCTACTGAGTTATTGCACCACAGATGGGAACCCATACAAGAGATGTCTGTGTTTGTGAGGAGCAGGAAGAGTTAATAGGGTCAGCCTATGAACACAGTGATAGTAAGAATTTTTTTAATAAAAATTGTTCATTTATGAAATAATGCTTGTTGAATCAAGTGAAGCAGCAAAAGATAGATACCCCTGAAGGCAAAATTATAATTCATATTAATCTACACGAAAACACAAGAAAACAACGTAACAACGGCAACATTCTGATCTAGTGGTTACTAGCCTGGGCTTATTGGTCAGACAGACTTAGGTTTAAAATCCTGGGCACGCCACTTACTAGCTAGGTGAGCACAGATAACTTACTAGATTTCTCAAAGCCTCAGTTTTCTTATCTGCCAAATGGGAACAATGGTACCACCCCCGAGAGAACGTTAAATGAGTTCAATGAGGGTTAAATGAGATAACATGTCTTAGGTACACACGCTGCTGACCTGGTAATGGCCGTATTTTCGATGGTGCTATCTTAAACCTGATGGGATAAGTAGGGTCTTAGCAACTCCATTAATTGCTCCCAGAAAAATTGTTGGTGTTTCCTACCCATCCTTTACCCCACAATGCTGGGCTGGTGGCCCTGGTGAGAAATAAATTCCCATAGCATCTGATTCTACCATTCCTTGGGAACACATCCATGATGCAGTGCAGTTGCCCACTAGTGCTCTGACTTCCCCACTCCCCCAGCCTGTGAGAACCTTGAACCCAGGGATTGTGTCTTGTTCATTGTTGACTTTCCAGGTCTTGGCACCATGTCTGCTACTGGGTCCACTCGAATTCTCAGAGAATAACTTCTCTTAAAATAAGCTTTGGTTAAGAAGTCTGTCATGATCAGAAATGCATCTTTTTCATCTGAGTCGAGCTGCTGTTATTATATCAAATAAACAATGCGCGAAGGTTCACAGCATTTAGGCTGCTATCAGCTGGAATGTCAGCAGGCTTTAGCAGAGGGGCGGCCTGGATTTTCTTTATTATTATTATTATTTTTTTATTATTGGTATTTGCCCCAGGGGTACAGGTCTGTGAATCATCAGGCTTACACCTTTCACGGCACTCACCATAGCACAAACCCTCCCCAATGTCCATAACCCATCCACCCTATCCCTGCCCTCCCACCCCCCAGTAACCCTCAGTTTGTTTTGTGAGATTAAGAGTCTCTTATGGTTTGTCTCCTTCCCAATCCCATCTTGTTTCATTTTTTTCCCTCCCTACCCCCCATGACCCCCCACCCTGCCCCTCAAATTCCTCATATCAGAGAGATCCTATGATAACTGTCTTTCTCTGACTGACTTATTTTGCTTAGCATAATACCCTCTAGTTCTGTTGCCGTCATTGCAAATGGCAAGATTTTTTCTTTTGATGGCTGCATAGTATTCCATTATATATATACCACATCTTCTTTATCCATTTTTCTGTTGATGGACAGCTAGGTTCTTTCCATAGTTTGGCTATTGTGGACATTGCTGCTATAAACATTTGGGTGCACGTGCCCCTGAGGATCACTACCTTTGTATCTTTAGGGTAAATTCCCAGTAGTGCGATTGGGAGCCTAGATTTTCAGCCAGGTGTTGCCGGTGGGTGACTGTGACCTTAGGAGACTTACTTAGTTTCTCTGAGACTCCAAATTTCCATCTGTAAAATGGGGATAAGACAACAAATGAGAGAAAATATGGAAGGAATGTGCCTGATACATAGTAGGCTCTCACCAAATGGAAATTGCTGATTTTATTAATGTCATTTAAATTGTGTTACTACTTTTGCTGATGTTTTTGAGTACTTGGAATACTTACTAGTCTGTGATTTTATTGACTATGTACATAATAGTAACTAATATTTATTGAAGGATTTTTATTTGCCAGGCACCGTTTTAAATGCTTTATTAAACATATCATAACAACTCTATGATAATGTACCATTATCATCATCATCCCATTTCACAGATAAGAATACCGAATACAGGGAGCCTGGGTGGCTCACTGGGTTAAAGCCGCTGCCTTCGGCTCAGGTCGTGATCCCAGGGTCCTGGGATCGAGGCCCGCATTGGGCTCTCTGCTCAGCAGGGAGCCTGCTTCCTCCTCTCTCCTCTCTCTCTGCCTGCCTCTCTGCCTACTTGTAATCTCTCTCTGTGTCAAATGAATAAATAAAATCTTTAAAAAAAAAAAAAAAGAATACCGAATACAGAGAGATCATCAGTTTTCCTAATGCACAGTTAAGTAAAGTACAGACCATAGACTCACACCCAGGCATGCAGACCCATACCCTTGGCTGTCACCCTCATCAAGGGCAGACCAAGAATGTAACTTAAGCCAAGTACACAGAGGAAGGAAGACTGAGATGGTAGCCTCTGCTCTGCTTCTTCGGAAACAAAATCCCTCCAAGTCTGAGACTTCATTTCCCTTCTGTAATATATGAGCAGTCGTGTTTGTCCTCACGAACTCCAACGTCAAGTACAAACATACTACTTTTGATTTCCACAAGGGTCTCCTGGAAACCACACTGTGAAGTAAGTCATTGCCAAGTGTTGCATATTTTCCCATAGGAACGAAGTTCTAATTGGGGGTTGTAATCCCGAACAGGGACTTAGAATCAAGTAAATCATTCATATGAGCCAAAATGTGTCAAAGAAGGAGATATAAAACAACCATAAACCTATAGCAGGTTTTAACAAATAAAATTATTTTCCAGATTCTGCAAAATAGGCACACAGTACGATACCCAGATCAAGCAAATACATAAAGAGGAAAGCACCACTCACAAACTGAACCCATGGGAATTGAGTGTCCTTGCTACCAGTAACCCCTAATTTATGATAATATTGCTCTGTTTAGAGGTTAGAATAATTTCAGAGGAAATCGTTCTATGACTTGTGGCTTCCAGAATTCTCTGGGAAGGCAGAGGCATTCAAAATAATTCCAGTGACCTTCACGTTGTTCTTAGAATTAGTCTTTTCCAATTTAGTCACTACAGCTTCTAAATATTTAAGGGACCACAGAGGACTCGTGGTTCAGAAGCCTTTTGAAACTGGTCTTTTAATTTATTTTCTGTTTTGTGATTCAACCTCCCCGCCACCTCACTTCCCCTTGCCCATGTGAAGGACAGCCAGAAAGAGGGGGAAACTGACAGGGTTGGGGAATATTTAGCTTCTTGTTCTTTGCACTCTTATTAATAGACAGTGTTTTAGGGCTGGTTGCACAAATACATACCCACAAGAGAGCCAAGCCCCTACTCAGAGATTGCCTGAGACTCTGTTGTCCAAAATGGAACTGAAATAAAATAGTTATATGCACTGACCTAGACCATGAGGATTAAAAAACTTTGAAACAATGATTATATATATAATATTCAGAACACTGATGATTATATATAATAATGATGTTATTATTACTAAGTGGAAGAAAGAGTTTATATATAGGACAATAGATGGAATTTCACAAGTGTGAATAATAAAGAAATCCAAAAGATCTCTATTTATTTTAGCAGAATTTTGATGAATATGTTTCCCTTTGGTCCCTCTAAATGTTCTTATCTTTCTACAAGGAACAATTTCTTTGTGAAAAATTTTTTTCACTTTCAAAAGAAAAATCCAGACTCCCAGATATGCATGTTTCTCCTTATTCCAGTATGAAATCCTTGAGGTGGTTTTAGTGCATACCCAGGAATAGACCAGGTCTTTGACCTATGAAAACATATTTACTAATAAAATAGAGCCATTAATAACAGTAACTGAAAATGGACATCTTATTTTTCAGCTCATTGTGAAAGTAAGGGGAGGCTGAAAATTTCTAGTGTCCTGTAATTCTAAGTTTTTCCAGTAGATGGCACTGTTGTATAAAAACAGCCCATCAACTGGGGTTAAGGATCTAAGGAAAGATTTTTTTCTTTCTAGAAGAACCCTCTCTCCCCCAGTGGACAAATCATCGGAAAGAGGTGAATAATGAAGAGAACGATTTTTTCTGTGGTACAATACGGATGGCGCTAATGAGAAAGTCGTATTCGAATGTGTGTATGTTTGATAATTCCAGGGGCTGTACATTTCTATCTATGGTATTAACGGAGTTTGCACAGTTAACCGTCTCTCTTTCCATGCCTCAATCCCAAGATTGTTTTTGTGGGTTTTTTTAAAGATTTTATTTATTTGTCAGAGAGAGAGCACACCCGCGCCCAAGCAGGGGGAGCAGCAGGCAGAGGGAGAAGCAGGCTTCCCGCTGAACAAGGAGCCTGATGAGGGACTTGATCCCAGCATCCTGGGATCACGATCTGAGCCGAAAGCGGATGCTTAACTGACTGAGCCACCCAGGCGTCCTTCCCCACCCCCACGTTTAGCAAATATTTCTTTTTTAAAAAGAGACCAAGAAACCTGAGCTTTATTTTGATTCTTTCTCTAAGAATTCTTCCTCTAATGGTATTATTACCATTCTGAGATAACAGTGTGGAGTGATGGATTGACCCAATTTTTGTTGCGGAGGTTTTTCCACGGCTTGTTCACATTTACAGAATTGAATGGTGGAAAGACCATATGCTTCGTACCCCAAAGAGTTCACATCTTGGCTTTTCCATTTGCTTGATTCCTCTTAGCCCCATGGTCCTTGAATGGAAAGAAGGAGTCAATGACAAGTTCCAGCAGTGCGGCTCAGAGGGATTGGAGGTCTCCAAATACACAGCCTGGCAGCATACCCTGCACAGAGCGGTCCTCAATAAATGGTGGCTGTTGGTATTAAAACTGATGTTGCCCCCGGATATGAGTAATTGTGATTTGTTTCTGGTCTGATTCAAACTTCGAAGGTTGACTTAGGGGTAAGAAAATTGAGGTAAGAGATTGGCTACTCTTTAGGTGGGATCCGTCCCTCCTTCAAGAAATACAGACCCAACCACCACAGCAGAATAATGCAGGTACATTGCAGTTCAGAAACAAAATGCTGTTTTGGTAAATCGAGATGCTCCTCGCTGCTCAAGCACGTGTGTTGCTGGTGGAGCGGTGATGTTTGTCCCGCGTGGCAATTGCTGACTCGTGATTTCGTATCCAAAATTGATCTTATAAAACACATGGTGCAAAGTCCTCATTTTTCATAAGGAACCTCAGGTTCCACAGGTTTTGGGGGGTTTTAACAGCAGTAGGTTATGTAAGGAAGTTAAACCGGGGTTCAGTGCTATTAACTAACTGCTTCCGGGGCGTCATTGCTTCCGGAATGTCGTCTATGTATACTAACCCGTACACACACATACGTCTCTATTTCTCTACCCACACACGTGCGTACACGCGCATGCGCGCACATGTGATTTTTTTTTTTTTACACTGACCCTCTGACTCTAATCCAGTCCCACCGTGTTCGTTCTCGTTGAGGTTGTCTTCAATCTTTCTTTATTTGTAACCTCTTTCTCTGACGGTGAGAGCCCTACTCTCTTCATATTTGTTTCTGTGTTCAACTCTGGGATACACGTAACATCGTTTCAGGACAGCTGGCCCCCATCCCTGTCAGAAAAGAAGTGACCAGTGCAGCTTTTAGTCTTGCGGCATCAGGTCAAAATCACGTTTTCCAAATTTACTTCAGTTAGTTCCTCTTTTCCCCACTCCCTTCAGCATGGTTATGTTATCCATTTGCTGTACACGTAGGTTTGTTACTGTTCATGTTCCAATTGGGGTTTTCTCCACGTTCCTGCTGATTTTAATTCTGTTTTGAGGTATCTGAAATAGTACATCCTTCTAAGAGTCAGAGCATATTCTGAGAGAAGGTGGCTTCCCCCTTGTTTTTACGACCCCATTCCCATTCTCCATCCCTTCCAGTCCATTCCCACCCCTTCTTCTTCTTTTTTTTTAAGATTTTATTTATTTATTTGACAGAGATCACAAGTAGGCAGAGAGGCAGGCAGAGAGAGAGGAGGAAGCAGGCTCCCTGCTGAACCCGATGCAGGACTCAATCCCAGGACCTGGAGATCATGACCTGAGCCGAAGACAGAGACTTTAACCCACTGAGCCACCCAGGCACCCCATTCCCACCCCTTGTCTCTGGTAACCTACGGAGTTTAATTTCCGATGTTATCCCTATGTTTCTCTTCCACAAGGAAGCAGATACGTGTATGCTTTCTTTAAACAATTTTTTTAAAAGATTTTATTTATTTATTTGACAGAGAGAGAGATCACAAGGAGGCAGAGAGGCAGGCAGAGAGAGAGGAGGAAGCAGGCTCCCTGATGAGCAGGGAGCCCGATGCAGGGCTCGATCCCAGGACCCTGAGATCACGACCTGAGCCGAAGGCAGAGGCTTTAACCCACTGAGCCATCCAGGCGCCCACGTGTATGCTTTCTTATGGCCTTTCCCTTGTGAAAGATATCATACCGTGAATAGGTTTTTGAACTTTGCCTAACAATGTATACTGGAAATTACTTCATATCAGTTCACAGAAATCTTCCTCTTTCTTTTTTACATGTACGTACTCTGTGTTTTTCCACTGGGTCGATGTACTGTGGTTTATTCAACCCACTTTCCTCCGTGTGAGCATTGAAGTTGTTTCTCGTACTGTCAATTAGAAACAACACTGCAGCAAATAACTTTGTATGTATATATTTTTGTATTGTTGGATGTATGTGTTCAGGGTTGATTCCTAAAGGTAGGACTACTGAATCAAAAGATAATTACAGCTGTGAAAAATGAGTTTTGGTAGTTTCTTGAAAAGTTGAACATACATTTACCATGGACCTAGAAGTTCCACTCTAAAAGAGTTAAAAACAGGACCCAAGCAGATACTTGTACACCTATTTTCATAGCAGCATTATTCACTGTAGCCAAAATTAGGGGCAGTCTAAGTGTCCACTGACAGATGAATGGATAAACAAAATGAGATATACGGTGGAATAGTATGCAATCATATAGATGGATGAAATTCTGGTTTATGCCATAACATGCATCAGAAACATTAGTCCTTAGTGAAATAAGCCATACCCAAAATGAAAAATATGATTCCAGTTATATGAGGTCCTTAGAGTGATCAAATTCATAGAGACAACAAATAGAATAAAGGTTATTAGGGTGGGGAGAGAGGGATTGGGGAGTTAATGTTAAAAGGACACAGTTTCTGTTTGGGACGATGAAAAAGTTCTGAAAACAGATAGGGATGATGGTTGCACAATGCACTTGTACCCCTGAATTGAACACTTTAAAATGGTTAAAGTGGTCCGTTCTGTCATGTATATTTTATCACAATAAAAAACAACTTTATTTTTACTTTTTTAAAAAAACAACTTTATTTTTACTTTTTAAAAAGATTTTATTTATTTATTTGTCAGAGAGAGAGAGAGCACAAGTAGGCAGAGCAGCAGGCAGAGGCAGAGGGAGAAGCAGGCTCCCTGCCGAGCAAGGAGCCTGATGCAGGACTCAGTCCCAGGGCCCTGAGATCATGACCTGAGTGGAAGGCAGCTGACTAACCAACTGAGCCACCCAAGCGTCCCTAAAAAACAACTTAACAAAGCTACATATATATGTTTTTTTTTTTTAGGTATTACAAATCCACTCCCCCCTCCCGCCAGCAACCAGTAGGATTGTATCCATTTTCAGTGCCTATTTCCCCACAGCCTCACCAACAGAAGATATTATCAGTTTTTCAGTTATTATGAATCTGATAGGTGAGAAATGGTGTCTCAGTATTGTTTTAATTTACATTTCTCTAATTTGTGGGAATCTGAATATATTTTCAGATCATTGAGAACTATTTTATGTCCTTTTCTGTGAATTGTATGTTCATATTTTTTTCTCATTTTTCTAGTGGATTTTTGGTCATTTGCTCCTCCATTTTTAAGATTTATATGCATACACACATATACATACTCACTAGAGATATTAACTTTTCATCTGTAGTACATGTAGCAAATATTTTTTTCCAGTTTGCCGGTGGCCTTTTGACTTTAACTATAATGACTATAATGCTATTTTGCCATGTAGATTTTTTTATTCTGATGCAGTAAAATTTACTGATGTTTTTTCTTATATTGCCTTTTTATTTTTGAGTCATACTTTAAAAGCTTTCCCCCCACATTGAGGTTGAAGAAGGATTCACAATACGTTCTTCTTGTATTTGTATTCTTTGTTTAAATTTTTATACTTAGACTCCCTGAATTTATTCTTGTGTGTTTTGAGAGATATAGACCTAATTTCATCTTTTTTTCCCAAGTAGTTTCCCAGTTTTATGGCACCATTTATTAAAATGTCCATCATTTCAGCAATAATTTGATATGCCACCCTTATCAAATATTTGACTTCCAGATGTACTTAGGTCTTTTTTTCTGGGCTTAACACTCTATTCCTCTGTTCTGTTTATGCATGTACCATTATCATGCTGTCCATCAATGCTTAATATTTCTATTGGAATTATATTAAAATGTATACATTAACTTATGGGAGAACTATAGTATGTTCAGCTTTTCTATCTAATAATAGATTACATCTTTCCAATTGTCTATGTCTACTTCTGTATCTTTGAGGAGTGTTTTAAATTTTTTTCTCATGTAGGTTTACACATTTTTTATTAAATTTATTCTGGGGCGCCTGGGTGGCTCAGTGGGTTAAAGCCTCTGCTTTCGGCTCAGGTCATGATCCCAGGGTCCTGGGATCGAGGCCCGCATCGGGCTCTCTGCTCCGCAGGGTGCCTGCCTCCTCCTCTCTCTCTGCCTTCCTCTCTGCCTACTTGTGATCTCTCTCTGTTGAATAAATAAATAAAATCTTTAAAAAAAAAAATTTATTCTGAAGTATTTTATCTTTTTGTTGGTTTTATAAATGAGTTTGCTCTACCATGATATACATTATAGCTATTTATTTTACTATTTGATAATACTTTTTCGTAATACATAAAAAATCTTTTTGGGGGGCATCTGGGTGGCTCACTTGGTTAGGTGTCCGAGCCTTGGTCTCAGCTCAGGTCTTGATCTCAGGGTTGTGATTTCAAGCCCTGCATTGGGCTGCAAGTTGAGTTTGGAGCCTACTTTAAAAAATAAAATAAGTAAAATAAAATAAAATAAGTCTTTTTTTCAATTAGAGCATTTTAGCTACCATGAGCTAAAACAATCTAAGTGCATCTTCACTTAAAAATTATATTAGAAGTTCTGTTTCTCATGAAACTTGATGATGAACTTGTACCTTGCCCAAACTGTCAATACTTACCACCTCCATGACCTCATAATGATGTCATATCCCTGAGCATGAAAACCAGAGGATGCAAATCTTCTTAAAGAGTCAGCATCTACTTCAAAAGTTATTGTATTACAAGAAAAGTTTGCCTGAACTTAACATACAACTTCCAAGATGCATATATATGGCAATCTCTGGAGAACAGCTTTTCAAAAGATTATTGTTCTAAATCAGGAGTCCACAAGCCTTTTCTTTGTAAGTCTAGATAGTTAGCATTTTTGACTTTGAAGACCCCATATGGTCTCTGTCATATATTCTTCTTTGGTTTGGTTTTGACTTTGATTTTCAACCCTTTAATAACATAAAACATGATTCTTACCTTGCAACCGTGGTCTATAGTGTGCCCACCCCTGTTCTAAAATAATTTCACTTATTTTCAATTCCAAGTTTTTCTTTGTTTGTTCAAAAATAAAGCAATAGGGGTGCCTGGGTGGCTCAGTTGGTTAAGCATCTGCCTTTAGCTCAGGTCATGATCACAGGGTCCTGGGATTGAGTCCTGTATCAGACTTCTTGCTCAGCAGGGAGTCTGCTTCTCCCTCTGCCTCTGCTGCTCCCCCTGCTTGTTTGCGCTCTCTCTCTCTGTCGAATAAATAAATAAAATCTTTTTTAAAAAACAAGGCAGTAGCTCTTAACGTGTTAATTCCATTATCGAAAGGAGAACTTCAAAAAATAATTAGATGATAACTTTCCTATCAATGGTGTTAAAAAAAAAAACAATTCGAATAATCGTCTGATTTTTTTACCTAAGTCATGAATTCACCATAGAGCATTTGGAAGTTCATTCTGTCAAAGAACATCTGATGTTATTGTGAATGCTACTGTAAATGCCATTATAATGTTTAACGTAAAAAAGAAACCCATGCGTTTTTGAGTTTTTTAACTGATGATATGAATACAAATATCGGTGGCGCATAGTATGATAGTATCATGGTAAAAACAATGTTCTTTTTGGTTTGTTTGTTTACACGTATTTATTCAATAACTTTTCGTACAGAAAAAATACCACTCAGAATCATGTCAGCTGCTGCTGCTCCTGTAATAAGTTCACTGCAGTTTTCAACTTGTTAATTGTCCTTTTTGGTCTTATTCCAATCTATGAGTATTAGAAACATGCTATTTATACTTTATACCAAAAAGAGCAGAAATCACACCCAAAAACTAGTTCATTGCTCTTCAGTGGATGAATCATGCCCTTTCGAAAATCCAGACTTACATATTTACTTATTTTCTTAGAACAGAGATTTGCTGCTTCCCCACATGCTTAACGTGGGGCTTTAAGTTCAGGCAGTTCAAATAATGCCATCTCTTCTTGATGCACAAAAGTTCATAGGAGGACTTCTTCAGAGCAGGCCTTCCACCCCTCACTCCTTGAGAAACTGAAGATCAAATGTTGGTAACGTGCTGCCTAAAATAGACGTTACCGTTGTCCTGTATTTCCTTCCATAATGCTGAAAAGGCCGAGGACATGTGGAAGAGATGACAGTTCCCAGCTAGTCAATATTTAAAATCCGAAATCTCATTATTATTAAAGTGAAACTGTACCCTTGGCAAATTCAGTATTTGTGGTCGTAATGTTTGTGGTAAAAACACAATGTGCCTTAGCTTGAACTCCTAAATAGTTGGCAATCAAGAAGGAAGCTCAAATGAAGTTTGCCTACAGCGAGTATCAGGTATCTTACTGAGGGGGTTTCTTCACAAAACCTTGAGGACCTCAGAATCATGTTATAAAATTTATTTTCTCTCCCCCAGCTTTAGTGGGATATAAGTCACAAAAATACCGTATCATCTTTTATGTGGAATGTAAAAAAATTGAACTTCTAGAATGGGAAAGTAGAATGGTAGTTCTACCAGGGACTGAGGTCGTGGGGGAAACTGAGGTAGTTACCAGGGACTGGGGGGGTGGGGAAGAGTAGGTAGATGATGGTCAAAGAATACAAACTCTTAATTATAAGAGGAGTAAGTTCTGGGCAGCCAGTGTACAGACTGGTGACTGTAGTTAAGAATACACTTGAAATTGGCCAAGAGAGTTCATCTTTTTTTTTTTTTTTTAAGATTTATTTATTTATTTGAGAGAGAAGGGGGGTTGGGGAGCAGGGAGAGAGGGAGAGAGGGAGAATCTCAAGCAGGCCCCCAACAGAGCATGGAGCCTGACGCAGGGTTCGACGCCAGGACCGAGATCATGATCTGAGCCAAAATCAAGAGCCAGATGCTCAACTGACTGAGCCATGCCTGAGAGAGTAAATCTTAAGTGTTCTCACCAAACCTAAAAGAAAGCTAACTCTGTGAGATGGTGGGTATGTTACCGAGCTTGATTGTGGTCATCACTGCACAATGTATACATGTATCAAACCACTGTATTGTCTCTCCTTAAACAATATTCTTATGGGGAAAAATCCTGAAGGCACAGAAATGTACTTGGAATTATATTACATACATATTTATCATTTTATTCATATACGTTGCAATATTCTTTTTTTAAAGATTTTATTTATTTATTTGACAGAGAGTACAAGCAGGCAGAGAGAGAGGAGGAAGCAGGCTCCCTGCTGAGCAGGGACCCCCCCACCCCCCGATGCGGGGCTCGATCCCAGGACCCTGAGATCATGACCTGAGCTGAAGGTAGAGGCTTTAACCCACTGAGCCACCCAGGTGCCCACGTTGCAATATTCTAAGCAAAATGGAAACAGTAGTTGTCAAATAAATAGATTTTTCAATGTGAACAGAGTAACAGAAACTCAGAATTTTTGTGATGAAGCCGATGATTTAAAGAAAAACAGTGGAGCGTGGTAGCATTCACATCTCCTGCCTGTCAGTTGACTTTCAGAAGCTTTTAGCAGTTGGGGGTGCCTGGCGGGCTCGCTCAGTTGGTAGAGCGTGGGACTCCTGATCTTCTGATTGTGAGTTTAAGCCCCACATTGGGTGTAAGAGATTACTTAATAAAATTTTAAAAACAGAAAACTTTTAGCAGTTAAAGAACTGCTTTGTAAATCAATGTTAAGTATTCTGTGATCTGTACAACTTTTAAATAAGTTAGTCATCTACATTTTAGTTGTATTTTGTCAAAATCAGTTGGAAATCTTTAATGTACAGTCTTCAGTACATAAAAAAAGAGCATCAAAAAATTCAGCTTTTGACATGTTTAGTAAATTTCAAGGTCTAAAAACAGAGTATGCAAACAGGAAGAGATTGAAATGTATTTCTACAAAAGCAAGGAAGGACCTCAGCTAGTACACTCAAGGGAAGTACAAGATACAGGTTTTAAATCCTCCAAGTGTTTTTTGCAATATCTCCACATGTAGAAAGCATCTTATTTTTTTTTTTTAAGATTTTATTTATTTATTTGACACAGAGTGAGAGAGTCAGTGAGAGAGGGAACACAAGCAGGGGGAGTGAGAAGGGAGAAGCAGGCTTCCTGCTGAGCAGGGAGCCCGACGTGGGGCTCCATCCCAGGACCCTGGGATTATGACCTGAGCCAAAGGCAGATGCTTAACGACTGAGCCACCCAGGTGCCCTAGAAAGCATTTTTTGATGGTGCTTCTAATTTTAGTTGGATAAATTTATATTTTCTGCTAGAATAGAACATTGAGTAGCATCTTAATTTGGCTTAATGTTTAATAGAATCATAAGTAGAGAAGTTATTTGATCAGTGTTATCTAATACAAATATTTGTTTAAGAAAGATAACTCAGAATGGGGATGAAACAGGACACACAAGGCTCTTTGGACTGAGAGGTTTTCACACTTTAATATGAAATAATTAGAATTTCAGATAGCCTCCATTTAGCAGCATTTGCTCTGAACTTAACCAGGTACAGCAACACTTGTAGAGGGGGTATTTTCTCAATGAGAAATATGGCCTACTGAGAAAGGTCAGTTTCAAATACATCAACCATAAAATATAAATGTGAAGAAGATTGATGACAGTTTTATGAAAAAGTTAAAAATAGGACCACATATTCTCTCTGGAAAGATAGTAATGATTGTGTAGACAGATACAGCCAGGAAATGGATTAAAATGAAGGAATATGGGCGTCTGGGTGGCTCTGCCTTCGGCTCAGGTCATGATCTCAGGGTCCTGGGATCGAGGCCCGCATCGGGCTCTCTGCTCAGCAGGAAGCCTGCTTCCCCCCTCCCCCCCGCCTACTTGTGATCTCTCTCTCTGTCAAATAAATAAATAAAATCTTAAAAAAAAAAAAAAGGAATATGTACCCAGAATAATTTTTTTAAATGCTTACATTATTTTTAATACCGTTCTGGGTATAATCTGAAGGATTGTTTTGATGATAAGTATACAAAGATTTTGTTTCAATGTACATAATTTTAATTTTTAGAATTTATTTTGAATAAAATATCTGAATAGAACCATTATATTTGTTTACCAGTTTCATAAAATAGTTCCCTTTTTTTTAAAGATTTTATTTATTTATTTGAGAGAGAGGGAGAGAAAGCACAGGCAGCGGGATTTGGGGTGGGGGCAGGGGCACAGGGAAGAGGGAGAAGCAGGCTCCCCACTGAGCAGGGAGCCTGAGGCCGGGCTCAATCCCACGACCCTGAGATCATGACCTGAGATGAAGGCAGAGGCTTAATGGACTGAGCCACCCAGGCGCCCCATAACATAGTTCGTAGTAAAAAATCAAATGTTCTTTGAAATTATATGTTTTCTTCGTTGGTATCCTCTTCATGCTCCAGACTGTCCTAGTTGGTAAAACATGTGGTCATATGTGGTTATCCTGTATCCTACCTAAAGATCATCTCACCTGGAAATGACAAAACACACCAGACAATTAAGAGGATGATTTTATTCAGGTTATTACAACAGGGAAAATGTTGATTAAGAGGAAAGTCTCAAGAAAAGGAAGAGGGCCTGGGTAATACTATTCAGAGGAAGAAAATATTATACATCGACATGATGAGAAGTAAAGGCCTTTCTAAATTACATTAACACATATGGACACACAGAGCTTCTGGTTTCAATTCTAAAATTTCAGCCGTGGATAAAGTGTGAATACGGAATTACAAAATTCACTGAACCGTATCAAAGGCTGTTCTCTTCCTAGTAGGAATGACTTAAGTGATTTGACCTCAAAGCAGACAGATAGACAAAACAACAGGAGAGGCGAGCAAATTAGATTCTGTCCCATCATTCATCCCATTGAGACAAGAACTCTATGAACCATCAGTTCATTTGCAAAGATCACCAAGTGGTCAGACCACAAAACCAAAAGAAGGAGGTCCCAGAGATAAAAAAAAAAAAAAAAGTACTCAAAAAGAATCCAGTTTAAATCCATACAAGCAGTGGGCCAGAGTCTGCAACGGGTTAAGAAGTTGGGCTCACCACCGGTTTCCAGATCACCAGTCAGGGATAGAGCACAGAGGGCTCCTGGGGCCTCGTACTCACGGAGTTAATGTGATTCTGAAGGTGAGGTCCAATCCTGTGCAAGTCACAGAACAAAAATGGGGCAGGATGAAATGCACCCAAAACTAAGGAGATGGTTGTTTTATTTAGACTATATAGCATTTGGGGAAACCTTCAATAGTGCAGGACATCTCAGAGAAAAGGAAAAGGATCTCGGATTTTACAGAAGCAAGTATTTTTCCGAAGAATTTCTTCTATGTAACATCCAGATAAGCAACTTTGCAGACTACTCTTTTTTTATATATATGTTTATTTGAGAGAGAGAGAGAGAGAGAGAGAGGGATCACGAGCGGGGGAGGGGAGGAAGATTGAGGGAGAAGCAGACTCCACGCTGAGCAGGGAGCCCGATCCGGGACTCGATCCCAGGACCCTGAGATCATGACCTGACCTGAAGGCAGACGCTCAACTGACTGAGCCACCCAGGTGCCCTGCAGACTATTCTTGAGGACCTGCTTTGATGGAAACATCCCCTTAAGATGTTTCACATTGAAACAGCATTTTCACAGAAAGTTTGAGCAGGAATCTGTAAAACTTCCACTCAGTTGACTTCCATTTTCAGGGGACAACTGGGCCAGATCTAATCCCTCCTTCACAAAACAGCCCTTAAGGTATTTGAGGAAATCAATAACCTCCCAACCAAATCTTCTCTCTCCCAGACTAGATATCTCTAGTTCCATTCACTGCTCCCCCCAGACTGTGCTTTTCACCTGCCCATCCTGTGTGCTATTCTAAGCACAAACTAGAAACCGAAGTCATTTTTTTGGCCAACACCTCAAATAAAAACTTGCCAATTCAGTGTCAGGTTGGTCCCCAATTTTAACTGTGCTAAAAATACATATATCATAAAATTGACTATCTTAACATTTTTAAAGGTATAGTCCAGAAAGGTTACGTATATTCCCATTATCACGCAGCCACTCTCCCCAACTGAAAACTCTGTACCCACTAAACAGTAACTCCCCATGTCCTCCTTCCTCAGTGCCACCTCTGCAGTTCACTTTCTGTTTCTACGAATTCCACTATTTTAGGTACCTCTTATCAGTGGAATTGTCCAGTCTTTCCTGACTGACTGACTTCGCCTACCATGACGTTCCCAAGGTTCATCTGTGTTGTAGCGTGTTAGAATTTCCTTCCCTTGTAAGGCCAAGTAATGCATTGTGTGTATCCACATTTTGTTCATTCATCAGGAGACTCTTGGGTTGCTTTCACCTTTTGGCTACTTTGAATAACACTGCTAGGTCTTGATATATAACAGTAATGAGAAACCTTATTGGCTAAAAATACTAGGAGCTTCAAGTCATACCTTATATGTTCATTCACTCATTCATTTCTTCAACATTTACTGAGGACTTGATGTGGGTAGGACACTATTCAGAGCTCTATAGGAAGAAACAAAGATTAAGTCAACAGTAAATTCTACTCTCAATGGGGTATGTGTGTAATAAACTTGATCGTAGACTTATTAATTATGCTCCCTATGAAAAACAGCTGGTCATTTTCAGGCTTAATTTCAAAAAAGACTGGTAGAAGAGTAACAGAGATCAAGAGAATGTAACTGAGATCAAAGGGAGAAGAGGAATTCCCCAAAATGGCAGACTTTGAGCCTGCTGCAGTTCTGAGGCCTTGACATAACGTTCATTTAGTCCTCATAACGATTATAAATACTAATTCTAACCCCCGTTTCAAAGGAGAAAACTGGGGCACGGAAAGTAGAAGGGACTGGCTAGTTTATTCAGCCGGTGAGTAGAGGAGCCCGGGGTTCTAAAACCCATACTGGTCTCCACATCCCTGAGACAGTGCTAAGCTCACTGGTGGGGCTCCCTCTTATAGAGTCCTGTCCCCTAGGGATCGGTGTCAGGACTGTGATGCGTACTTCTTAGGGATTGGAGGCACTCCTCAGGGCTCCTGAGCCTTCTGGTTCTGAGCCTTCTGGTTCAGAGATCACATAGGCCCTGGAGGACGTGGGGAAGACCCGACACAGGTCTGCCATTATGTATCAGAAGTTCACTTTAATGACATCAGGATCTAGAAATGTATTAGATATTGGTCAGTATTCAAGCAATTCTAAAATCAAATCGAATGATCCTTCTTTCTGTCCTTCTGAGCATACCCATGTCTGAGAGCCCAGAGCAAAATATTGAAGACTCAGAAAATGGTCTCCCCAGGCCACGTGGGGGCCTGCTGACAAGTCCTTCTTTGGTAACTCTCCTTCTCTGGCAACTTCCACTGACGTTGATTGCGTTTTTGATTTGTCTCCCAGTGAGATAAGGGAGAGGAAACACAAAATTGCTGTTTGAATTCTCATTACCTGCAGGCTGAGCTCTTAGCCTCCTGCTTGGCCTTTACCCAAGCCACTGCTCTGCTGGTCTTCCTGCCCTGGGGCCTTCCTGGTGTGGGACAGAAAAATACTCCTTGCTTCTCTTCTGTGGTTCTTTGCCTGAGCTAATAATTAAACCGATATAAAACAGATTAACAGGAGAAAAACACAATTACAGACTTAGGGGAACCCCATAAAGATACAGATACTCAGTGGGCAGCCAGGTAATGGAAGCTTATGGAACATCCCAGCTAAGGAAGCCAGGTGCCCAGGAAGGAGCTTGGCCAAGGGGTAGGGTCTGGGGATAAAATAGGGGAGGAAGGCGGTTCGTAGGAAGGCAGAGGCATTTCCTAGGGCAAAAGTTATCTCTGGTCATTGTCTCTGGTCGTCTTTCCTCCTGGTTCAGGTCCCTTTCCAAAGTAAATGTAGGCAGTTGAGGGGAGGGCAGGAGGGGAGGTAAAGAGCTTTCCTGAATCTGCTGGGTTTTGATTGCCTTTTGTTCAAAATAATCCTCATGCCCAGATTGACATATTTTGGGTGGTAAATTCTGCTTACTTGCCCTGGACACCATTAACTGTTTGCTTCTCCTCTCTTCTCTCTTCATTTGGTCACACACCCCGGTGAGTGGCCATGCCTCACCTCACTTCGAAGATACTGAATTAATCCAGGCTAATTAAGCTGAAAAGACTTAACAATTCATTCCCAGAAACATTTACAAGTTGCCTGCGTGCCAGGTACTCTTTAAACCCTGGGGACGAGGACAGAAGGATCTAGGACGGGGATGTATAGGAAATATCAACTCTGGGAGGTGTGTGCAGCATGAAGGAAGAGGTCTCTGCCCTCACGGGGCTCAGCATCTGGTGGGAAGTGTAGACAGTTCATGGTGCCTGCTGCCCAGAGTGGGACGTCCTGCACTTGGAAAGAGGTGAGCGCCGTGTGCTCCAGGATGAGGCTGTGTCTATACAGAGGCCTGGCAAGCAGGAGCCAAGTCACAGAAACAGTGAAGGAGAGTGGCCTGGGATGTGGGGGCGTGCCATGTTGGCTCCTTTCTTTAGGGCTGCAGAAAGAAAGGAGGGTGAGCGTGTGGTGGGGGAATGTGAGAGAAGAGGTTGCTGAGTCAGGCAGTGGGGGGAGGGGGGCAGTCCTGGGTGGTCTCATTTGCATTTTCTCCTGGGGAGGCTTTCACGCGTGGGGGAGTGAATGAGCAGGTTTGTGATTTAGAGCTGTCTGGCCACAGTGTGGAAGGGGTTGCTGTAGGGTGAATGTGTGTGACTCCCCCAAATACATTAAATCCTGTCGCCCACAGTGGTGGTATTAGGAGGTGGGCCTTTGGGAGGTGACTAGGTCATGAGCGTGGAGCCGTTATGGATAGGATTCATGCCCTTAGAAATGAGCCCCCGGAGAGACTCCTTGCCTCCTTCCCCCCATGTGAGGTTACGAGAAAAGATGGCTGTCTGCGAGCCAGAAAGTGAAGCCGCACTAGACACCGAATCTGTGGGTGACTCGGTGGACTTCCCAGCTTCCAGAACAGGAGGACGTAAATTTCTGCTGTTCCTAAGCCAAGCCAGTCTCTAGTGCTCAGTGTTAGCAGCCCAAAGGGATGAAGACAATGGATTAAGAGAGTGGGGGCACAGGGCGGGAAACTGGATGTAGAGAGACTACTGTTCAGTTGTCCAGGCAAGGACTGGACGTGGCCAAGCCAGTGGCTGTGGAGACAGGGTCGGAGTCCAGAGACGTTGAAGAGGTAAATTTGTTCAGTGACGAGAAGTGGGGGCGTGTGGGCAGAGCGGAGGAGATGAGGATGACTTGGGTATTTGGGGGGAAGAGAATGATAAACTTGACCACGACAAGCTGAGTAGAAAGGAGAGTCAGTTTGGGAAAACTGAAGAGTCTTATCGTGCTCTGTGAAAGCATCTGTGATATTTTTCTAGAAGATACCACGGAGGTCACTGACTCTCCTAGCTGACGGTAATAAAGGTGTTGAGGAAGGTGGTGATGATGCTGTGTGAGGGGGAGAAGAGCAGGTAGAACAATCACATACACCCTGTTCTTTTTGTTTGGTTTTTATTGTGGTAAAAAAAAAATGCATAATATAAACTCTATTATCTTAACCATTTCCAGGTATACAACTCAGCAGTGTTAAGTATATTTACATTGTTGTGCGACCAGTCTTCAGAATGCTTTCATCTTTTTTTTTTTTAAAGATTTTATTTATTTATATGACAGAGAGAGATTACAAGTAGGCAGAGAGAGAGGAGGAAGCAGGCTGCCTGCTGAGCAGAGAGCCTGACGCGGGCCTCGATCCCAGGACCCTGAGATCATGACCTGAGCCGAAGGCAGGGGCCTTAACCCACTGAGCCACCCAGGCGCCCAGAACGCTTTCATCTTGCAAAAGCAAAACTCTGTACCCAGTCAGCACCTCCCCATTTCCCCCTCTCCCCAGCCCTGGCCACCATTGTCACACTTAATGTTTCTAGGGATGGGACTACTGTAGGTACCTTATATAGGTACATCATACAGCATTTGTCTTTCTGTGACTGGCTTATGTGACTTAGCAGAACGTCCCTGTTCTGAATAGCATTCCCACCCCCAAAATTCCTGTGTTGAAGCCCTAACCCCTGGGGACCTCAGAATGCGACTCTATTTTGAGTTCTGGTCTTTAAAGAGGTGATTATATTAAAGTGAGCCCTAATCCAATCTAACTGGTGTTCTTAAAAGAAGAGGATACTTGGGCACAGAGGAAAGACCGCGTAAAAACACAGCAAGAAAGCAGCCGTTCACAAGCCAGGGAATAGAGGAGGCCGCAGGAGAACTCAAACCTGCTCACTCTTTGATCTTGGGCTTCCGGTCTCCAGACTGTGAGAAATAAAGTTCTGTCACTTAAGCCCTATAGTCTGTACTATTTTGTTTTGGCAGCACTAAGAAACTAATGCAGTACTCAGTACATTTCTCGCTTGTACTTTTGGCGTCAGACGCAGAAAATCTTGTCGTATCTAATTTGATGATCTTGACCCCTGTGTTTTCTTCTAAGAGTTTTGTTGTTTTATATACACTGTTCTTTAAGAAGCTAGACTCTGTAGGAAAGGAGAAGAGAGAAACTAAAGCCACAGGAAGATTATTTTGAGATAAGAAGAGAAAGCTCGTATTTATAAGCTAAGAGGAAAATGCCAGAATTAGACAGAAAGAAGGGGACAATGGGTGGATCAAGTTCTCAAGAGATCATGGAGGTGTGTTTTGGGAGGGGCAGGTGGAGAGAGATGGTATCCAGAGGTCAGAGGAAAGGAGCAAGGCAAGGTCTCCTGTCAGATGCCTTCCATTTTCTCTTAAAGCTGTCTGCACATCATTTCACGAGAGGAAGGAGCGGGCGATGGTGGATGGTGAAAACTTGGAGAAATTGCTGAGGGGGGGTGGGGCAGAAGCTGGCCGGGACACGTAAACATGTTAGAAGGCCTGTGGAGCAGTTAGTTCGTGGGCGTGTCCTGACAGTGGTACCAGCCACGTGGTACCATCTTACAGGCTCTGGTAGCTTTCATGTCTGCTTAATACGCATGTGCTTTTCTCTCTCTCTCTCTCTTTTTAAAGAATTTTATTTGATGGAGAGAGAGATCACAAGTATACAGATAGGCAGCCAGAGAGAGAGAGAGGGAAGCAGGCCCTCCACTGAGTGGAGAGCCTGATGTGGGTCTCGATCCCAGGACCCTGAGATCATGACCTCAGCCAAAGGCAGAGGCTTATTAGCCCATTGAGCCACCCAGGCGCCCCTTTCTTTTTGAACATAATGTTTCAGTGTCCCTGTCTGCTAATTCTACGGTAAATGTCATATAGGCAGCAGTTTTCCGTCCATTGATTTCTTCCTCCTCATTAAGGGCCATGTTTCCTGCTTCCTTGCATGCTTGGTAATTTTTTTATTTGATACCAGGCATGGTGGATTTTACTTTGTGAGGTGCTAGGTTTTTGTGTTTTTTGGTTTTTTTAATTTTAGAAATAATCTTAACCCTAGTTCTGAGATGTGGTTAAGTTACAAGGTAACACTTCGATTTTTTTTAAAGCTTTATTTATTTGTTTATTTTATTTGAGAGAGTCCACACAGAGGGCAAGGGAGAAGCAGACTCCCTGCTAAGTAGGGGCCCCCCCCCACCCCCAATGTGGGACTCAATGCCAGGTTCCTGGGATCATGACCTGAGCCCACGACAGATGCTTAACCAACTGAGCCACCCAGGCGCCCCCACTTCGGTCTTTTTGAGGCTTGCTTTTAAGCTTTATTCAGTACGATCACAACAGCTTTGAGTCTAGGGCTTATTTTTCATCACTGCTAAGGCAAGTCCATTCAGAGAACTCTATCCAAAACCCATGGGCTTTACAAGGCTTTTCTACTCTAGCTGGTGGGAGTATGACTTATTCTTGGCCCCATATGAATTAAACGAGGACGGTTTCTGAGAACTTGGGGTAATTCTTTAACGGCTTTGGATAGTATCGTCATATGCATGCACCGATCAGTAACTCTCAGCTGAAGACTCGAGGGGAAATCCTCTTTCTCTGTTCAGTTCTCTCTTCTGTGCCCTGCAGACTGTAGCTACTTGGCCCCCTAGAATATCAATTCCATCTCATCAATTCAGGGAGACTTCCAGGTTCTGCCTGGTTTCTCCTTTCCTGAATTATGGTTGCCAAGCCAGGAGCTGGGACAATCATGGGGGCAACTTGATTATCATCCCTTCTCTCAGTGAACACTGTCCTACACTGATGTGTTGTGTTTAAACACACTGATGTCCAGCAGTTTAAAAACTGCTTCATATATTTTGTCTCTTGTTGAAGGTGGGAAAGTAAATCTGTTCTCTGTTTCTCTATCTTGCCTGCAAGTGGAAATTTAATATAAGGGAATTACAAAGTAGCTGTTTTAAAAAAGGACGACAAGATGGTTGAAGGCAACAGAAGGTATAGAGTTCAGTCTGGCTAGAAAAAGTAGTAAGAAAGAAGGGGATTGGTACAAGACAACCCATTTCTTCAATGACGTAGGAGAAGGGATGTAGTAATGGAACAAGAGAACTAGAGGAACACTGAATATAATTTCTAGAAATATAGGATTCATGCCTATTTTATGGACTGATCTATCTCCAACACCTGCAACTGTACCTAGCATATAGTAGACAGTCAGTAAGTAATTGTGGAATAAACAAAGGCAAGGAGAACAGAGAGTAAATGTTATGGATTTAAAAGTTCAGAGTATAGCATTTCTAGATGACAAAGACTGATACTTGTCTATGAGGATGAGTAGAATATGTGGCATGGAGATAAAGCACACTGTACTGAGAAGGACAAAGGCCTATGAGGCCACTGACATCCCCAAGCAATATTGAAATTTTGGAAGGGGTGATGATGAGAATGATTCTGAACATAGTGACAAAGCACATCATGACTACTGGCTGTTGATGTAAAATCAGTAAGGAGATTTAGATTGAAAAAAATTTCCTTCCTTAAACCAGAGTTCCAGAAGGAAGAGTGAAGAGGCTTAGAAGTATGAGTCAGGGATAAACAGACTAAGAGCGATATAGGGATGTGGAAAAAACAGCTAATGGTAGGGGCCTACATTAGGAGTGGTGAACAGAGATGTCAGGGATAAAAAAATGTGATGAGATTAGTTTCAAATATCTAACTTAAATTCATTTTTTCATTATGAAGTCACTGTCTTTCTCTTTTAATACTCCTTGTCTTGAAGTTGACTTTGATATTAATAAAGCCACACCAACTTTCTTATACTTATTGTTTACATGGTATATTGTTTTCTATTCTTTTCCATTTAATTTTTCAGCATTTCCATATTTAAGGTTCTTCTCTTGTGAATAGCATAGAGTGGAGTCTCATTTTTTTATAAGTCTGGTAATCTGTGTCTTTTACTTGGAATGTTTAATTCATTTACATTTAATGTACATTAATGTGGTTGGATTTTAATTCTGCTATCCTGATACATGTCCACAGAGATACAGCCTCAAGTCTTAGTTTCACCACCAGTTCCTAACTGCCTAACCTTGTGTAATTGACATAATCTTCCTGAGCTCCAGTGTCCTCACCTATGCAGTACAGATAAAGATTGCTATATGAAAGACAATGAATGTAAAGTTTAAAGCACATAGTAGAAGTCTGATAAATTGTGGCTATTGAAAGTATCATTTCAGTAACTTTCTATACTCAATTTTTTGATAAAGGTCTTTAGCTCTAGCCTGAAAACATAGTTCAGCAGCATTCTATAGATCATTAAACTTTTTTTTTGAGGTAAAATATATATAACACCAAATTAACCATTTTTAAATGAACAATTCAGTGGCACTGAGTACATTCATGATATCTTGCATCTACCACCTCTAGCTCCAAAACATTGTTATTATCCCAAAAGGATACCCTGTGCCCATTAAGCAATTATTCCTCTTCTCCTTAATCCCTGACAACCACTGGTATACCCTCTGTGTCTAGATTTACTTACTCTGGATGTTACTAGTAAATGGAATCATATAATATTAACCTTTTGCACCTGGCTTCTTTCTCATACATAATGTTTTCAAGGTTCATCCATGTTATGGCATGTATCAGTACTTCATTCCTTTTCATGGCTGAATAATATTCCATTGTACCACAACGTGTCAACCCATTCATCTGTTGATAGGCATTTGGGTTGTTTATAATTTTATATGATGGAAGAAAGGAGGAAATCCTCAAAAGGTAAAAATAAGCAAAAAAATCTTGGAAAACTATAGAATTGATGTGTGGAACATTAAGGTACATCTAACCCCTTGTTAAACCACATCATTTTTCAGAAGAACAAGGCCCAAGCTCTCCCAGAGAATTTATTTATTTATTTATTTATTTATTTATTTTTAAGATTTTATTTATTTATTTGACACACAGAGAGAGATCAGATCACAAGTAGGCAGAGAGGCAGGCAGAGAGAGGGAGAAGCAGGCTCCCCGCTGAGCAGGGAGCCTGATGCGGGCCTTGATCCCAGGACCCTGAGATCATGACCTAAGCCGAAGGCAGAGGCTTAACCCACTGAGCCACCCAGGCACCCTCTCCCAGAGAATTTAAAGCAGAGCTAAGATTAGGGCTTGAGGTCTAGGCTCTAGGAAGTAAACAACTGAATAAAATCATCTTAGGAAAAGCCCGTTGAGTGAGTCTCATCCAGGAACACATACTCAGAGGGAAATGTATGCATGATGGTCCTGTCAGATGCAGAAGCAACAGGAAGTTCACTTCTGGTTTGGACTCTGTATATCACGACATCAAAAAATACAGTCCTGCACATAATTGTCTGAAACTGCTTAGTTTAGTCGCTTATGACTGAACATAATGGTTTCCCCAGAAACAGATCTTGACACAAAGCATTGTGCGCAGAGAGTTTATTTGAAAAAGTTTAGGGAACATTCCTAAGGAAGTAGAGAAGTACTCCAGAGATGGGAAGGTGGGATTTAAAGGCGCTACCATTAAGTTCGATGTCTTAGTGGGAACTGGACCTTAATCTTCAAGGAAGTGGTACGAANTTTCCCCCCCCCCCCCCCCCGCTCCCAGAGGACAAGAAACCAGGGTATTTACAGATAGGTCAGTAAGCTCAGACATGCACGCAAAACAAATGAGCCCTGGTTCAGGGAGGGAATCTAGAAAGTCAGATATTAAAAAGTGGAACCAAAAAATAAGAATAATTACTACCTGTGTCAGGGAAAAAACCCCATCATTTGCTGCTGTGCAAACACTACCAAGGCTTGAGTGAAATTCCTGTGTCCCTTTGTATGCGTACTTTGCCACAAATAAGAAATATCTGTGGCCACCAGGTGCATGAGCTGTCACACTAAAGTATGTGGTATTTAGAATAGATTCGGAAAATGACAGGAAAATTCACTGCAAGATAGCAAGAGAGAAGAGGGCAGAACTCTTTGCCTTCATACTTAACTGAGTATGACCTTGTCCATTGGTGCCAAAAAAAATGATGACAATACAAATAGAGCTTTGGGAGGAAGCAGGAGGTGGTGGGGAAAGCACTAGAATAGAAATCAGGAGAATGTGTTCCCAGTCCTGATGCTGCAGGCCAAGTCAGCTCTCTGAGCCTCAGTTTCCACATCTCTAAATTGGTAGGTAGGATAGATAGTGTCGAAGATGTCTTTTCCAAATGAAGCTATGTGACTCTCAGTTGGTTTTGAAAGCTCAGACAAAATCTTTCTGAAAAAAGAGATTTAGTTGATTGGTTTATTAATCCATTTAAGCCACCACTTACCTGAAGGAGGAGGGGTTTAAATAGGCAATATCAGAACAGATGTTTAAAGATGGAGCCTGACTCCCTGGGATCAGATCCTGACTCTGACACGTACTTATTGTATCATTCAGGGCAAATCGCTCGATTGTTCTGTGCCCAGCTTACCTATCTATAATAATAGTACCTACCCGTAAAGATTATTGTGAGAAATAAATGAATTACTATATTGTGGCAGACAATGATTAATATACACTGTGTACTCACCAGAATGGAGTCTCTTGCTTTTCTTGGAACCAAAGCTAGACTACATTTCCCAGCATCCCTTGAGACTTTTAAAGGCCACATGACTGGGTTCTGGTCTTTGGTGTATAGGGAAAAACTAATGTGTGCTGTTTTTAAACCCGGCCCATTAAAGACTTCCTGGGTGATTCGCTGTGGCTCTCTTTTCACCTGCAGAAGAACCAGCAGAGGATTCTAAGGTTCTAGGAGATGATGGGACTGCAAGTTGGAAGGAACCTTTCCAAATACTCATCGAACTTCATGTGAGAAAGAAACTTCTATTGTGGTAAGCCACTGAGATTTGGGTTTATAAGTTACAGAAGCTAGTGAGTCATACCCTAACTAATACTACATGTTAGTCATTTAGCGCATTGTGTGGCAGTTGAGACGTGAATGTTAAGTAGTGTTTAGACTTGCCAGAAAGGAAACTCCTAGGGATGGGAACCGCCTACATGAACAAATGGCTAGGGTATGTTTGAAACAGTAACATGGTATGGGAGGAGGACAGATACCCTGGAGGAGACTGGGCATTGGTAAGGTAAGAAGGGAGGGTGCGGTCACATGGCTGAGGGCCCCGAATACCGGGTTAAGGATTTGGTGGATATCCAGTTAACAATGGGGAGCTGCTAAAGGAAGGAGAGCTATAGCATACGTTATATACGATAGAGCTTATTAGCAGGGTTGCCTAGAAAAAGACGTCCAGAACTGTGATGTGGGGTTGTTTTTGTTGGATTTCCCCCAAGTAGCCTCTGAGGGAGGACCCAAATGAAAGTTAAGTTTATCTGGGTGGTGATCCCAGGAAGCAGTGCAAGACAGCAGAAGAGAGGAAGAAGACCAATGAGAGTAAGTTCATGAGTAGGTTACTGCTGTAGGCGTCAGGGCTCAGTCCCACCCGGCACCCTCGGAGGAACCGTGTGGACCGTGACTTAGAACTGTCCCACTTGAGGAGGGAGAAATGGAGGGAGGTATATATCTAGGAGAAATAAGGTCTGTTGCCAGGACATGAACGCTAGAGCACTTTCAGCCATCCACGTGCTTACTGAGCTCTCTGTCGTAGCCTGAAAATGCCCTCAGCTGAGAGGGACAGAAGCTGTTGGCCTGTAGGGAGAATCTTGAGTTTGTGGTTGAATGCAAGAGGCTATGGGGTGGGTCCTGACTGTATCTGACTCACTTCAACCACCCCTCTACTTCTAGGAAAATACCCTTCTTATGATGTATTAGCTGTTGACTATGGGGGGAGTGTGGTGATACAGTGCAAAGAATAAAGGCTTTGGGATCCAGGAAACCTGAGTTCTAATCATGTGTCTACCTCTTATTAGCTGTGCGACCTTGGGCAAGTTCCTCACCGTCTCTAAGTCCCCGTTTCTTCATCTGTGAAACAGTTAAAAATATCTCACAGTAAAAACTCACTAGAAGCATCTATAAAGAATGGGGCAATGCTAGCTCTGTTATCGTCTCTCTAATTCCAGGGGTACCTTCTGTGACATGAAGGAAGGGTCTTGATGGATAGGGAGGCAAGGGGCAGAGAATGCTACATGCTGATACGGTAAACAGAACTCCTATTATTCTTATTTCTGGGCATTTTTTTTTCTGGACAGGCTACTTTTCTACAACATTCATTTATTTATTCATATATGTGCTTGGTTTTGCCATTTTTAGGGAAGGCCACCTGGCTGGGACAGGATGAGGGAGAAAAGATAGGGCTAGACTAGACTTCACAAGAGTCTGTGCATGGATGTCACCTTCCAGGAGCTAAAGAGACCTGTGTAGAGAAAGAGGCCATGGAATTGAAATCACCAAAATGGCTGAGACCTGCTCCCTGTGTTGTGAGTTCATGTCCTATGATTCATGAACACTCCATAAGCCCCCAGACTCATGGTAGGCTTAAGTGCAGTTGGGTTTCCTATAGAAGCAGACAGTGGGGTTTCCATGTCAGCTGAAGGCTGAACCAAGATGGCCATAAAGGACTTAATTTGTGAAGTAGAAGCGATTAGGAGGAAATAAAGTCTGGGTTTGCAAAAGTTATGAGTAGGATGGAAGTGGTACAGTCTCTCTTCCATTACATCATGTGACTGCGATGTTTGAATTCGTTTATACACAGAAGGTATGTAGGGAAATTAAAACCATCGACGTGTGTGTTGGAATCTCTGAGGAGATGCCTAGATGGGGTGAAACATGCAAGAAATATATTAGGAAAAACATCTGTGACAGAAAATGGGGAGGGAGTAGGGGAGGACCTCGCTGCAGGTGGACCCTCAGATGCAGGAGAGGGGGGAAGAAAGGAAGTGTGGGTGGGAGGGTCTTAGGTTGCAGTGCAGCTCAAGGAAAGCTTGGCACTGCCATCAGGGAGGCTTCTAGCCAAACACTTGATGGAGGACTCTCATGTCTTCCAGAAGATCACCTGCTCTGTGTCTCTGTCAAAAAAAAGAGAAGGGATAAGAAGATGACTATGCTTTTTGTTAGCAAACACAAAAAACACCATCTAGCTGAAAATAGTGACCCGTGGAGGAATAGACAACACACACACACACACACACACCCTCATATTCTTTCTTTTACCCCAGTTCACCTTCTTTGTGGCGATACCACACTGTTGTCCCAAGTATGTGTAATTTTCTTGATGAAAATGTTTAGCAAATGTGCCAGTGTCACTGTCCCGCTTTTGATAATGTCCTGTAGTTATATAAGAAGTTATTACTGGGGAAGCTGAGCGAAGGCACACCTACTGTTTTTGCAACTTGTTAGTCTATAATTATTTTGAAATTAAAAGTCTGAAAAAGTGTTTAATACAGAATCCCAAACATGAGTAAGCCTACTGGCTTTCGGAGCCCATGTAATAAACAAATACGGAAAGCCTTAATTATGGAGGAGGATCTTGAAATAATATATGATTTTTGAAAGAAATGATAAAAAAAATGAATGTGATACCACAAGAGCAACGGGCCTAAAGGCATATGCATTTTACCTTCTGAGCCAAGATTGCAAATCCAGCAAAAAGAAGAGCATAACACATCAGTTCTCTCTGCATTCAGTGGCGTTGAATAGCACTTGCTGTGGACTGAAACTATCAACGATGATGCCAAGTGCAGCCGGCTAGCCTTTCCTGGAATCTGGTCTTATTTAGAACCATACAAGCTGCTGCTTTATAGAAAGAGGGAAACTGAAATCAACAAAAGCAGGCTTCTTTCTTCATCCAGACTGGAAGAAAGAAAATCAGGACCATGAGTCATAACATTTATCTGCAAATACGATGACCCCATTCACTAGGCTTCTTCTCCACTGTTGGGACGCACTATGGCACATGACCAGATCTGTTTTCACAACGCAAGCTTCACGTCTTTCACCCAGGCAAAGGCCGCTGTTTACTCTTACTAGGAATTTAAGATGTTTAAACCTATTGATAATATTTGGGGGGGGGGGCAGTTTGTTTTACTTTAATTACTTTTTTAGCATATTACTTTTGAGACTTTATGGTTTTTAATGTTATGTTTATAATGCCTTTATCTTCATAGGCCTGTTACATATCTGGTACAAGATCCCATAATGTGGTGATTTTTAGTAATACTTACCCAAGTTACTATCTTATTATAAATTAGCATTTCCTTGTTCACTAAAATCATTCTTCTTTTGTTTTCTAGACATTCGTGTATCTCTTCTCATATCCCTTTGGTTGTGACATGAGTCATAGCCTTTTACTATTTTTCTATTGGCTTATCTTTTTCCAGTGTGGATGAGGTTTTAAGAAATATATGCCAGATATTGATCTTTTATCAATTATGTATGATCCCAGTATTTTCCCAGTTATGGAACATATTTTTTTCTTTCCATTCTGTTTTTATCAAGATAATATATGCACATAGTTTAAAAAATAATAAATTCACAGCCACAGTGGATTTCCCTGGAAGCTAATGAAGCTTAAACTTCAGGGCTTTCATTTACATGGGTTCTTTCTAGAATGCTGCAAGAGGCGCTAGCGAAGTACGCACGCAGTCATGGGTTTCTACAAAATTTTCAAAAGTGGGATACATTAATGACCATCTGTTGAGACTGCTGCCTCTTTCCACTCCTACTTGCCTTCATGTTGGGGGCGGGTGCTGGAATTATAGGGATATGAGGGGATGCTGACTTGGAGACATATTTTGTTTGGGTGGAGTGGGATATATTTATCTGGTTCACAGTCACTTCCACATTGAGTGAGGTTACTGTTGGCCGTCATGGTGGAGGAGTGGCTTTCAGGAATACTTCACTTATCCTCTCAACTTTCCTAGTATCATGACACAAGGTCCTGGGGCCAGACATCACACAGCAACATGAATGCATTTCCCAGCACTAGAAGTGTGTGAGAGAAGAGAAACAAAATTTGAAATTTACAAAGCCAGAAACCAGTCTATGGAACATCCTTCCAATGATCAGATATGTGAATTATAAACAGAGGATTAGGTTCTTCTCATTCTTTGCCTAGAAGTTCTTATTTCTCATAGTAAATCACTACCTCCATATATAATATATCACTGCAAGAACATGAATGACAAATGGGTTTAGGAGTATCTTCAAATTAAAGGTTTTTTTGAATGTTTTTAAAATAAAGAGTATTTGGGATGCCTGGGTGGCTCAGTTGGTTAAGCAGCTGCCTTCGGCTCAGGTCATGATCCTAGCATCCTGGGATCGAGCCCCACATCGGGCTCCTTGCTTGGTGGGGAGCCTGCTTCTCCCTCTGCCTCTGCCTGCCACTCTGCCTGCTTGTGTGCTCTCTCTCTCTCTCTGACAAATAAATAAAATCTTAAAAAAAAAAAATAAAGAGTATTTAAAATGAGTCATTGCACAAGAAAATTTTAAATGCCTTGCATTGTAAATACTCACTTTTGAAACTGATTTTTATTTATAAATTTTATTCTTTTGCTTCAAGGGCATAACTGGCCCATCCCCCCACCCCCCAAAATTATATGAGCTTTCAGGAACACACAACCTAGATATGTCCTTAGTAATATTTTTAAAAGCTTATAATAGAAACAAGAAGTCCCTTCTATTGTTTTTCCTTTCCTCCTAATCCCCAGAGTCTTCCATATTTGGCCTTTTTTTTTTTTTAGCTGTGATTCTATTAGGATTTTCATATTCCTAAATAATATACTAACATTTCTGTTTCTTGATGTATTTAATTTTAGATATTATCCAATGGCTTCTTCCTGACAGATAAAAATGTGCTCCTCTTTATATTACATTTCCTCCCCCCCTTTCACCTTGCCAAGATACTTTTTATAACTATCTTTAGTGTAATAATCAGTATTTATGTTAGAACTCTGCCTTCTCATACATTCTAGAGCCAAGATATACATCAAATTTACAGTTTATAGTGCAGCTTTGTGTTTGCATTCAAGTCTCCAATCACCTCTTTCCTCCTCTAACCTACTCTCCTGTGTTTTCCCCAAAGGCTCCATCAGATCCCGTATTTCTCCCCTTCCCCCTCTGCCCCCCACC
>LNAC01000234.1:1710697-1732567 GCA_002007465.1 Ailurus styani
CCCCCCCCCACACTGCCTGCTCTGCTCCAGCGCCGTGTTGCTTGCTCAGCCAGCTCTGTGCTTTCTGTTGAGCGCTGCCCTCCGCACGCTCCGAAGTCCATCCTCTACTACCTTGCCTCCTACAAATCAATGGCTTATTTTGTGCTTTCATTGAATTGCTAGTTCCGCCGGGTGATTAGTTGTCGTTAAAAGTCGTTTTCTGGCTGTATTTTGGTAATATTTCTCCATTTGTTTCTAGATCCAGACTACCTGAGAAGCTTGATGGTGGTATTGATACTTGTGGGTCTGTACTTGCTGTAAACTTTGGGGATCTTCTTTTTATACCCGGTGTTCTTGAAACTTCCGGGTAATTTGGAATTGCGGGAGGATGAGGATGCGTTATCCCCTTGACGTTAGCTACTCGGTGTTCTTCCAGTATGGCTGTTCATGCCGTTCATTTCCGGATCTGGATCTCTTCCTCCCCACACCCCCCTGCTCTCCCTCTGCCCTCCTCCTCCTCCCTCTTCGCTCTCTCTCTCCCTCCTTCCCTCTCTCCCCCTACCTCCTTCTCCCTCTCCTTCTCTGCCTCCCTCCCTCTCTCTCCTTCTCTCTCTCCCTCTTCACGCCCCCTTACTTTCCCTCCTCCCACCTCTCCTTCCCTCCCCCTCCTTTCCCCTTCGCTGTTTTATTCTCTGCTCTATTTTCTCAGTTCTCACATTCTGAAACTCATCTTCATCAAATGTTGAAACATCTGCCTTAACTATGTGTCTTAGCTTTTCTCTAATATTTTCCCGTTTTCTTTTTGCTTTATTTTCCAGGTTTCCTAAACCTTATCTTCAAAACCTTTCATTGAATGTTTTATTTTGGTGATCCTATTTTTAATTTAGGAGAATTATGTATTATTGTTCCCTTCTCATGGTACTCTGTTCTTACAGATGAGTATAATGTCTTCCAGTATCTCCTTGAGGACACAAAGAAGATTCTAAAAATATTTCTTCTGTGTGAATTACCTCTTTTTTGCGAGGTTTATTTTTCCTTTCAGCTTCTTTGAGTTTCTTTCATGCTGGAACAGCTTCTAAAATGCCTGGTGCTCCTTGTCTTATTATTTATATTCAGGAGGGGTGCATACAGTACTGATTGGAAGCTCTGGTGGCTTGGACGTGACTCGTTGGCCAGTGGGTTTCATGTTAGGACAACAGAACAGAGCACTGAACACTGACTTGGGGACCCTCCGAAGTCAGTACGTGAGGTTTCCCTCCTCGGCTGTCCAGTCTCTCTGAAGAAGAAATCGCTGATTTTGTGCCTGCTGCTTGACTTCTAGGCTTCACAAGGGGTGAAGGAGGAAGTCTGGAGGTCCATGGGACCACACTGTCTGCAGACTTCGAACCGGTCTGCGTGTTTCCGGAGTCACGGCCCACAGTTATGGTTAGCACCTCCAGGCTTGGAAGCAAGCTGGACTCCCTCTGCTCCTATCCCCCTATGGATTTTAGCTTCAAATTCTTCCACTCTGCTGAAACCATTAGCAGTCATCCATTCACTGTGCTGCTCCAAAAAATAGATAGAAGTCTCTCCTACTGGTATCTCCTGTTCCCTTCTCTTTGCCCTTGTGGGTTTATACATTTGATTATGATTTCACAATTCTTTTAATGGAGCCTTGAGAAGGAGGAAAGGTGAAAATGGTCAGGCTGTCATCTTGAACCAAATAGTTGCTTATCTTTCATTTCCCTGTAAATTTTAAATAGTGATCGTATCCTGTACTAAAGTCCTATATATCATCGATTTCTTCCTCAACTTTCTATTCTCCTGTCTTTCTGTATTAAAACCATAGTAATTATTCTGTCTTCCTAATACGTTTTGCTATCTGGTAAGGAGTATATCCTCTTAGTTCTTGTTGTGCAGAATTAGCTTTACTATCCCCCCCACCCCTTTTAGAGATTTATTTATTTATTTATTTGGGAGAGAGAGGACACGAGCACAGGGAGGGGCAGAGGGAGAGGGAGAGGAAGTCTTGAGCAGACTCTGTGCCGAGCACAGAGCCCAATGTGGGACTCGATCTTATGACCCTGAGATCGTGACCTGAGCCAAAATCAAGAGCTCAACCTGACTGCACCACCCAGGCGCCCCATCTTTACTCTTCTTGAAGCCTCTTCTTAAATATAAATTTTAGAATTTAAAGTTTGTCACATTGCACAAAAATTTTGTGTTGGCCTTTCGATTGTGATTAACTTGTATATTACATTATGGAGAAATTTTCACTAGTGAATGTTTTCATTCACCAACATAGTATATCTGTCCCTTTATTCCAATCTTTTATGTCTTTCAGTAATGTTACAGTTTTCTTCATAGGCTTCATGTGTTTGTAATGGTTTTATCAAGTGGAGCCATCTAGCCACCCATTCCAATTTTCTAACAGCTAATTTGACTTTGGAGATAGTCTGTGTGATATAACTACTTGCCACTTGTTTTAGACCATGTTTTCCATTGGTGACTAGTGGGCTGTGTGTTCTAGATGGAGAAACTTTAGGCTTGAGGTCCTAGCTGATGAAGCTTTTGGCTTTGTATAGTGCTGGCTGCCAAACAAAGCCTCTGGGATTGGGAGCACAAAATCCAAAGAGATCCCAACTTCCTTCACCACACTAGCAGGCGCCTCTTGCCCTGTGGACAAGGCTGTGATACAGTCCATCTGCCAGCAGTGGGCAGTTTGCATGCATTTGAGATTGTGCCTGGTTATATTCACTTGTTCCCATCCTGCAGCAATATTTTCATTTTCAGAGAGACAATGAGACCTGCCTGAGCAAGATGTGCAGACGACCATGTCCTCATACTCTGTGAACCCACTTGATGTTCTGCAGGTTAATAAAACTCTCATCACCATGTACCATTCCAGTTTGACCTTGACGGGCCCCATTTTTTCGGCATCTGTTGAGCCCAAACATGGGCTGTCTTACACGACCCAACTCTCCACTGTCCACTTGGCCTTAGTGGACTTTTGGCAGTTTTCCAGGAGCTGGTATAAGTATGTACCAGGTGGCCAGCGATGATGCCAGCCAAACTTGGGCCTAACAGACTGATCATTCTCTGTTCTTTCCACTCACATGCTCCGAACATTGGCCACAGAATGGCAGTTTACCACCAGTAGCCATCAACTAATCCTATTGGTGCACCAAGCTGTGCCTTGTAATGATTTGGAAAGGATCTCAGAAGTAGAGCCCATTGAGCCGCAGATGGAGACTGTTCATCCGAAGACACTAAGGAGTCATCTGTCTTTGTGCTCTGCTGGCCTTGTTCAAGAACCCGGCTCTCCACCTGGATCTTTCCAGTTGGCCTGTTCCTGACTACTGCCTTCCATTTGATGGAGACACTCTGCAGCTCCTTTTTATGAGATGGTTGCTCTGACATACCTGAGACGTAATTGCACACCCCATGAGGAGAGTCATAAAACTGTCCGTTGGTAGTTAGGGTGAGCTCCAGTAAAGCTCAGTACTAGCAACAATAAATGATGAAGATGATAATAACAATGTTGAGGTCTTACTCCATGCCAGTGCTATACATGTGTTTCACTCATGTAATCCTCACAACTATCCTATGAGGTAGGTTTTATCATTATTCCCATTTTACAGATGATAAAACTGAAGCACGGGAAGGTTAAGAAATTTGCCAAAGGTGACGCGGCAAATAAGTACCAAAGGTGCTGTTTAAGCTCAAGCCTGCTTACTCCTGTGTCTCTGAGACCAAATACTTTACTGCGTCCAGATTTGATTCAAATTGGGACTATCGGATATCAGTCTCCGGAAGACACTGAGTCCAGAATTCAGTGTTACACGGCACAACAGCCACCGTCAGCTTTGAGTGGCTGCAGCCAATACACCAAATTTCAGTGGACCTCATAGGTGCAGCTCACGTCATTGCCTTTTAGTGATAACTTTAGTGATCACTTCCATGTCCTCGGTTCCCCACACAGTCAGTCTGTCTTCTTCCGGGTCACCTGAGATGTAGGACCCAAGAGGATCCACAAGTGTGGGGTTAGGATTTTGCCCAAATCCTAATAGTTCTGCCAGGGGTTAGAGTTCTTGCTTGGCTTGAGGCCTGTTGGGGCTAGTCATGTATCCTTCAGTATTCAGTATTGTTCCGTGACCGCGTGTCCCTCCTGTGCTATGTCCATAGGCAGGACTGACGACCATTCGACGCAGAAGGCACAGCGCCTGGGGGCCCATGCTCCAAAATTCATTTCTTTTAAAATCAGAAGAGAAACATGAACATCATAAAAATGAATATATAATCATGAATCCAGCCTAGGTTATATTTGTCTTTATACCAGCACGATCACAAAATAGAATTGTTTTGTGACGTTTACGGAGAGGAAGGCACGTACAAAGGCCAAAGTGGGGCCCACAGAAGCCCGAATGCGGCCCTGCCCATGTGTATTCGTTATTTTTGCTGCCTCACACCCTCCCACTTAGCAGCTTCAACAAGCAAACCTTTATTATCTCGTGCAGTTTCTGGGGGTCAGGAGTCAGGGAGCGCCTTAGCTGGGTTGTTCTGGCTGCAGGTTCCTCTTAAGGTTGCCATCATCTGAAAGCTTCACAGAGGAAGATCTGCCTCTTGGCTCAGTCCTGGTTTGGTGACAGCTCTCTCTTCCACGTTGGCTGTGGGCCAGCTACCTCAGTTCCTTGCTGCTGCGCCTCTTCATCAGCTTCCGGGGTGTCCTCCCAAAGTGGCAGGTGGCTTCCCTTAGAATGAGTGCTCAGAGGGAGCGAGGCACGATGACAAAAGCCACAGTCTGTAGTTTTGTTTGTTTGTTGCTGTTGTTTTTGTTTCACCCAGCAAAGCATACTTCGCACATCTGCTACCCGTCGACCGCGGGTGGGCAAGGAGGTCTGCTCATCACGGTTACCCAGAGACCCGGCTGATGAACGTTCCATCTGGACACAGCGCTTCCAGAATTGCCGAGCCAAGGAATAGACAATATGTCGAACCGCATGCCGGCTTTTAAACCGTTACTGGTTTTTATGATTTAGAAGAATGACAGGCTCACAGGAAGTTGCAAAAACAGTACTGAATTTTTAATTGTCCACTTAGAAAACAAGCATCTCTTCCAAAGAAAAGAAGTGCTTCTGAGACCCTGAACTTGAAACCCTGTTTTGAAAGCCTCCAATAGCTTCAGCGCCCGGTCTCATTCCAAGGACTCTGCTCTTCATTCTGAAGCTGGAGGTTCTGGTCTGATGGGAGCGGGATGATGGCCTCAGAAGCGTGAAGACAGAAACTGCAAGTGATCGGGTAACACACACGTAGGTGCATACAGAGGACGGGCGGACACGGCTGACTGGAGATCCCCTCCGGGAGGCCATGCACGTGGGTGGGCAGGCGGGGGGGGGACGGGAATAAAGAGGAACTTTTAAGATTTGACTTTCTATTTGTCTATATAGTCTATTATGTGAGAATGTATTCATGTATATATAATAATAATAGTCAGGAAATCTTTTATTTTTTCTTTCTAATCTACTTCCCTTTTTAAAAAAATAAAAGATTTTATTTATTTGACAGAGACACAGCGAGAGAGGAAGCACAAGCAGGGGCAGAGGGAGAGGGAGAAGCAGGCTCCCCCCTGAGCAGGGAGCCCGATGTGGGGCTCGATCCCAGGACCCTGAGATCATGACCTGAATCACCCAGGGCCCCCCCCCCTTTTTTAATCTGTTATGCAGGTAGAAGTACTTCCAGTAAACATTTCTCAGGTTCATTCTCACTCCTTCCCCCCACGCAAAAATCAGCTATGATCCAATTTCTGCCTGCAGGTCTTCAATCATGAATCCGGTGGAGGTATAAGGAGCTCTCAGTGCCTCACCTCAACTTTTCCTATTTTACTACTGTTGGGGCTCTAGGTGTCAGAGGTTGGTCCAGGATCCAAACTTTAGGTGCCCCCCACTTCAGGGATTCTCCGTTCGCCAGACCACCGTGGCTGTGTGGTTCTGAGAAACCAGGCAACCATGTCTGAGGGCACCCTGCCCTCGACTCAGGTTTAAGTAACTGCTGAGCAGAGCCAGTTGGTAGTCATGGGAAGACTGGGCAAATTCCCCCAACACACTCCTTCAGGGGAACAAAGGCTTTCCTGTCACCAGAGTGCCTAGGATATTTTTCATCAGATTCTCCTTCCAGCTTTCCGAGGCTCGGCTAAGGGCATTTCCTTGCATTCGTCCTTTCTGTGGCCAGTGGGGTATGGATACCATTCCTCTCTCTTCACCATTAGCACTTGTCAGATGACTATGTGAGTTGTCTTTTCCAAAAATCAGCTTGGTTTTTCTGTGTCGCCATCCTTGTTCATTTTCTTTGTTGTTATTTTTATCGTTATTATTTTCTTCTATTTTGTTTGAGTTCAGTGTACCCTTTCTCTTTTTTGAACTTTCAGCTGAATGCTTAGCTCATTTATGTTCGATATTTCTTATATTCTAATGCATTTTAATTTAAGGCTCTACATTTCTCCCCAATTTTTTATCTGTATCCTCATGTTGTGATTGGAAGTACTTTGAATGTTTTTCAGTACTATTTCGTATTTTGTATTTTATTTCCTTTGAACCCACAAGTTACTCAGAAGTAAATTTGATTTCTGTCTGTTTTGAGTTTCTTTTTTCTCTCTGTTTTTGACTTCTAATTTATTTTGCATTGAGATTAAAGAACATGACAGGTGTGATTTTGACTCTGCAAGTATTTAATATGGTGTTAAAAATAGTCCATTTTTTAGTGTGCTTTAGGATTTATGAATTGCATAAATTGTACATGTGTGGGTTCTATATCCTTCCTAATATTTGGTAAGCTGCATAAAAAATTTGCCAAGAAATAAGATACATTTAAAGTCTCTCACATCAGTGTTATGGATTTGCCAGTTTCTCCTTACAATTCTTAAATATTTTTTTTATATTTGAGATTATTTTGGCAGGTATGCAAGAACACAATTATTATACATTCTTAAGGGATTATTCCATTTATTATGATATAGTCTCTCTTAATCTCTATAGTGCTTGTTATGGACTGAACTCTGCCCTCCCTCCTCCAAGATTCACATATTGAAATCCTAACCCCATCCTAGTACCTCAAAATGTAACTGTGTTTGGAGATGGGGCCTAGAAAGAGGTAATTAAAGTAAAATGAGGTCACGTGGGTGGGCCCTACTCCAACATGGCAGGTGTCCTTATGAAAAGAAGAGATTAAGGCACAGACATTTACATATACAAAGGAAAGACCACATGAAGACACAGTGAGAAGATAGCCATCTGCAAACGAAGGAGAGAGGACTCAGGAAAAAAGCCAACTTGCCAAAAACTTGATTTTAGACTTGTAAAATCCCAGAACTATGAGAAAATAAATATCTGTTGAGTCGCCCAGTCCGTGGTATTTGGTTATGGAAGCCCTAAGCTGATTTATACAGTGCTTTTTAAATTTTATTAATAATGCAATGCCAGTTTCCTATTTGTTATTATTTGTCAGGTGCATCATAAAGATTGGTAAAAAGGAACAAATGTGTGATTATTTATAGATGCCATGATTTTCCTGATAGAAAATCCTATGGAACCTTACAAAAATTCCTAAAATAAGTGAATTTAGCAAGATCTCAGGAACAGAGTCAATATATAAAAATCAATCATAGTTGTATATACTATCAACAAACAATTGGAAAATGAAATTTGGAAAAAAAAATCCAACTGGAGATAAAAAACAGACAAATGACTGAGTCAGGAGTCATGGGATAAGGCTGATTAGAGAGTTGGAACAGATCGGGGAAGTGGTCCCAGGATCTCGCTCTGGGCATTCCAGCATTTACACGGGAAACTGAAGAAGAGGGTGTCAGCAAAGGACACTGAGCAGGACTTGCAGCTGGATGGAGGAACCGGAGGACAGGGTGTCTCAGAAACTGAGAGACGTCCTGTGGCCCGAGGAATGAGGAATCCGTTCGGGCTGCGCGGTCAGGAATGGTAAAGACAAATGACCATTGTTATTGGCAACCCGGATGTCTTTGTAATGCTGACTGAAGCCCAATTAATTTGGCTTCCGGAGAGAATAGGATATAAGGAAATAAAGATGGCTACCGTAGGCAACTCTTTCAGAGTGTTTTGTTGTCAAGTGGAGGACAGGTATGGATTAGTAGCTGAAAGGACATTGTGAAATCAAGGGAGGTTTTTTCCTTTTTTCTCTTCTTCTTTGTCTCTCCTCCCCACTTTTTACTTCTTGCTTTCAAGTTTGGAGGCTTTCCGTAGGCCATAGGGAGTAGTCCAATGGAGAGGGAGAAACTGATTATGGGAAGTAAGGGGACGATAGTTGCAGAAGTGAAATCCTTGGAAAGAAGAGAGGAATCGAAAGCCAGGGCCCAAACAGGGGGGCTGACCTTTCATAGAAGCAGGCTCACATCACCCATTCTGCAGGAAGGAAAGCAAAAATCTAGGCTCAGATACAGACTTTGGTCTCTCTGGTGACAGGAAGTTGAGGAAGCCTACCGTGAGTGGTTTCTGGTTTTGCCATTCAGTGAGAGAGTAGGTCATTAGTTGGCAGTGATGGGGAGAGGGGTAGAGTAAATGAGACTAGAGGAGAAAGAGAAATTATAAAATGTGAAACAGTATTTGGGTAAGGAGGGGGGAAGTAAACACACCCGGAAGATATGGCCAAATTGTTGAGGAATATTGAGGATCTGTTTGAAATGTATGATCATGGAATTAAAGTGAGGCCAGTCAGCGGTCAGCTGCTTTGCTGCGGGCATGAAGTGGTTGGATCCTTTGGACTTAACTGGAGATGGCATTCTGATGGGCAAGTAGAGCACAAGGAGAGATAATGGAGGGAGTTAAAAGTAAGGAAATTAACTATCATGACATGTAAGGAGGAAAGTATAGTCAGAAAAAGAGGGATGGTGAATGTCTGTCAAGCGTCAATGGATTGGAGGTTTTAATGAGGTCGAAGTGATGCTAAAATAGGAGTATTAGAGCGGGTGAGCCTTAGGTATTGGAGTAGTCATCAGAGGGTGAGATGCTGGAGATTATTATTTCAGAGGTGACACAGATATTGGTGGTGACAAGCTCAACTGCATGATCGTGGGAAAGAGTGACAAAGATGAGGGTGCTGGATGGCTCAGTAAGTTGAGCGTCTGCCTTTGGCTTGGGGTCATGGTCCTGGGTCCTGCGATCGAGTCCCACATCGGGTTCCCTGTTCAATGGAGAGCCTGCTTCTCTCTCTGCTCTCTCTCTCTCTGTCTCTCAAGAATAAACAAACAAAATCTTAAAAAAGCAAAAAACTGATGAAGGTGAGGTGGGAGAAAATGTCATAGGAGATATGCCTACCCTTACGCCCTTGTCTCTTTGCTACAAATTCACCTTCTATGCTTCGCCTGTGATACTAGGGCCTGAAATTTGCAGCTCACTTGTGCTTTGCCAAATGGCTCCCTGTTACACTCTGCCGGTGGCGGAGTGCAGAGCAAGACTGCAGGGCTGGGGATGGAAGAAGGGACTTGCTCCTTCCTGCTTCCCATTTCTATCACTCTTGCTCCAGCAGTGTTTTCTTCACCCAGGCAGCAGTTCCTTCCTATAGCAGCCAAGGAGTCCAGTTCCTGTTTTCCCACCATTTGTAGAGCCCGCTTTCCAGAGCCCGGCTCTGAGACCCCAAGCACCAGCTGAGCACGCTGCCCTCCAGAGGTCTGTGTCTGGGTCTGCAGGCCCTCTTCTTAGTGTCTAATTTTTGATAATCCTGGCCTCCTCCCTGCCCTCCACCCAACCCTAGGATGGTAGCTGCCTACTGCAGTAGTGTTCTCAGTTTACCCTTTCAGTTATCTTGTTAAGAATTTTATACCTAGCTAACAAGTCTTCATATTATATTCTCTCTGTGCAAATAACTGACATGGTTCTTATTTCCTAACTGGACTCTGACTGACACAGAATGTAAGGAAGTAAAAAAGCAGGACACCTAGATACGAAAGTCAGCAAGAATGATTCTGAGAGTAAGGGTGAAAAGCAAGGCTGTGATTCAAAGGCAAAAGTTACCATGAATGTGACAAATTGAGCACTGTGAGAAGGGGGACATTAGGTGCTAAAGTCTGTTCAATTTGGGGTACTTAAATATTTAATTTGTCATTTTCCCATCCACAATTTAGGCTCAAAAGTAACTGCACTTAAAATCCACCAAGTTCTTTTCATAGGTGAACTTAATCTCATCTTCTCCTTCCACTTGGTTAAGAATTGTAAGTTAGCATCAACTCTGTATGTTGGCGTTTCTCAAAACATGGTCTGAAGATTATCCATGCACAAATTTACTAGAATGCTTGTTAAATGCGTGGATTCCAGCAGATAGACCCAGAACTGAGGGGTTCCCGAGTAGCATGATTTTCATAAAACCAGGACAGTCCTGGGCAAATTGGGGTAGTTGGTCATCCTAATGCTGGACCTACTGAATCCACATCTTAAAAGGAAGGGCAGATATCTGCAATTTGAACAGGCACCTCAGGTAGTTCTTGGGCATACTAACATGAGAACCACTATTCTAGGTATCCCTGGGCTCCACATACGCATGGACCTCTTTTTGTCCAGGCTTCATGCTACCTCCATATTGGGAAGCGTTCCTTGATTGAGGTAGACTGTTTCAATGACTTGTCCTGGCACGTTGTGGACATTGTGGAAATCCTAGCAATTTCTCCTGCTGCTGCTGCTAATGAAATCTTAGCCTAAAAAGTGAATCACACTTCCTTTTCTTTCTTCCCTTGGTCCGTAGGACAAGATGTACCACCAGTGCTGTCTCATGGGAATGTGGGTTGGCCAAGTGTAGTTGAGAGCTTATGGGCCACGGTATCACTGGCGCATAGACAATGTATCAGGTAGCTTGGGCTGCCAAAAAAAAAAAAAAAAAAAAAATACCATAGACTGGCTGGCTTAAGCAACAGAAATTTATTTTCTCAGAATTTTAGAGGTTGGGAAGTATAAGATCAAGGTGCCAGCTGATTCAGTGTCTACTGAGAGCTCTCCTTCCGTCTTGCAGACTGCTACCTTTTTCCCCTGTGTGCATACACAGCAGGGAGAAGGAGAGGGAGAGATGTCTTCCTCTTTTTATAAAACCCATAGTCCTATGGGGTTAGGGCCTCACCCACTCTTATGACCTCATTCAACCTTAAGTACCTGCTAAAGACTTTATCTTTGGATAGTCACATTGGAAGTGAGGGCTTCAACTATAAATATGGGGGGGGGGAGACAATTAAGTCTATAACATCCAACAAAAAAATGTATCATTTTGCAGCTGCCCCACATGATCCTGCCATAGTGAAAAACATAACATGCGTGTTCATTAATCCCCACAAGAAATGCTAAACTTTTCCTCTTTTTTTTTTTTTAACAACCACATCTGTTGACTCCTATCTGACATTTTGAATAATGTGCATGGGCCAGATGTTCTAGTCATGAAGAAGAGGGAGAGGGTACAAAGAAAGGGATGCAGAGGAATTTTGCTATTTGCCAGAACCTACAGCGAAAGTGATAAAAACTTAGAAAATCCAGATGTTTAAAATCATTCTTTTACTCTCATTCAGTATTGTACTGGGAGATCTAGCCACTGCAGTAAGGCAAGAAAAAAGAAATAGAAGGCATGCCATTTAGAAAGAAGGCAATAAAACTGTCTCTATTTGCAGGTGACAGGATTGTCTCTGTAGAAAATCTCTTAAGAATTTCCCTAAATCTCCTAGGAGTAATAAGCAAGTTCAGCAGGGTCACAGAACAAAAGAACAATGTACAAAAATTTATTACATTTCTCTATAGTGACAGTGAACATTTAGAAGCTGAAGTTAAAAACCATTTGCAATGGCATTGTAAAAATACTGTTTACAGTTATTCCAAGGAAAGTGAATACTTAGGTATGCACTTAAACACATGTATAGCCTCTGTATGCTGAAAATTACAATATACTGGTGGAAGAAATCAAAAGAGACATAAATAAATGGAGAGACATAACCTGATCATGGACTGGAAGAATCAATATAGTATAAAGACATCAGTACCCCCCCACCCAGTTAAACTATAGGCTTAATGCATTTACTATCAAAATTCTAGCAGTCTTTATGTAGCCCATTGGCAAGCTCATTCTTCAATTTATACAGAAAAGCACAGACCCAAGAGTAGCTAAAATAATCTTTACAAAGATGAATAAAGTGGGAAGAATTACTCCATCTGATACCAAGGTCTTAACTATCCAGCTACAGCAATGAAGACAGTGTGATAGCTGAGAGCTATCAATGGAACAAAATAGAGAACCCAATCATAGACCCACACAAACATGCTCAGCTGGCTTTCAACAAAGGTGCACAAGTTAGAGAATGCAGGAGGGATAGCCTTTTCGTCAAATAGTGCTGGAACCAATTGGATATAGGGGGAAACTATGAACCTTGACCTAATTCCCACACCTTATTAAAAAAAGGAACACAAAATGGATCATAGACTTACATATGAAATGTAAAACTATGACTGTTTCTGGAAAAAAAGTGGTAAATTGAATTGCATCAAAACTAAAAACTTTTGGGGCACCTGGGTGGCTCAGTCATTAAGCGTCTGCCTTTAGCTCTGGTCATGATCCCGGGGTCCTGGGATCGAGCCCCATATCGGGCTCCCTGCTCGGTGGGAAGCCTGCTTCTTCATCTCCCACCTCCCCCCCCCACTTGTGTTCCCTCTCTCGCTGTCTCTCTGTCAAATAAATAAATAAAATCTTTATTGAAAAAAAAAAAACAACTAAAAACTTTTGCTCCGTGAGGTCCCTGTGAAGAGGATAAAAGGACAAAATCTACAGACTGGCAGAAAATATTTGCAAACCACATATATGACAGAGGACTCCTATTGAGAACACAAAAATAAGTCTCAAAATTCAACAGTAAAGGAACAGTCCAATTAGAAAATGGGCAAAAAGAGAAAAGACAGACATTTTATCAAAGAGGAAGTACGGATGGTAAATAAGCACATGAAAAGATGTTCTATATTATTAGCCATCAGGGAAATGCAAATTAAAAGCACCCTGAGCTATCACTACAAACGGCTCAAAATGGTTAAAATAAAAAAGAGTACCACCACCAAATACAGGAGAGGATGCATCTGGAGCAGGGTCCTGGACCTAGGAGAGGAGATGGGATCACTCACAAGTTGCTGGTGGGAATGTGAAATGGTACAGCCCGTCTGGGAAAAGTGGGCAGCTTCGTTTGGAACTGACAACTATCACATGACCTAGTCGGTGCGCTCTTTGGCACTTATTCCAGAGAAATGAAGGCTACCTTCATACAAATGTTCATAGCAGCCTTATCTGTAACACTCCCGAACTAGAATCAACCTGTGTCCTTCACAGGTGATGCTTATAAATCCTGTGGTATATACATACGTGTCATGGAATACTACTCAGCAATAAACAGAAGTGAGCTAGTTAGGTTTTTTTCAGATTTTACTCATTTGTTTGTCAGAGAGAGAGGGAGGGAGAGAGAGTGCAAGTGGGGGGAGTGGCAGGCAGAGAGAGAAGCAGGCTCCCTGCTGAGCAAGGAGCCTGATACGATATGGGGCTTGAACCCAGGATCCTGGGATCACGACCTGAGCTGAAGGCAGCCGCTTAACGGACTGAGCCACCTAGGCGCCCAGAGTTGAACTATTTAATAGATACAACTGTTTGGATGAATCTCCAGAGAATTATACTGAGTTTAAAAAGCCAATTCCAAAAAGGTCACATACTGTTCCCTAAGAGGTTATGGAACATTTTTTAAGAAGTAGGCTCCACATCCAACACAGGTTTCAAACTCACAACCCTGAGATCAAGAGTTGCATGCTCCCCTGACTGAGCCAGCCAGGCACCCCTCACATTTTTGAAATTATAAGATGTTATAAATGGAGAACACATCCCTGGCCATCAGGGGGTAATTTAAGGAGGGGAGTGGGTCAATAGGAGGGAAGTGGGCGTAGTTAGAGAAGGGCAACAGGAGGGATCCTTGTGAGGTTGGAATGTTCCTTATCTTGACTGCTGGGGTGAAGACACAAAGTTACATATGTGATACAAATGTGTGGAACTAGATAAACACATGCACACACACTTGCAGGTCAAATAAGGGAAATCTAAATTGGAATGGTAAGTTGTATCAGTGTCAATATCCTGGATGAGACTATACTGTAATTTCCCAAAATGTCACTATTCCGGGAAACCAGGCAAAATGCACACAGAATTTTGTCCTATTTCTTGTAACTGCCTGTGAATCTACCATGATCTCAAAAAAAGCTGCAACTAAAAATGACCCTTTTAGAGGTGTATTTCACCGCTAAGTGGGTCCCTGGAGAGAAAGATACAATCTACTTTTTAAAAAATGAGGAAACAATCTGCTTAAAGATGGGCTGTTTGCCTCAAGACCCCAATTATGTCTTTATTTGAAGCTCTCAGGGATGCAGGGGAATTCTAAAGCTTAGAGGTCTACAGTGAGGATCAAATACCCGCGAAATGTCAAACAGTGAGGTTGCGCAGCAGTTGTATTGCTAGAGGGAATTGAGATCCAGACGCTGAAGCAGAAGCTGTCAGCCCAACCATTTTTGCTCATCTCCAAGGTTTCAGTTAAACGATTTCGTGAGGATTAAAGATACTTAAACACTTTTAAGCAGTTACAGTTTTACCCAGAAATTAATACACTTCAGAAATTGCTGGTTTTAGCATGTGACTTTTGCCTAGTCTATTTCAGTAGTTTAGTTTGCCTTTTTTTTTTTTTTTTAAAGGAAGAGCAGAAAGCAAACGTTAAATTTATCAGGTAAAATAAATGGTTTGCTTGCCTTGCTTTTTCTTTCAACATTGTGGGTGAATTCCCTTTGGTTGTAATATAGGCACTGCTTTACTTCTCTGGAAACATGTTTTTTAGGCTAGGACTATTATCCTAGGCACTAATTGTCAATAGAACATGAACAGTTTCTGGAAAAATACAACTCCACATATTACTGTTATTATTGTCTTGGTTTCTGTTTGATTCTTTTGCTTTTCTTCCTATTTTGGGAGGCATGTTTCAATTTTCAAGTATAAAAGATTCTGTCTGAAAAAAAAAAGATTCTGGGCCATCACATACCCCAGCTTTTCTAAACTATGGCAGAAACTTCTTACGTAAGAAATCCTCTCAGCCTTTCCTGGGCCCTGTAGAGAATTGCAAGCTCTGGGATATAACATGCTTGGCAGTTTTAGAGTGTTTGGAAAGAAAGTGGAAAGGAAAGATGGAGTGGGAGCAATCCGAAGAAGGAGGCAGGGGAGCTGGGTATGTTGCTTTTCTGAAAAAAACAAAAAGACTGAAAACAATGTTTTAGTTTACTTGGTCAGCGTCTGTAACAGTCCACCTCCTGTTTATAAGAGGAGGGTGATAAGGCTGGGCCTGTAAAATGACATTCTGTAACAAGCCATGTTTAACAAGCTTTCCGAGTACGTGACTTCTAGTCCATATTTCATGCACAGGTATGATTTGCTTTGGAAGTAACAGTGGGAAGTGGCCAAGTCCTGTTGTATTCTGTTTCCTGAGCCCATCTTGGAATTTATGGTTATCGGTTTCATTACATAGTCTTAAGATGAGACCTTGAGTTTTATGCTGTCAGAAATTTCCTGGTACTGGGCTACACTTAGCAAGGTCAAGAAGCTCATTTGGACTCAAAAGCTATAAACAAATCCAGGCGTGATGAGCATGTCAGAGCCGAAAGCTATAGAAGGCAGGGTGATCAGATTATCAGCAGAGAGTGATCTTACCTGGGACAGCTGAGCCACAGGAGAGTCCCGAATATGTAGATTTTGGAAAAGAGAGATGGGTATGTGGGTGAGGGGCAGACTCTTGAAAAAGAATGTAGAGACACCTGCTAAAGGTACCGTGTAGATGGAGAAATCATTACTTACAGAAACAAGGAAGGAGAAGATACCAGAATTCTAAGTTTGGTAAATAAGGAGGTTGGAATGACAGTACATAAAGAACCTCATTCTAATTTTTTAAATTAAAGGTTAAATTTCTCCCCTCACCTTCAAGCTACCTGAATCAAGGCAAAAAGCGAGAGCGCCTCTTTCTGGTAGGATCGATCTGGGTTCTCTCTTGGCTCTGCTGAGTCACCTACCATGAGCAAGTTTCTTAAACCCTCAGAGCATCAGTTTCCTCATCTGAGAAATGAGGATTCTGTTATGTACATCCCATGTCAGTGGTGGTGACTGAGTGTGATTATGCATACACAGTTCCTGGAATGTGGTCAGTGTTCAAAAAATGGAAAGGTCCTTACTGTTAATACCACTTTACAAAAGTCCACCACTCTAGCCTTCTTAAAGTACAATCACATCTGCTATGGCATGCTCGTCTTTGTAGGAATTCTGTTGTGGGGATTTGGCAGGCATGCGGTCTCCCCATTTTTCAGATGAGAAAAATAAAGCTCAATGATTAGTCCCCAGGTCACCCAGCTGGTGAACAGACCTTGGAGGAAAATCAAAGTGGCTCTTAAATTTAAGCAAAAATCAGAATCACCTGGATGGTGATTTAGAAACCCAGGTTGCTAAACTCCCCTTCCAGAGTTTCCAGTTCAGTAGGTTTGGGGTGGGACTTAAGAATTGGAATTTTTTTTTACCAGGTGATGCTGCGATTGCTGGGTTGAGGATCCTACTTTGTGGAACACTGAGCTAGGCTAGGGCAATGGTTCTTAAACATCCATGCTCATAAAATCACCTGGAGGCTTAAGGGAGTAAAGGAACAATAAATGAACCCATAATCACCCAAGCCTGTGGATTTTCTATCACAAATGTGATTTAGTCTCATTGCCAGTATAAATACTTGATTATTCCAAGTAAAAAAAGAATAAATCTTTAGATTTATAAAAAAAGAATAACTTCAGTAATTCTACAAAGTCGGGAAAGTTGTACAAATACATGTAAAATTAATACAGAATATTTGTAGAGCCAACTATTTAGAGAAATTTTACATTTCTGATCCCCAATTTTCCATTTCATTATGCAAGATTTCCTATTATCGCTTGTCAAATATTGAGTAGGGCTAACAAATAATTGAGATTATGGACTGTAGCTGAAGCAAAACATTTCCTTAATAGTATTATGAATAGTGATACTTTGAAATTCTTCTCTGAAATACTACATTTCTGGTATTTTAGCTTTGACAAAATTGTTTAAAAAATACTCTGCGTTTTACTATCAAACTCATGAAATGCTTTAGGACTTTTTTAGTCATTTAAGAACTAATTTAAAAGTTATGCTTTACAGATATTTTTCTTTCTGAATGCTTTATGTTGATATTTTATAGATTACTTTAAAATAATGCTGCGTAGGGGCACCTGGGTGGCTTCATTGGTTAAATAGCCAACTCTTGGTTTTGGCTTAGGTCATGATATCGCAGTGGTGAGATTGAGCCCCAGGGTAGCCCCTGTGCTCAGCGCGGAGTCGGCTTCAGATTCTCTCTCCCTCTCGCCCTGGCTCTCTGTCTGTCTCAAATAAGTAAACAAAGTCTTTAATAACAAAATGCTGCATATATAATACATTGTGAAAAAACTCAGTTCTTTAAAAACTGTGTACCACAGTACCTTCATCAGTACCACTGATGAGAAGTAGATCATTACTGTTTCCTTTTTTAATACCTTAAGTTCTTAGGTCAGAGCTTTGAATAATCTGTTTTCATTTTCGTCCCTTTATTGTCACTACCTAGTGATAATTATATTTTATGGTCACAGACTAAATTATTAATACTATATATTTTCCAAAAAGCCTATGAAATATGGATTGCATTCATCATATTTTAAGTTTATATAGCATTTCTAAGAAATCTCAGATGCTTTGAAAATATTCTTTCATTTATTTTCCCAGCACTATTTTTGAGGAGCAGATGGGTAACTGTCACAGCTGAAAGATTAGATGAGAGAATGTTGCAAAGACGAACTCAGCACAGGCTTTGGTGCCCAGCCAGTACTCATTTAGCTACTGCTGTTACTGACACCACTACGACTATTGGCTTTTTGCTGGAAGCATGGGCATTACAGTTTCATCATGATGTGTACTCTTCTGCAGCCAGTATATGAAGGCATCGATTATTGGTCGTTCATGTCTTTTTCTCCATTCTGTTCAAGTGGTTATTATCAGAATGTATTTAAATTGGCTATGACAGCAGTATCTTGACAAGCCAAGTCAGGAAGACAAAATACCAACTTGGAATTAGAAAACTTCCCAGATCGGCACCCAGTCACTGTTAGACGATGACTTTGCTATAAGAGACTTGATTTTAGATCTTTTATTCTGCAACAACTTGGAAATGTTCTCTAAGGGCGTCTCAAATTTAGAGATGTCTCCCTTCTGGGTGAGGTGATATCTAATCTCAATGAGATGGGAGTTTCAAGATACCAGGAAAGAGAACAAGTAGGGAGGTTATCTTGTGTAACTGTCATTTCATTTATTCACGATCAAATATAACCCTAAGCGGTATTTAGATATTCCTCACATTGCTTCCAACCCTCTGCCAAAGGTGGATTCTTTGCTGGGCATCCAGAATTCCAAACTGGCATGCTTCTCTGTTATTAAGTGTGCACGGAGGATTTGCCCACAGCTGAGCTCCATGGGGAGGGCAAAGCCACTACTTCAGGGCAGAGGAGAAATATTTGGACTCCTTTTACGGAGGAAAAAGTTGTGGGCTAGGGCTGATAAACGATCATCACAACTATTTCATGTCATTTGAGGCATGTGTGGTGGCATTTAATTCCAAATTTCTTATCTTGTCAGAAATATTATGGACCGGGCGCCTGGGTGGCTCAGTGGGTTAAAGCCTCTGCTTTCGGCTCAGGTCATGATCTCAGGGTCCTGGGATCGAGGCCCGCGTCGGGCTCTCTGCTCAGCAGGGAGCCTGCTTCCTCCCCTCTCTCTGTCTGCGTCTCTGCCTACTTGTGATCTGATCTCTCTCTCTCTGTCAAATAAATAAATAAAATCTTTAAAAAAAAAAAAAAAAGAAATATTATGGACCACGTTCTTGATCTCACAGACACATTTAAAAAGAAAGCAAGCATAGATTTCTAGACAGAGATTCTTAAAGAAATTTTGCAAACACTTGCCATCTCCTTTTCTTCTGTTGCAATGTGTATACTATTGCTTCTGGGAAGGGACACTCATTCTTACAGTGCCGAGCTGAAACCCAATGCTCACGAGTCATGAATCCCACCCATAACCATGAGTAGGAAGTACAGCAGCCCCTCGAACAATGTGGGTTTGACCTGCAGGTCTACTTACATGTGGATTATTCTAGGTAAATACAGTACAGCACTGTAAATGTATTTTCTCTTCGTGTGATTTTCTTTTTCTTTTTTTAAAGATTTTATTTGTTTGACAGAGAGAGACAGCGAGAGAGGGAACACAAGCAGGGGGAGTGGGAGAGGGAGAAGCAGGCTTCCTGCTGAGCAAGGAGCCCAACGTGGTGCTCGTCCCAGGACCATCATGGCCTGAGCTGAAGGCAGACACTTAATGACTGAGCCACCCAGGAGCCCCTCATCGTATGATTTTAACATTTTTTCCCCTCTAGCTTACTTTATTTTAAGAATCCAGCATATAATACCTATACCAAATATATGTTAACAGTAGGTTATTAGCAGTTAAGTGTTGGGGAATCAAAAGTTCTACATGGGTTTTTGACTGTGCTAGCGGTTGGCCCCCCTCACCCCTAGGTTGTTCAAGGGTCAAACAGACTGCATGGAATGAAAACCAGACAACAAAACACACCACTATAGAATCAATTACTAAGTACTGTTCAAGTGCATGGGCTTTGCCCGACAAAGGAAGAAAGTTTCCACATGGCCATTTGAAGACTTAAGACTAGTTACAGCAAATTTCTAAAGCTGGAAGGCTCAGCTACATACAGGTTTCCAAATAGGGGCTAGGTTACTTCAAGTGCTTTACAAAATCTGACCTATTTCAAATGTATACTCCCTTTTGCAAAAGGGATTTGATGCATCTTACAATGAAAGGAAATAAGTGAAAATAAGATCACTGGTTCATGGGAAAGCAAATACACCAAAAAAGAAAAAAGTTCCAATGGAACACATTTCACTCTTGAGTTTCCCAGCAGCCAAAAGGAAAAGGTAAAGAAGAATGGAGACAATGTTGAATTTGGAGGCATAAGGAATGTTTTCCAGTTTGGCAGTCTGCAGTTGTCATTTAATAGCAGGGGAACAGGGATCTTTCTCTTAATGCATCGTCTTAGATTCTGGCTCCACATTTAAAAAATGTGGATAATAAGAATCTGGAAGAATGTTGGGAAGATTCAAGAGAATACAAAATACGAAAGAAAACTCTAAAGCATAATAAAAATGAAAGTGGCTATCATGAATTGTTTATATTACCCCCCAAAAAGAGAAAACATTTTTAAAAAATTATATTACGTTTTACTGATCTTTCTTCCCCCAAAGTCTGGAACATGGAGAGCACATAACACATGTCTGCTGAATCAACGAAAGTAGGAAGGAGGACGGTGTCCAGATGTTCTCTCCTCAAGCTTGAGCAACTGTTCGGCCAACTTCATTCACTGCTTCAACAAAGAAAACACGAATGTCAGATCCCAAGCAGCCAAGAAGGGCTGCAGAAGGTCTCATGCATACAGTGGTCCACTCTGAACAGTGCTGCGCAAACCTGCTCTGATTTCAGGACAACTTCACCTACCACCCTCCCCCAATACCTTCTTCAAGCCTTCCACACTTTCCACCCACTTAATTCTTTAACCCTTTATTTTTTTATTTTTTTATATATTTTTAAGATTTTATTTATTTAATTGACACACAGAGAGAGATCAGATCACAAGTAGGCGGAGGGGCAGGCAGAGAGAGAGAGGAGGAAGCAGGCTCCCCACTGAGCAGGGAGCCCAATGCGGGCCTTGATCCCAGGACCCTGAGATCATGACCTGAGCAGAAAGCAGAGGCTTTAACCCACTGAGCCACCCAGGCGCCCTTCTTTGACCCTTTAAAAAGTCTCCCCTGACATGTGCCAAATTACGTCTCCCTATTTTAAACCACCATAGTACCATTTACCTTTTCCCTCATGGCATCTATCATGGCTCCAAATTTACATTTATTTGCATCGTTATAATTGAACTTATTATCACAGCAATGGTATTTGAATCGTTAAATTATTAATGAAATTAATTGCTACATTATTATTACGCATCCTTGCATCATGATTGCATTTATATCTGGTGGGTGGCTAGCTCCCTGACTGTAAGCTCCAACAGAGCAGGGACCTGTTTTTTCTTTTTTGTTCCATCCCGTGTTCCCAGGTCTAACGCAGTGCCTGACGCATAGTAGTTGCTCAGCCAATATTTGTTAATCAGCATTTCTAACCTCTAGAAAGTTCGAGGGGATTTGAAGCTTTGCAACCCCAGGGCCTCGGTAAGGAAACCCGTGTTATTTGTGGTGCAAAGTGAACCCTGCAGCAAATGTTTGGGGAGGCGGCGGAATCCCGCCCCTTTACAACAACTAAACAAAACGATCTCCGAAGTAGCTCTAAAATACTTTCCTGCAGCAGAGACGAGGATTGCAGCAGAGGCATGTGCTTCAGGGCAGGACCTGGAACAAACCCTGCAAATATCCGGCGCGCGTAGCCGGGCGTGCCAGCTGGAGGCTGCGCCGGGACTGCCCCCTCATTTCTCCCGCGCGAAACCCGGCCGGACGGCTCCACTCCCTCCCTCCGCTGCAGGGGGGAGCCCGGCGCCCCCGCACCGGCAGCCGCCACGGGCCGCGCCCATCCGCAGCCCCCTCTCACGCCGCGGGCGAAGCCAAGTGCCCCGCTCGCGAAGTTTGGTCCGAGAGCCGAGCCTGGCAGCTGGGCGCGGCGGCGCCGAGGGGCGGTGCGGCGCGCTCCCCCCTGTCCCGGGCGCCGAGTGCGCCCCTCCCC
>LNAC01000234.1:1732807-1752449 GCA_002007465.1 Ailurus styani
CGCGTGTTAGGAGGAGGCCAGAGCCCGGGCGGGAAGGATGGAGTTGGCGTCTCGCTCCCAGGTGAGGGTCCCGCCGCCCGCCCCAGCCCGGTCGCCCTGCCCTTTGCGCCCGGCCTTCCTCCCCGCCCGGGGCTGGAAACGTGGCCCTTGGCCGCCGCGCCGCGGACCTGGCCAGCCTCGCCCCGGGGACACCGGAGCGGGCGCGCCTTGCAGGTGTGCGCGGTGGGTGCCCGGACGGGAGAGGCTGGGCATCCCCCGCGCGGCGGTCGCCTCCGTCCCGGGTGGGTCGCAGGCCGGGCCGCCGGGGCCGCGAGCCCCAGGAGCGGACGCGTTTCGAGGGAGGCGCAGGCGGGAGGCAGCAGGGGCGTAGTGCCTGCCTTTGCAGCGCTGGTGGATCAGGCCTGGAGGGCGGTGGGGGGCGTGCGGGGAGCTTTTCTGGGGCGCTCCCCCCAAGTTCCCCGGGAATTGGCGCAGAGGTGAGGAAGTTTCAGAAGAGTGTAATTTTTCTAAAAAAATAGCCGGGAGTCCAGTTCAACTTGGAGGAGGGAGTGTAATTTACGAGGATTGCTCTTGTATTTGTTCCAGAACTTTTGTAAGTGTTTGCAAGGAATTCGTAAGCACTTGAAATGGCAACGTCATGAGGCCAAGTTAAAAAACAAGCCCCCAGATCACAAACCGTAAACACAGCGGGACCCCAATTACGCTTTATGGTCCAAACTGAGTTTTAAAAATCTCATTTACAAACACTTGAGAGAACCCCTCCCCCAAATATTTCAGTGGGTGGTGGGAATGTGAGCGTGACTTCAGTTTTCTGTTTTACTTCTTAAAAGAGCTTTTCCTTGCTTTCTAGTATCTTCAGAAGTAACCAATACCCACTTTTTTTCAAATGAACTAAAAATAAAACTTTTAGAAAGGGAAGGAAGCAGCTTATGGGAGCCCGAGAGAGGCTTTGTGACGGTTGGATTTTCTTTTTTTCTTTCTTTCTTTCTTTTTTTTTTTTTTCTTTTGTGAGTGCCATTGACTCACCGCTTCCACTTTACCTTGGACTAGTAGTGTTTTCCCTCTTCTCCACCTGGGTGCTGGGCCTCGGAGGGAGAGAGAAAGGCGGGGCGGGCTGCGGGCGTATCCTTGGCCGACCAAAGCGATCCAGCAAGTCCGTCTGCCTGAGCCCAAACCGCTGTCACCTGCCTGGGTCCTGGCGCCAATTAAAGGCAGAACCATCAGTGGTTGGTACCTTTGGCCATTTAGTGATGTCCGAAAGGCTTCCTGAAAGTAGACACTTGAGAAAAAATTGTTGTGGATGTTGATGAGAAAGAGTAGTTTTTAAATTTCCCTAATGAGGGGGAGGTATTAAAAGGAAGGAAAAGAAATGAGTAAGAAGGACTAAGATGGCTTCTCGTTTTGTTTTCCACTGACCTTTACCATATACTTAGTACCCTCTGCTTCTAGGAGGCTGGGTTTCTCTAGGAATTAATCCTCTCTGCAAGGGGTTTGGAGCCCCGTGTGAATTTCATCAGCCAGTGTATCTGGATAACACAGGACTCTGGAAACCTGTTCTGCTCTAACTGTACTTCCACCACTTAAATACAGAGTTCATGTTTAGATTTAAAATGTGCGCAGAGTGTGTGGCCGGGAGTGAACCTTTTACTGTCAAATAATAAGGCTAATTTTTGGTACCTCTAAAACGTTAAATAAACTACTTACCATGTGGGGGTAATCCACAAATTATATCTGACCCATTATAAACCAATTAGGGCAAATCACTATATGTAAGATGATCAGATTTGTTTTTTTTCCCCCTTTCCAAAGGCCTAATTTGCAGCACAAATTAAGCTGCGTGACGATTTTTTCCAGTGGAAATGTTCCTGTTCATTATAATTTAAATATGAGCAGATTATAGTCTCTTTAAATTAGTGGAGAGATTCAGTGGGGTGGGCAGGTGACTGCAAATAAGAGCCCTTAATGAACATTTCAGGCACAGCAAGATGGTAAATTTGTGCGGTTCTACCCTGTCCCCAGCCTTATGAATAAAGCAGTGTGATGAACCGCCTGAGGTGACCTTAGCGCACAGTGCCTTTCACTCTCACACATACAATAAATAGAATTTCCATCCCTTGGAAAGGACAGAGTGGGAAGGGCTTCCAGCAAAGCAGCCTATGTTGTGAGAAGACCATGATTTAAGCCAAAGTCCTTCCTAGCTTCTGCTTTTTTGCATCCTCATCTGTGTGTCAGATTTGCTGTCCACTGACCGGGACCAACCCTCCAATGGGTGTATCCTTGTTGGGCTGACCGCTGCGTCTTTGTTTCTTTCTGTCGAATGACCAGAGTAAGACTCTGTGAAGGCGAGGGTATGGTCCCTTTCCGAGAGCGCTCGGCCGTGCAGCTGAGTTTCTGGAGGATGAGACTGCCTCCACCTCCTGGCAGAGGAACCAGCAGGTCCTGGATGTCAGTGTTGTCTGTTAGTTTCTTCTTGCTCTAAGGGTGCAGGTTGGACTCTCAGAGAAGGAAATGAAGCTAAATGGTCTCAGGAATGGGCCTGGAGCATGCTGTTGGAGTGGTAAAGAGGAATTTCTCTGGTGCTAACCTCATAGCTACAAAGTGTCCTCTTGATTCTCTGACTTAATTTGTGTGCCCAGAGCCTCAGAAAGCTGCTCAGAGGGGAATGGTTTGTCACTTCTTGGAAGGACAGCACAGTGATTTGCCCTGAAGAACTGAATTCTCAGTAATGAGAAATTTCAGAGATCACATCAATTCTGATCTGGTCAGGCACAAGCAACAGAAATCCATGAGATAATGATGTGACTTAAAACAGTTTATGAATATTACAGTAAATTAATGAAAAAGATCAATAAAGCCACTCAAATAGAACAGGCATGTTCATTTTAAACTGTTCTTGAGAGTTCTGCTTTACCCATCAGCACTTTTCTCTGAGCTACAGTTTACAGTTTTTTTTTTTTTTAAAGATTTTATTTATTTATTTGACACACAGAGAGAGAAATCACAAGTAGGCAGAGAGGCAGGCAGAGAGAGAGGAGAGAGGAGGAAGCAGGCTCCCTGCCGAGCGGAGAGCCCGATGCGGGCCTCGATCCCAGGACCCTGAGATCATGACCTGAGCCGAAAGCAGAGGCTTTAACCCACTGAGCCACCCAGGCGCCCAGTTTACAGTTTTTACCTCCAAGGTACGATTTTGTTTCATGAAAGATAGCTTTACTCACCAGAGTAGGATTGATAGAGGTAAGACATTACTAGTAGGACTGTGTTCTTTTTGGAAAGCACTGGTTTCTGAATGTTTCATTGTTTAGGTTTTTAATTTTAATTCCAACGTAGTTAACATACAGTGTTCTATTAGTTTCAGGTGTGCAATACAGTGAACCAACAGTTGTGTACATTACTCAGGGCTCATGATGAGAAGTGCACCCTGAATCCGGTCACCTCTTTCACCCTTTCCTCACCTAGCTCCCCTTCGGTAACCAGCAGTTTGTTCTCTGTCTGAATGTAAGTAGGACCACGCAGAGGCATATGTGGTAAATACAGCTGAAGGTAACATGCAGAAGACTTGGTCTTCCACAGTGGTAATGCGGTGCAGAAACACAGTCTCACAGTTTCAGGGGCCAGAGTTCAGATAGCTTTTTACTCTGTTCTAGGTACTAAGGTCACTCTGGAACTCCTTGCCTCTTCTGCCTTTGCCACAACTCAGCGGGCTCCTGCCATGCTTTGGGGACCTACAAGGCCCTGGGTTTTGGGAATCGGAGAAGACCTGAAGAGCCATACTGGCCTCCCCCCTCCCCCCCTTGGAAACTGTCATTTCCTTTTGTCAGATTTAATCCTCACTGTAGTTCCAAAATGGCTAGTATTATCTGTATTCTATTTTTTATTTTTTAAAAGATTTTACTTATTTATTTGAGAGAGCAAGTAAGAGAGAACATGAGAGGGGAGGGGGTCACAGGGAGAAGCAGACTGCTCGTGGAGCTGGGAGCCCGGTGCGGGACTCGATCCCGGGACTCCGGGATCATGACCTGAGCCGAAGGCAGTTGCTTAACCAACCGAGCCACCCAGGTGCCCATTATCTGTATTTTAGAGATGAGGTGAACTAGAGCCATTTGCTCTGGGCAGCCCAGCCGGAAATGGGCTGAGCCAGGATTCTTTCCTCAGAGCCAATGCCTGACTTGGCCAGTAGACTCATGGGATCTCGGCAAGTCACACAACTTTCACTGAGATAATGTTAGGATGATAGAAATCTTTGTTCAACTCATGGTGTCTTTGAGTTAATCAAGGATGTGCTAAGTATAGTGTATTACTTAAACATAAGGGGTTGTCAGCACTTTGGGATTTTCTCCTAATACCTTTGTTCCTCCCTTTAACTAGAAGGGCTGGGCGTTAACAGTAGCTGGTCTGGTTCTTTTTTAGAAGCTGGCCAGATGAGGCTTTGGACAGGATTCCTTGGATACTGACTGTAGAAGTCAGCTTTGGAATATGAATCAGATCCAGAAGACTTTTACATAGGAATGATAGATGAATTTTGTATTGTGCAAGTAATAGCGGGTTCATAGAAGATGAAATAAAAACAAAGTTGGAACTACTGCTCTACCTCCCCTACTCCCTGGGTGTCATTTTCTGGATCTTTTCCATCCAGCGTCTGCCTGTGTTTAGTCATCATTTTTGCCTAATCTTACAGTATGATTGCAGTTTGAATTTCGCTGTCTTTAGCCCTGTCACTGCTATTTCTGAGTAGCTCGGAGGTCTTCACGGTTTTCATTTTTAATCACTGCGGCCTTTCACTGAGGTGTGTGTGTTTTAGGTACTTCTCTATTGAACATTTTTTATTGGGAGGAACTTTGCAATGTCTTGGGCTGGTACATGACTTGTGCCCTGTGTTGGAGTCCACACTGTTTTTAATTACCGTTTCTTTAGCATGTCCTTACTGTTTCCCAGAAGGAGTGTGCCTGCTTTGCGGTGGATGGGAGTGTCCGACACAATGTTTTTTCCCTTTATTGGGTTCTGTTAGCCAAGAGAAAGCAGTGTTGACTCAGGTTAGAAGCAGGGCTCATAATAACTGGACTGAAACGTTGTTTTCGTCCTGAACCTAGAGCACCTAGCAGTGTGTTTTTAGTGTGGGGGAGTGTGGAGAAGTAGTCTTAGCCCCTGGGAAACCGAGAAGATCCAGCTCATGGAGGCATGGTGGCAGTGCCTGTGGGTTGGGCTGGCCTGGAATTTTGCAAGTTGGTCACGTGGATGCGGGAGGGCAGGGTACCCTGCCCCTGGCTCCTCTCCTTTGTGGCACCGAATCACGTTGTTCTGCCTTCTTTTGTATTGGTTATTTCAACTTTAAATCATCTAGATGTCTGAAAATAGGTGTTCATTGACGGTTGGATGTCTAGAGGTAAAACTGCAGGTTCCTAATAAGGAGTTTCTGAGAGCCGAAAAGAATGTATTTCTGGATCTGGGTGCTGGTTGTCATGGGTTGGTGCAGTTTCTGAAACTTGACTAGGCTGGGCATGTAAGCTATATGCGCTTTCCGTTGCACTTAAAATGTTTAAGAAATACGGGGCACCTGGGTGGCTCAGTCGTTGGACATCTGCCTTCGGCTTGGGTTATGATCCCAGCATCCTGGGATCGAGCCCCATATCGGGCTCCTCGCTCAGCGGGAAGCCTGGTTCTGCCTCTCCAGCTCCCTGGTGGTTGCATTCCCTCTCTCCCTATCTCTGTGATAAATAAATAAAATCTTTAAAAAAATGTTTAAGAAGTAGCGTATATAATCCCTATGAATGTGTCCCAAAGCCTGTGCTTTCAGACCGCCCAGCCTGCCCAGGCGTGTGGGTGACACCTGCCCAGGCGTCCTGTGCCCATCCAGCTGTATGGGTGTCGTCAGCACGGGGCGCAGTCCAGGGATCCCTTCCCGCAGACCCCGTCTGTTCCCCCAAGCGCTCCAGAGCCCCGGCACAGCTGCTGGGCAGCCCGCCGCCCTTAAACCTCTGCTGCGGGTGGGGCCGACGGACCGAGAGCCCCTTGCGTTTGCGAGGGAGCTCTGGCATTTTGGGGTACAGCCTGGCGTGGCCGCCCCTCGGCTGCCTGCTGGCAGACCTCACCCTCTGTTCGAAGGGCCCAGGGGTTTACCCCAAGGTAGAGTGGGTGGTGACCCTAAATCACGTGGCAGGCCAAAACGATAATTATCCTGAGTGTGCGGGGCCTGGCATATTAACAGGGGTTAAATATTTGTTGAATTGTTTTAAAAAAAAAAAAAAAGAAAGAAAGATGGTTTTTCTGGCTGTCACGGTGTAGTGAGAGGAAGTATGAGTTATGACAGGCTGCCGTGTCCTTTAGTGGGGCTTCTCAAATTCTTCTGTGGGACTGATGGCAGAGGCCAGCTGGAGCCTGCCCCAGAGGCCCGGAGGGGCAACAGCCCCACCCTTCATCCATCCGCAGTTTTGTCTTCAAAAGTAAGATCTATTTTGCATTCTATTCCATAATTTTTATTTATTTGAATGCAAAAAGGACTTTTAAAATGACTCTCCTGGGGGAAGAATTCCCCTCCTCTGTCCCACCCCTGGTCTTGAAAACCTTGTGGCTGTCCCGAGCTCCTCAGTTTGAGAAGCGTGGAACTGCTTGCTGAGTGTAACATTCAGAGAGCATACCTGTAATAAATCCTGAAACAGAAAAGATGCCGCCCTGCCTCCCCCCCCACCACAATATCTTTGTATTGAAAGCTTCATGACTCTGAGAGTAGTTAAATGGGGGGAAAAAACCCCAAATACTTTAGTTGAAATTGAAAAAAATCCCTAAGCATATATTTTTTTAAATGCACAACGTCTGGAGCTTTTATTTTGTTCACCATTAACACTGGTTTAAAATGGGAAGTAAAGAAAAATAAAAGTCCATTTAAAATTACTGGTTAGGGCGCCTGGGTGGCTCAGTGGGTTAAAGCCTCTGCTTTCGGCTCAGGTCATGATCTCAGCGTCCTGGGATCGAGGCCCGCATCGGGCTCTCTGCTCAGCAGGGAGCCTGCTTCCTCCTCTCCCTGTCTCTCTGCCTGACTCTCTGCCTACTTGTAATCTCTCTCTCTGTGTCAAATAAATAAATAAAATCTTATAAAATAAAATAAAATAAAATTACTGGTTATTCTTAATTCTCTTCTCTCTCTCTCTCTCTCTTTTTTTCCTGACATTTGGTCCCAGGCATTTTTTACTGGGGGGAGTTTTTTAATTAAAATAACTGAAGGCAATGGGGCTTCGTCCGGCCGTTGCCGCATTCACACGAGGCTGCCCGGGCTGACCTCAGACAAACCAGGCCCGCCTCATTCTGTGTGACCAGTCTGCCGGCTTCAGCGTGTCCCCGAGAGCGCCCGTCACCGTGACCTTCATCACATGAAGCGTCTCGTCTTCCCTGAGTGTAGCGGGGACCTGGGGAGGGCTGCGCTGGGGGAGTGTGCGGGTTCCCCGCGGCACAATGCCCGGAGCCCAGTGCTGTCGGCAGCCTGCACGGGCCTCGTTCCAGGGATTGCTCGGGGTCGTCCGTCCCCGCCGCCCGCCCCAGCAGGGCTGCTGTGTGTCGGAGGATGCCTGTATCTAGGCCGTCAGGGCCGGGCTGCGGGATAAAGATCCCTCCCCCACACTCCTGTTCCTGCGAGGGTCTGTTCGGCGCTTGTTGGGAGCAAGCAAAGGGACACTTGGCTTCTCTGAAAGACGGCACCCCCTGCCTGCCTGTTCGCCACTTTTTTTTTTTTTTTTGAGATTTTATTGACAGAGCGCACATGCATGCTCAAGCAGGGGGAATGGCAGGCAGAGAGAGAAGCAAGCTCCCCGCTGCGCAGAGAGCCCAGCAGGACCCGGGGCTCCATCCCAGGACCCTGGGATCGTGACCTGAGCCGGCTTCTTGCCACCCAGGCGTCCCGGTTCTCCAGGTTCTGGCTTTCACCCGTCCGTCTGCTGCAAGCCCTCCTTCAGGCTGACTCCACCCTGCAGCTGCGGACACGGGGGGACCCGGAGGCCGCCTGCAGTCTCTGGGACTGACACCCCTCTCTTCCGGGTCTGGTGTCCTCCTGCACTTACTGCCCTGATGACCCTGTGTCTCACCCCGCACTGACGCTGTGTGAAAACGCTTTCCTCCTCCAGTCCGTGGCTCAGCCCTGCTGGGGCTCCCCAGTCTGTGCTGGTGGGCGCACCCTCCAGTCCTACACCGAGCCGTAACTCGGACGTGGGCCTAGTGTCCTCACAGAATGGCTTTCAGTCACGGGGGGCAGCTGTCAGGGCTCTGTACAAATGAGCTCTGGTTCCTTTCCTTCCGGGCATGTGGGAGGAGTGCTTTGTCCTGGTCCTTGTAGTAGGCAAGACTGTTTGATCTGCTTTGGCCAGTAAAATGTAGGAAGTGTTGTTTGTCACTTGGAGGTGGAATTTTTATTTTTAAGAAAGGCTTTTTTATTTGGCAGAAATGCAGCGAGAGAGGGAACATAAGCAGGGGGAGTGGGAGAGGGAGAAGCAGGCTTCCTGCCGAGCAGGGAGCCTGATGGGGAGCTCGATCCCAGGACCCCGGGATCATGACCCGAGCAGAAGGCAGACGCTTAATGACTGAGCCACCCAGGCGCCCCAGAAAGACTTTTTTTTTTAAAGAAAGGGGGAGAGAGAGAGAGAGGTTGAGGGGAGAGGGAGAAGGAGAGAGAGAATCCTAAGCAGGCTCCATGCCCAGTGCAGAGCCCAGCACAGGGCTCCAATGCTTCACTGACTGAGCCCCCCAGGCGCCCCCCTAGGTGGGATTTTTAAATGCCCGCGGGTCATTAGCCGGGCCTCCTTCCCTCTCCTGCTGCATCTGCGAGCATCCCAGGTATCGGTCTCTGTGTCAGCCCAGGCCCTGTGTGAGGACAGTGTGGAAGAGTGTGGAATGTTTCACCTGGCTGGCCTGGGATGAACAGATCACAAATGAGAGAAACCTGGTTTTGTTTCAGCCCTTTAAGACTTTGAATTGTTACTGCTTTATAACCTGGCATGTCCTGACACACAAAGGCTCTTATATTTCAGTTGTTGGAGTCACTCTGGTGTTGGTCTGAGGGAGCTGGGGTTGTGGTAATCTAAATCCGTGGGCTTCTTCTAGATGGTTAGTGTAATGGGGTGAGGAGAGTGGTCCTGTGTTAAAGAGTTCAGAGTTCAGGGATGGTAGGTGTCCTGTGGCAAGGAGAGTCCCACCGGAAGCGATAGTCATTCTTGTCCAGAATGCCAGTAGCACCTTGTTGGAGGACATGGAGAGCAGACTTGCCCGGTTTGATAGTCTGTGAGGGACCCGTGAAATCTTGACATTGGCTTCATATTTCCTGTCTGCTGACCTTTTTGGAAAAGGAAATCGCCCAGCGTATCCCAAGTGGTTGGCTCACTTCCCTCCTAGGACCTCTGCCAAAACTCCAGTTCTTCTGTCACTCACCTGGATAGTTCTTCTAAGCCCTCTGCACATACACGTCTGTATAGTTCCTCCTCATTTATGTGATCTCTTTTTGAAATAACATTGGTCAGTTGTTTTGCCCTTTTATCGTGGTAAAGTGTGCATAGCATAAAATTTACTGGCATTGTTATGTGCAGTCACATTGTTGTGCGGCCATCACCTCTGACCATCTCCAGAACTTCTTCACGATCCTAAACCGAACCTGTACCCATTAAACACTAACTCCCCATTCCCACCCTCCCCCTTGTCCCACCCCCAGTGGTAATAATCACCATTCTCCTTTTCTGTCTCTCTGAACTGGTCAGTGCTAGGTACGACGCAGAAGTGGACTCATAGACTATCCTGATGGGTCTTATTTATTTCACTCAGCTAATGTTTTCAAGGTTCATCCATGTTAATATAGATCAGAATTTCCTTCCTTTTTAAGGCTGAATAAAAATCGCCATGTATCTACCCCATTTTGTTTATCCATTCCTCCATCCATGCCAGTTAGGCTGTTTCTACCTCTTGGAGATTGTGAATAATGCTACTGTGACCATTAGTATAAAATAACTGTTTGAATCTCTGCAGTATTTTTGGACATATACCTAAAGTGAATTACTGGATTATGTGGTAATTCTGTGTGTGTTTTTGAGGGGCTACCATATTTTTTGCCATAGCAGCTGCCTTGTTTCACCTCTCCACCAACACTGCCCAGAGCTTCCAGTTTCTCCACATATTCACCACCACTTAGTTTGTTTTTTTTGGTGGTGGTGGTGGTTTTTGTTTTTGTTTTTGTTTTGTTTTAAATAATAGCCACCCAGTGGTTGTGAAGTGGTATCTCATTGTGGTTTTTGATTTGCATTTGCCTCATGATCAGTGTTGTTGGGCATCTTTTCACATGCTTACTGGCCATCTTTTTATTTTTGGAGGAATGTCTATTTACGTCTCTTACTCTTTTAAATTGGGTTTTGCTGTTGGTGTTGAGCTCTACGAGTTCTCTGTCTTTTCTGGATATTAATCCCTTATCAGATGTATGATATGCAAACATTTTCTCCCAGTCTGTAGGTTGCCCTTTTCAACCTCTTAGTGTCCTTTGATAACCAACAGTTTCTGATTTTGCTGAAGTTCAGTTTATCTATTTTTTTCTATTGTTGCCTGTGCCTTTGATGTCATATACAAGAAATCATTGCCAAGTCCAGTGTAATGAACTTTTTTCTTTATGTTTTCTTCTAAGAGTTATGTAGTTTTAGCTTCTAGTTTTAGGTCTTAGATACATTTTGAGTTTTTTTATAGGTTGTTGTGTTAAGGTGAGGATCCAGCTTCATTCTTTTCAGTGTGGATATCCAGTTTTCCCAGCATCGTTTTTCGAAAAGGCCGTTCATGCCCCCTCTCGAATAGTCTTGGCATTTGGTCAAAAATCAGTTGACCCACATTTACGTGAAGGTTGATTTCCAAGTTTGTTTTCTATGCACTGGCCTGTATGTCTGTCTTTTTTTTTTTTTTTTTTTTTAAANTTTTTTAAAGATTTTATTTATTTAAGAGAGAGAATGAAGGAGAGAGGGAGAACGCGAAGGAGAGGAAGCAGCAGGCTCCCCGCTGAACAGGGAGCCCAACATGGGGCTCCATCCCAGGACCTGGAGGTCATGACCTGAACCAAAGGCACATGTTTAACCGACTGAACCACCCAAGTGCCCCTGCATGGCTGTCTTTATACTAGGACCACTCTGTTTGGATTACTGTAGCTTTATAATAAGCATTGAAATTAGTAAGTGTGAACCCTCCATCATGGTTCTTCTTTTTATTTATTTATTTGTTTATTTTTCAAAGATTTTATTTTATTTATTTTTTATTTTTTATTATTATTTGCCCCAGGGGTACAGGTCTGTGAATCATCAGGCTTACACCTTTCACAGCACTCACCATAGTACGAGCCCTCCCCAATGTCCATCAAAGATTTTATTTTTAAATAATCTCTACACCCAACATGGGGCTTGAACACAAAACCCCTGAGCTCAGGAGTCACATACTCCATTGACTGACCTGGCTGGGCACTCCTAGTTCTTTGTACATGGGTTTTATTTATTTATTTATTTATTTATTTATTTATTTATTTATTTATTGGTTATTCTGAGTCCCTTTAGATTCCACATGAGTTTTAGGAAGGGCTTTTCTTTTTCTGCAAAAAACAATGTTGCTGGGATTTTGATAGAATTGTATTGGATCCATACATAGCTTTGGGTAGTATTGTCATGTTCACAGTATCCAGTGTTCTGATCCATGAATGTGTGGTGCTTTTTCATCTCTTTCTGTCTTCTTTAATTTTTGCAGTGGTGTTTTCTAGTTTTTTCAGTGCAGTCTTTCTGCTTATTGCTTCAGTTAATTCCTAAGTGTTTTATTCTTTATGATGCTATGGTAAATGGAATTGTTTTCTTAATTTCCTTAGCAAATTGTTCATTGTTAGCGTGTAGAAATGCAACTGATTTCTCTGTGTTGATTTTGTACCTTGTAACATTACTGACTTGGCTAATGAGTGCTCACAGGTTCTGTGGAATCTTTAGGCTTTTCTATATATATGATCATGTCACCTGCAAACATAATTTTACTGTTTCCTTTCCAATTTAGATGCCTTTTATTTCTTGTGTAATGGTTCTGGCTAGATCCTCAAATACTGTGTTGAATAGAAATAGTGAAAATGGGATCCTTCTGTTGTTGCTGATCTTAAGGGGAAGCTTTCAGTCTTTCACCGTGGAATATGGGGTTACCTGTTTTTCATATGTGACCTTTATTATGTTGAAGTTTCCTTCCATTCTTTGATGATTGATTTTTGGTTTGGTTTTATCATGAAAAGGTGTTGAATTTTTGTCACATGCTTTTTCTGCACCTGTGGAGATGATCATGTGTTTTGTTTTCTTTGTTGAACCATCTTGCATACCAGAATCTTGTGTAATCCTTTTACTTTGCTACTGAATTTGGCTGGCCAGCATTCTGTTGAGGATTTTTTCATTGATAATCACAAGGGATATTGCTCTGTACTTTTCTTGTCTTTGTCTGGCTTCAGTGTCGGGAATATTGGCCACGTAGGATGAGTTAAAAGAAGTGCTCTCTTCATTTTTTGGAAGAGTTTGAGAAGGGTTGATGTTCATTCTTCTTTAAAACTTAAATGAAGTGAAGTCGTCTGGGTCATGGGATTTACTTTGGGGGGAGGGCTTTTGATTACGGATTCAAATCCTTAGTAGTTAGAAGTCTGTTCAGGTTTTTTTTTTTTTTTAAAGATTTTATTTATTCATTTGACACAGAGAGAGAGATTACAAGTAGGTAGAGAGGCAGGCAGAGAGAGAGGAGGAAGCAGGCTCCCTGCCGAGCAGAGAGCCCGATGTGGGCCTCGATCCCAGGACCCTGGGATCATGACCTGAGCCGAAGGCAGNCCTCGATCCCAGGACCCTGGGATCATGACCTGAGCTGAAGGCAGCGGCTTTAACCCACTGAGCCACCCAGGCGCCCCAGTTCAGGTTTTCTATTCATGAGTCAGTCTTGGAAGGTTCTGTGTTTCTAGGAGTCTGTCCATTTCATCTAGCTAACCCTAATGTGTTGGCATTCAATTGTTCATAGTACTCTTTGATTATCCTTTTTATTTCTGTAAAACTGGTAGTGATGACTCCACTTTATTTCAGTAATTTGAACCTCTTTTTCATAGTTGGTCTAGCTAAAAGTTGGTCAATTTTGGTATTTTCAGAGAACCAACTTTTGGTTTTGTTGATATTTCTCTGTTGGTTTTCTGTTCTCTATTTATATCTGCTATAATCTTTATTGTTTCCTGCCTTCTGTTATCTTTGGGTTTAGTTTGCTATACTTTTTCTAGTTCCTTTTATGGTGTAAAATTACTTTGTTGGTTTGAGATCTTTTTTAATGTAAGTGTTTACAGCTTTCAGTGTCCCTTTTAGCATTGCTTTCTCTGCATAGTGTAAGCTTTGGTACATTTTGTTTTCATTTTCACTTGTTGGGAAGTATTTTCTAATTTCTGTTGTGATGATTTCTTCTTTGGAGTAATCCCTTAGTTATTTGATGGTGTGGTGTTTCATTTTCACGTATTTGTGAATTTGCTAGTCTTCCTTCTGTTACTGATTTTTTTTTTTTTTAAGATTTTATTTATTTATTTGACACAGAGAGAGAGATCAGATCACAAGTAGGCAGAGAGGCAGGCAGAGAGAGAGGAGGAAGCAGGCTCCCCGCCGAGCAGAGAGCCCGATGTGGGCCTCGATCCCAGGACCCTGGGATCATGACCTGAGCCGAAGGCAGCGGCTTTAACCCACTGAGCCACCCAGGCGCCCGTGTTACTGATTTCTAGTTCCATTCCATTCTGATCAGAAAAGTTAGTTTGTGTGATTTTAATTGTTTTAAATTTATTCTGACTTATTTTGTGGCCTACATATGGTTTTTCCTGGGAGTTTTCCATGTGACCTTGAGGAAAATGTATCCTGCTCTGTTGGAGTGTTCTGTATATGTCTGTTAGTTTGAATTGGTTTATAGTATTGCTCAATTCCTCTGTTTCCTTGTTGATCTTATGCCTTATTCTATCCATTATTGAAAGTGAGATATTGAAATCTCCAACTATTGTAGGTCTGTTTCTCTTTTCATTTCTGTCAGCATTTGCTTTATGTTTTGGAGCTCTGAAGTTTTGTGCATGTGTATTTTTAATTGTTATGGCTTCTTGGTTAATTGACCCTTTTATCCATATGCAGTGTCCTTGTAATTTTTTTTGACTTAATGTCTATTCTGTCTGATATCAGTGTAGTCATTACATCTCTCTTTGGATTACTACTTGCATTTGCATATCTTTTCCGTCCTTTCACTTTTCAGCCTCAGTGTCTTTTTTTAGGTGTGAAGTGAGTCTTCTGTAGACAGGATATAGTTGGGTCCATTTTTTCTTTTTTAATTCTTTCTGTTGATCTGTGACTTCTGATTGCAGAGTCTAATCTGTTTGCATTTTAAAGTGGTTACTGGTAGGGAAGGACTCTTGCCATTTTTGTTTTGTTTTCTGTATTAGCATTTTTGACCCTCGTTTCCTCCATTACTGCCTACCTTGGTGTTTTGTTAATAAATGGCATGTTTTGATACCCTCATTTCCTTTTCTATGTAATCTATAGATATTTTCCTCTGGTTAGCATGGGGGTTACACACAACATTCTGCAATTGAAATAATCTAATTTGAATGAGACCAGTTTGTCAGTGGCGTTCAACAACGCTGGTGCTGTACACCTCCTTCCTTCCTTTTGTTACTAGTGTCACCAGTTCTGTCTTTATGCATCGTGCACCACAAAATGTAGACTCATAGGTGCATTTTTGTATTGGAGAAAACAAAAAAGTGAAATTATAGACTGAATTTGCATTAATACCAGTATTTATATTTTACTTCAAAACTTTGTATTTCATGTGGCTTTGAGTTATTCTGTAGTGCCCTGTCATTTGCTCTCGAAGAACTCCCTTTAGGATTTCTTGTTAGGCAGGTCTGGTGCTAATGAACCCTCTCAGCTTTTTATCTGGTAATGTGTAAGGACTCTTTTGCCGGATACAGAGTTCTTGGTTGACAGTTTTTTCTTTCAGTGCTTTAAATATACCATTCCACTGCTTCCTGGCCTCCAAGGTTTCTTCCAAGCCATCAGCTGATAATCCTTTTGAGGATTTCTTGTGTGTGATGAGTTGCTTTTTTTCTGGCTGCTTTCAGTATTCTCTTACTCTTTGTCTTTCATGGGTTTGATTAAAATACATCTCAGTGTGGGTCTCTTAGTTTTGTCCTCTTTGGGGTTTATTGAGCTTCAAGTCTTCCATCAAACTTGGGAAGGTTTTGGTCATTATTTTGTCAAATAGCCTCTCTGATTCTTTGTTCTGCCTCCTCAATTTGATTTTGAACTTCTCTAATGAAATTTTCGATTTGGCTATTGTATTTTTTCACTAATAGAATTCCTGTTCCCTTTTATAATTTCTCCTTGTTGATATCATTTTGCTTATACAGATTATAACACAGATTGGAACTGTGTGGGTCCACTATACATGGATTTTTTTTTATAGTCCAGTACTATAAATATATTGTCCTTTTGATTTTCTTAATATTTTCTTTTCTGTAGCTCAGTTTATTGTAAGAATACAATGTATAACACATATATCAAACCTGTTAATGGACTTTTTGTGTTATTGGTAAGGCTTCCAGTCAACAGTAGGCTATTAAGTTTTTGGGGGAGTCAAAAGTTACATGTGGATTTTCAACTGTATGGGGAGGGGGTCAGTGCCCCAGCCCATGGTGTTCAAGAATTAAGTGAGTATCATTTTCCCAATTCAGTTTTTTTGTGTTTTCCTTTTGTTCTTTGAGCATATTTAAGGCAGTTGTCTTTTGTCTAGTAAGTCCACAGTCTGTGCTACCTCAGGGACGGTCTCTATCAGTTTGTTTTGTTCCTTTGAGCCAATTTTTCTATTTCTCTATATCTTTGATCTTCTGTCAAAGAGTGGGTGTTTGAGGAAACAGCCACCTCTTCTAGTCTTTGCAGACTGGCTCTGTGCCAGGGAAGTCATTCATTGATTAGCCTGCTCTGAGCCTGGAAGTGTAAAGTCTTGTCAGATCTTTGCTGAGTGTGTGTCTGGCCTGGCCTGGCCCCGTGTGAGGCTTTCCCAATTCCCTGGTGTCCACAGCTGCTTTGGAATGCCCTGGTTTCCCACGGAGTCTTACCCAAAGCTTCTCCTTGGGACTTTGGGTGGTTTGCTCTATTTCTCCATCTCACAGTTTGCAGGTCTGTAGTCCCTGCTGCTTTCATGAGCAGTGGCTGGAGCTTTTCCTTGCAGGAGACTGAGTAGTTAGGTGAGAGAGGGACGAGTCCCTTCAGGCAGCCCCCGACTGGTTACAGTGTTGCAGTGAGTGTTGTGAGGAGCCGCATTCTGGGTATGATTTGCAGCGTTTAGTAAATCACTTGCCTACTTTTACATAATTATAGGCCAATTTGAATAGGAGGCTAGTAAGTCCTTCAATTATTATAATGAGTTTAGGTGTTTTTTTAAAAATTAGGTGAAATTCGCATAACATAAAATCAACCATTTTATTTATTTATTTATTAAAAGATTATTTATTTATGAGAGAGAGAGGGAGAGAACATGAGCAGGGGGAGTGGCAGAGGGAGAACCAGGCTCCTTGCTAGCAGGGAGCCTGATGCAGGGCTCAATCCCAGGAAGCTGGGATGGTGATCTGAGCCAAAGGCAGATGCTCAACTGACTGAGCCACCCAGGTGCCCCAAATTAACCATTTTAAAGTGAACAATTCATGGGACCTTTTGAGTTTGGCTACTCTTACTTAGTATAATATTTTGCAGTTGACCTACATCGTAGCATGGATTGATACTTCATCCTTTTTATAGCTGAATAACAGCTCCCTGTATATTGTATATACTGCAGTTTCTTATCCACTCATTTGTTGTGGACCTTTTGGCTGTTGTACATAATCCTGCTATTAACATGCATGTACATGTATCTGAAACACCTGTGTTTGCAGTTCTTTTAGTTACATACCTAAGAATGAAAGTGCTGGGGCAGATAGGGATTCTGTGTTTGACTTTTTGAAGAATCCTCAGACTGTTTTCCGTAGTGGCTGAACCATTACATTCCCACTAGCTACGTGTAAGTGTTCTGGCTTCACTGCATCTTCTCCAGCACTTTTGCCCTATGATTTTTGGACACTAGAGGGTGTAAAGTGGTATGTTGTATTTTTGGTTTGCATTTCCCTAATGACTAATGACGTTGAACGTCTTTTCATGTATTTGTTGTTCATTTGTATATATAGTTTTTGGTGGGGGGAGAAATATATATTAAGTTCTTCATGCATTTTTTTGATTGGATGGTGTTTGTTGTTGCATTGTAGGGGTCTTTATATATTCTGAGTGCTGGGTGCATATCACTTACATGTTTGGCAGCTCTTTCTCCCATTCCATAGGTTGCCTTTCACTTGATAACTTTGATGAAGAGATGTTTTCAGTTTTGATGAGGCCCAGTTTAATCAGTTTTTTCTTTTGTTGCTCATGCTTTTGGCCTCTTATTAAGTTTAAGCTTTTTGATTGAATTAAAACACTGAATACTAATTAGTGGGTAGTTATTTTATTGCAAAATAGCATTTGCTTGGAACGTTGTTTGTTGGGGTATGAACGAGCTGCGTGCCCTTGAGTAAGTAGACTAAGGTTTGCTCCTTTTTGAGAGGAGGTGCGCCAACTGATGGATGAGATCTGGTCATACTCTGGTCCTCCTTGAGTTATGATCCTCTTAGCTATAAATAAAGAGCTCATATGCTCCATCACTCTTGAGTTGAACCATATTTTCTGGAGGTTTTCAAATCTCACTGCATATACTTTTAAAAAAGTTAACTACACGGTTTTAGATGGGCATGACCATGAAGTATCAATCCATGCTACGATGTAGGTCAACTGCAAAACATTATACTAAGTAAAAGTAGCCAAACTCAAAAGGTCCCATGAATTGTTCACTTTGGTGTTTTGAAACCTCAAGCCTGCTTGTCTGCCCCCCAGTTCTGTATCAGGTCGCTCGTCTTGTCACATGCTCCCTGTCACCGAGCGTGCCCTTAATGGACAGAGAGCGTGGTAAGCTACTAGCTGAGAAGGAACCTTGTCTTAATTTCTCTTGCTTTCATTGCTTAGGTAGATTGAAGACTTAAATTATGTTTTAAGGCTTTTCTATGTTCCCTTTTTAGTGAATTTTCTTTGTTTTTACCTATTTTATCTGTGTGACTTGGAATATCTCATTTTGTAAGAGTTTTTCAGTAACAATAATGTGTCTATTTGTGGCAGATCTTTTCTCCCAAGTTTTTTTCTTCTTCTAAATTTGCTTTCTTTTAAGGCATTTAGAACTGTTAAGCAGTCCATGATACTACTCTCTTCCTTTTTTTTTTTTTATTAAGATTTTATTTATTAGAAATCATGAGAGGGGAGGTCAGAGGAAGAAGCAGACTCCCCATGGAGCTGGGAGCCCAATGTGGAACTCGATCCCCGGGACTCCAGGATCATGACCTGAGCCAAAGGCAGTCGGTTAACCAACTGAGCCACCCAGGCGCCCTACTCTCTTCCATTTTGATCTCCTTTACGTTGGTGCTTAAAGTCTTCCTCATGCCCCGGCCAGCTGCATATTCACATGAATTATATCCTACTCTGTGGTTTGTTTACATGGAATTCTTTGATCTTCTGATTCGTAGGTAGTATCAGGAGAGAAGCAAAGTGGCCTGTTGAATTCACCTCAAATAGTCAGTTTTGCTAGCATCCTTTATTGACTTACATCTCTTTCCCACTGATTTGTGGTATTTTTCCTATCAGATTTTAATGCTACATACTAGGATCCATTTCTAGGCAATCTGTATGTTCCACTGTTTTGTTTTTTTTTCAAGATTTTATTTATTTATTTGACACACAGAGAGAGATCAGATCACAAGTAGGCAGAGAGGCAGGCAGAGAGAGAAGGAAGCAGGGTCCCCACTGAGCAGGGAGCCCGATGTGGGCCTCGATCCCAGGACCCTGAGATCATGACCTGAGCTGAAAGCAGAGGCTTTAACCCCCTGAGCCACCCAGGCGCCCTGTTCCACTGTTTCTACATCATTTTCTTTCTCTCTTTTTGATTAAAGCTTAATTTATATATGGTAAAATTCATCCTTTTTAGTGTTCACTTCTATGAGCTTTTTGTGTAATCACTTTCACAATTGATTTTATCACTGCTCCAAAATTCCCTCTGACCTTTAGCCTCAGGCAGCCATTGATGTGTGTTCTGTCTCTCTAGTTTTGCCTTTTCCGACATGTCACCTGAGTGGAATCAGACAGCATGTAGCTTTTTTTCACTAGGCCTCACGCATTTGAGATTTATCCGTGTAAACGTGTCTGTCAGTAATTTATTCTTTTTTATTGCCGGCAGGAGTGCGTGGTGTGGAGGTACCATGGACGTACCATGTTTTGTTTAGCCACTCCCCAGCTGATTTGGATTGTTTCTGGGTTTGGGAATAAAATGGCTGGTGACAGGGTTTTTGTGAATCTAAGTTTTCATTTCATTTGGGTGAACACCTAGGAGCAGGATTGCTGGATCCTGTGGTAAGAGTATGTTTAACCTGACAAGAAGCTACCATTGTGGGCGCCTGGGTGGCTCAGTGGGTTAAAGCCTCTGCTTTCGGCTCAGGTCATGATCTCAGGGTCCTGGGATCGAGGCCCGCATC
>LNAC01000234.1:1752566-1808599 GCA_002007465.1 Ailurus styani
AAAAAAAAAAAAAAAAAAAAAAAGAAGCTACCATTGTTTTCCACTGTGGTCCTACCATTTTGGGTTTCCAGCAGCCACTTAGGAGAGTGCCAGTTGCTCCAGATCCTTGTCAGTCAGCACTTGTATTGTCCTATTTTCTTAAGCCATTCGGACAGGTAGATAATCGGGTTGCATTGTAGTTTTAATTTGCATTTCTCTGATGGCTGTGGATGTCAGACCTCTTTTCATGTGCTTATCTGCCCTTCCTGTATCTTCTGCCTTCGTTTTTTGCCCATGTTTGTTTGTTTATTTACTTAGGCCGTGTTTAAGTTGGGTTCTTCTTACTGAGTTTTGAGATTATGTATTTTGGGTATAGGTCCTTTATCAGGTATATGGTTTGTAGGTATTTTCTCTGTTGGTTTTTCTTGTCATTCTCTTTAAAGTGTTTTTTGAAGGGCAGAAGTTTTTAATTTTGAATGTCTAATTTATACATTTTTAAAATCTGCCTTCTGCTTCTCGTGTTGTATCAAAGAGTTATAATATAAGGTCACAAAGATTTTTCTCCTAGAAGTTTTAGAGTTTTAGGTTTTATATTTAGGTCTCCTCCCTTTTGAGTTAGTTTTTGTAAATGGTGTAAGGTATGGGTGTAACCTATGGATTGATCAATTTAACTGTAAGAAATGTAAAGAAATAACAGTGTTTGTGATAGAAAATGATGCAAAACAGCCCTATTTGTGAAGGGTTGAAGGAACACTTTCCTCTGTGTAGAAGGTTCTTTCGCAGATGCAAGACAGTACACCCTCCAAATTCTGCTTTCCTCGTTATCAAAATTGCTTTCAGAACAATAGGGAAAATGCAGTAGTGTGCATAGATTTCTTTTGTGCTGTTCCTTATGACTACAAATGGAGTTTGTTTCCAGGTGAAATATATACACCGTATTCCTGGAATAAGAGACATTTCCTGAATCTTTATCAAAATCAGCTCTGGAATCAATTGGCCTTTAAGAAGAATCTCAGTTTCTTTCCTTCAAAAACTAGTAGCTAATAAATATGTGCCTTCCAGCTATGAGGTGGTATTTCTCAATCTAGGAAGAATACGTTTATATATCATTGAGATATAGAAAAGCCTTAATTAAAAAAATTATACTTAATTTTAAAAATATGAAATTTTATTTTTTTTAAGATTTTATTTATTAGAGAGAGATCACAAGTAGGCAGACAGGCAGGCAGAGGGAGAGGGGGAAGCAGGCTCCCCACTGAGCAAAGAGCTCGATGTGGGGCTTGATCCCAGGACCCTGGCATCATGACCTAAGCTGAAGGCAGAGGCTTAACCCACTGAGCCACCCAGGCGCCCCCAAAATATGAAATTTTAGATTAATGATACACTCATTTGTCTTCAAGAGTGAATACTTGATTGAAAAGCAACTGGCGATTTGAGGCATCTTTTTATGCTTATTAGTTTTTTTTGTTTTGTTTTTAATTTTAATTGAGGGTTAGGCTGAGGTGGTTAAAGTGATAGGGAGAGCTCCAGAACCTTGCTTGGTGTTCCTTAAGAAAGGCTGGAAGGGCATCGACTAAATACGAAACAAGCAGCAATTCTACAGGATTGATTTTTATTAGTAGAGCGTAGTTGGGAGAGAACAAAGCTGGAGTTTTAAACCAAGTGCGGTTCTGCAGAAAGCTCTGTCTCCCAGACTTGCAGTTACTTCTGGGCTTCGGAGCCCAGGTTCCTGGCTTCAGGGTGTGGTGGTGCCAGGCACGAAGACTGAAGCCTGGATTCGGGGGGTGATGTTTCTGAACCTACCTTAGGGTGAAGCCTTGGGTTCTTAAACCACATGCCCCTCAAGCAGAAGTGGATGGAGGTCTAGACTTGGCTCTGGGAGTTTGAGAAAAGATTGTATTCACTTAAGGAGAGAAGATTTTCTTTGTTATTGTGTACAAACGCAACAGACTTCTGTGCGCTGACTTTGTATCCTGCCACTTTGCTGAATTCCTGTATGAGTTCTAGCTATTTTGGGGTGGAGTCTTTTGGGTTTTCCACAAAGAGTATCCTGTCATCTGTGAAGAGACTTTTTTTTTTTGCCAATTCGGATGCCTTTTATTTCTTTTTATTGTCTGATTGCTAAGGCTAGGACTTCTAGTAGTGTGTTGAATAGCAGTAGTGATAGTGGACATTCCTGCCGTGTTCCTGACCTTAGGGGAAAAGCTCTCAGTTGTTCCTCCCCCGTTGAGAATGATATTAGCTGTGGTTCTTTTGTATATAGCTTTTATGATGTTGAGGTGTGTTCCCTCTATCCCTACGCTGTGGAGCGTTTTTATCAAGAAAGGGTGCTGCGTTTTGTCAAATGCTTTTTTGGCATCTATTGAGAGGATCATATGGTTCTTGTGCTTTCTTTTATTAATGTCTTGTATCACATTGATCTGCGGCTGTTGAACCTCCCTGGCAGGCCAGGAATAAATCCCACTTGTTTATAGCAGCAGTGTCCACAGTAGCCAAAATATGCTAACAGTCCAGATGTCCATTGATAGATGAATGGATAAGGAAGAGGTGGTGTGTGTATATACACACATATTTACGTATGTGTGTACATATATGTGTGTATGTATATATACCCACACAGCGGAATATTATTCAACGTATATATGTATTTACATGTGCTCCCTCTACACACACACACACACACACACACACACACACACACACACACACTGGAATATTACTCAACCATCATAAAAGAATGAAGTCTTACTGTTGGCATTGCTGTGGATGGAACTAGAGGGTATTTTGCTAAGTGTGAAATAAGTCAGAGAAGACAAACACCATATGATTTCAGTCATATGGGGAATTTAAGAAACAAAACAGATGAACATAAGGGAAAGGAAGAAAAAGTAAGACAAAAACAGAAGGTGGCAAACCATAAGAGACACTTAACTATAGGGAACAAACTGAGGGCTGCAGGAGAGGAGGTGGGGGGATGGGGTGACGGGCATTAAGGAGGGCACTCGATGTCATGAGCACTGGGCGTTGTATATAACTGATGAATCTTTGATTTCTACTCCTAAAACTTAATAATACACTTTATGTTAACTAACTTGAATTTAAATAGAAAATTTTTAAAAAGGGAAGATTTTCCCTACACTTTTAAATTGTCTTCTGAAGTTGGTCTTTTATTGCTGAATTTAAAAAAAATTATGGTAAGGTACACACAACATGAAATTTATTCTCTTAATTTTTAAGTAGTGTTAAACACATTTAAAGTGTTGTCAGCCATAAATTGTTGGGCAAGCATTTCCAGAAGGTTTTCATTTTGTGAAACTGAAACTCTGTACCCACGAAGCAGCCTCTCCCCTCCCCCACCCCCGGCAGCCTCCCCTGTACTTCCTGTGTCTGTGACTTGGACGGCTCCCGTGAGGTGTCTCCTATGAGTGGAATCATAATATTTGTCTATTTGTGACTGGCTTATTTCACCTAGCATAACGTCCTCAAGATTCATTCATGTTCTAGCGTGTGACAGGATTTCCTACCTTTTCTTTTTGAATTAGTTAACGCTGCTCATCAATTAATCAGATGTTGATTAAGTACCTCTAAGTGCACAAGACTGTACTTGGCGCTTGAGGGGCTAGTATGGGGGGAAAGATGCCAGAGAGCTCAGAGTCTGCTCTGAGAGTCCATTTAGGAGGTTCAGGTAAGCACATGGACAGCTGGCATCACGTAGGAAAGGTCACACGGCACAGGACAGGAGCAGAAAATGGGCCTGCACCTCTGCCGTGTGAGTGTATGTTCTGCAGACGAGTGTCTGCGTCTCCCTGGGAACTTGCTACAGCTGTAGAATCTCAGTCTCTCCCCCGACAGACTGTGTCACACTAGTTCTTTTGTTTGTTTTAATTTTGTGGCGGTGTAATTGACCTACAACATATTAGTTGCGGGATTCGATATTTTTAGAATTTCCTTCGTAAGGCTGAATAATACTTCATCATATGTGTCTATGAATTTTGTTTGTCTGTTCTTCCCCCTTTGTGGCGGTTGAAAGTAGTGCTGCTGTGAACAAGGGAAGGGGCATTTTTAAATTAATGAATTGATTTTTTTGCTCCAGTGAAAGGGAAACTTGATTGAGGTGCCAGGGCCTTGGGGCAAAGGCAGAGGCAGTGGTGGGGCCTTAGGTGACCTTCTTGGGGTGCAGTTGTTGGGGTTGTGCATTTGCTGCAGCTGCTGGCTGCGCAGGGGTGCAGGGGAGCAGAGCACTTGGCGGCGGGTCACCTTGCCGCGGCTGTATTCCTGGGCCAGCTGGCGGAGGGAAGGCTGGGTGGTGCCACCCCGCAGGCACAGTGCCAAGTGCGGGGAGGGGCTCTCTCTGGGCACTGTGGTCTGAGAGACGGCGGGCACCCTCCAGCTGTTCCCCTGCAGAGGTCAGACGCTGCTGGTCAGGCGGGAGGCCCCCCTTGACTTGGATCTTGGCTTTGACATTTTCCCTGGTGTCGCTGGGCTCGATCTCAAGGGTGATGGTCTTGTCCATCAGGGTCTTCACAGGGTTCTGTGTCTCTGCGTCCACGGGGCCTACGCCACCACCAAACCACTCGGCCACCTTGTAGAGAGAGAGGGTGGCCGCGCTGCTTTCAGCGTGAAGTTTTTCTTTTTACTTAGTTTTCTTAGCACTCCAGTGTCCACTGCTATTCCTACCAGCCGCTAGCAGACAGACTGTTGGTAATATTTGAAATCTTGCATCTATGTTCCTGGTGTTCTGCACGGCACCAGGAGCGCTGTGCGCATCCCTGGACGAGTGTGAGATCCAGCCGGTCGGCGAAGCTGACCTGACGTCGTTCTATGACGGCGAGATTTCTCAGCAGGACTAGGATTCCTGGCTTCTCGGGGGGGTGCTGAAGGTGGAGCCCACAGGAGCCCCGTTGCTGCATGGCAGTGGTCTACTGCCCTGGAGAGCGGGCGCCACTTCTGGACCCGTATCTTGAGCTGCTGCCTTGTGGTCCTCCTGTCTAGTCCCCAGCACTGCTGAGCTTGCATCTTCGGTCCCAAGGTGAGCTCCGAGGTCATCTTTAGAGCCTGCAGGTGACCTGTAGCCCTTTGTGAAGGAGGAGCTGGGATGGGACTACTTCGTACGTAGATACTCTGGCATAGGACGTCCCTCCTGTATAGGGATGGTGTGGCGCACCCCTTTCCACCCCGTGCACTTTCCACCCCTTTCCACCCCGTGCACTTTCCACCCCTTTCCACCTCCTTCCCTAGGAGACGGATGACGAGGGCAGATGCATGTCGATACCTTCAGCCTGGATTATGGAGAACCTGCTTTATTTAGGCCAGGCCCCGTGTTAGGTGTTGGGGACTCCATCCTCGTTCCGGTGTCCTTGTAGGGGATTTGGCCTCTGGTCCCAGTTTGACTCTCGGTGATACATTGTTATCCCAACAAGGACAGAGTGGACAGATGTAGCAAGTGTATGTGAAAGGAATAGAATAAATGTGTGTACTTGAAAAAATTATGACTCATTAAACAGTCCTTGCACTTTCAGAAGGGAATTGTCTTGATTTCTTTTTGATTAGCTAGACTGCAGTTATCTTAATGTGCAAGTTTGACTGTTAAACATAAATGTACTGGTTGGCAGTTTTTAATATTTTCTTTTCAATGACTTCATCGGTAGTAGCAGTAGCAGTAGTAGGGTTTTGTGTCAGTGATTGGGTTGCAGTCAAATGGAGCGTAAGCTTGGGAGAAGAAAGTCCGTTGCACGGTGGCGGCTAGGGGATCCCTGGTGATCTGCCCAGGGAAATGACACTCCCGGGACCTAATGTATTGTCCTGTTCCTGAACTGCACGCACATTAGAAGGGTGTCCTCTTGAATCTTTCAGCAGATGCTTTGCATAGAAATCTTGATTTTTTTTTTAGATTTTATTTATTTATTTGACAGAGAGATATCACAAGTAGGCAGAGAGGCAGGCAGAGAGAGAGAGGGGGGAAAGCAGGTCTCCACCGAGCAGAGAGCCCGATGCGGGCCTCGATCCCAGGACCCTGAGATCATGACCTGAGCCGAAGGCAGAGGCTTTAACCCACTGAGCCACCCAGGTGCCCCGAAATCTTGATTTCTTTGTCAACTCTGTTGAACAGTGTCTTGCATTGAAGACCCTTGAATATCTTATGGAGACTTTTGCTGAATCTTGGAGCTTGTGACTGAAACTCTTACTGTAACGCCTTGTGAAGTTAGACAGCAAGAAGCAGAGCCCTGCATACTACTGGTTTTTGCCTTTTTCCGAGCATGTTCCTTCCTTTTGTTCCTAATTGGCAATCACAGCCCTGCCTCGTGGTACCTGCGGTGCAGACTCCAGAGCAGACACAGAAGTCCTAGATGAATAGGGAGTCGGGGGGTTGGGGGGTGGTGAGGACGGGCCTCCCTACAGCTGTACGTGGGCTGATGCATTTGCCACCGGACGCAGTTCCATCACAGTGCCTGCCTCTCCATTCCTTCTAGGTCTTTCCATCAAATCATGACAGGGCGTGCTTGTCCTCCTTTAACCTTTTTAGGTTAAAGCAAGCTTCTGGGCCAGTGGAGCTTTCTGATTCATAGAATGGTGATAAGTTGAAAAGAAGATGATGGAAACCAACCCGGGCCGTGTCTCACGGCTGCTGCAGGGACTGGACTCGGGGGCCGTTACGTACAATGGAACACACTTAACTTTGACAAGGATTATCTCTGTTTCTCTTGTTACAGGTAGTATCTTGGCGTGTTGGTTTCATGATGAAACAACTAGAAAGTATCTTTGAAAAGATAAGGGGATGCCAAACACTGTTAAATTGACCTCCTCGTGAAAAGTGTAATTTTTCTCCCAAGAACCATTTCAGGCTTTGTTAGGAGCTTCTCAGCATAAATGGGGCAGGGTTTTTTTGTTTTTTGTTTTGTTTTTTTGTTTTTTTGTTGCTGCTACTGGAACTCTGCTTCTGTGTCTGCCCCTTTGTCCCAAGAGGTGACTTCATTAGATGGTGGGGAAGCGTGTGTGTTAATCCTCCGACACCATTAAACTTGGCGTATTCAATTTCTGGATTTGTGTTCTCTATCGACCAAATGTGAAACTTCCTTCGATTGAACTGTTGACTTTCTAATCAATTTTTAAGCAAGAAAATTAAAATCATGATAAAAATAAGATTAGAGAATAGTGATTTCTTAAATGAACCTAACCGTAAAATTAATTCAATGCACAGAAAAAAATTCAAAGACTCGAAGTAACTTTTGAACGTACAACTCTGTGCTAGTGCGACATGATGTGGTCTAGGGAACCCCAAGGGTTCCACAAGGACACAGTTATTTTTGTAATAATTCTAAATTCCAGTTTTGCATAAAAATATCTTATTGCAGTTGAGGCACTTGCGTGGCTCAGTCAGTTCAGTGTCCAGCTCTTCATTTCAGCTTAGGTCATGATCTCAGGGTCATGAGACTAAGCCTGCTTAAGATTCTCTCTCACTCTCCCCCTCCCCCTCCTCTTTGTCTCAAAAAAAAAAAAAGAATGTCTTGTAGCAGTAAAGATTATTATATTAAAATCTCAACCCTTGAGGGCATCTCTTTAATATTCATTCCCATGAAGAAATGGGAAGTGTAGATAAAGAACCTTTGCTTCCCCGAGAACAGTGATTGTCTGGTTATCTCAGGGCAAAGATCTAGGGAACAGTAGGACTATAGAAAGAAGGATAGAAAGAACTACAAAGAAATCTTAAACTTGATTGTCGTTGATGGTTATTGTTGGTAGTGGCGTTGATGGTAAAGTTTGAAACGGTTTAGTGTGTATTGTAGGTAAAGCAAATGGGTAAGTGGGTAAGTGTATGAGAGATACTGAGAGTTGGAACTTTCATTGTGGGGAAAGGGAAATAATGTGGGATTGAGCGAGGTGAGGAAGAATCCTGTCGTGGTGGATTTGAATTTAAGGTGTCACCGTGAATGTCTGATTTAAGACATCTAAAATATCCTAACTTTGTCCAGTCAAAGAGTTTAGGAGCAATGATACTTAACTAGCAAGGAACATACCAGGTCCTCACATCCGATTTCTAAATGCCAGTGCATCTTGGGAAAATAGCTGCTTCAAGGTCTGGGGCGGGTGAAGTATAAGGCTAGCTTGGTACACTTATGCCAGAAAGCAAAGAGGTACACAAAGACTATTAGGGTTGTGTCAAAAGGACATAGCAGCTGGCTTGAAGGAGCTCCCAGTGGCCAAAATTAGGACAATTTGAGCCTCAGAAAGAATGGTGACAGTAATGGATTGTATAGCGCATTGAATTAAAAAAAAATTCCATGAATCTACATGGGAGGGAGAGATAGCAAGAGAGAGAGTGTTGTATTATGGAAGAATGCCAGCTAATATATGAAGAATGAATAGAATGTGAAAATGATCATTTTGGAACCTCTCATGTGTAGTAATTGATTAAGGTAAGAGCTGTCAATGGATGCTGAAACCACTGAATTGTTGTCGATAGGGGGGCAGGATAGTCACAGAACGTCAGACATCACCCTACTTACTTCATACTAAATACAAAGGGGAAAAAGTATTTTTGCTAAGGAGAAATAGGGCACATCCTACCTTAAGTTGTTGATCAGAGAACATCACCACTAAAAACCAGGGCTAGCCAGAGATTACGTGCTTTCTAAGTAAAGGAGGCAGTACTGCCTGTGAATTAGTCATTGTTTTGTCAGAAAGAAGTAAACTCGAATCTGACTGAGCCTGTAACTTCAACAACCAAATTATAGGAAATCCATGGGGACATAGGAGTCTATTAAATGCCATCTTGCAGTTGCAACAAACACAAACCCGAACCTTCCAGACTCTTGCAGACTCCACAGATGATGACCCAGTTACTAAAATAAGTTGCCAAAGGGAAAAAAGGACACATGAGAAAATACTTTAGAGACCTATTGACCAATATGTGGGCCTTATTCAAATCATGATACAAATAAACTGTGAGTTAAAAAAAGTTAACAGAAGTGTGAACACAGACTGTGTATTTTCTGATGATACAGGGTGAAATGATACTCTGTCTTCATTTGCTTCAAAATAATGTGGACGGAGGGCACTTGGGTAAGACTGCAGATGGTGAAGAGCAGGCGCGGGCGTACGAGTGCTCCGGGGTCTGGGTGTGTGTATTATACTGGCCTGCCTAGGTAGGATTGGGTTTGAAAAATTACATAATTACATTAGAAAACACCAATTAGTAGGGGATAATCTGCTGTTTTGTGCCTTTTTATGCATTGCATTGAGAACTGCGTGTCATCTGTATAGAACTGTTTCCAAAAATGTTTCACTTAAATGTATCAGGAACCAATCAGATAAGCTCAGAATGTATGACATTCGATAAGGCTGTTGTCTTGGGCTATTTAAATGATGTCAGTGCTATGAAAACAAACAAACAAAAAATACTGTCATTAAAAAAAAATAACAATGCATGATCTCTGCTTGAGTGAATCCTCTTTGTCCCCCAAAAGATAGTAAAAACATCTTGAGGACAGTTGTAGACATGTAAGTACGAACTTGTAGTAAATGATATTACTGATCTAATGTTACTTCTTTTAGGTATGACTAGTTTTATGGCTCAATAGGAGAATGGTTTTTTTTTTTTAATTTTATTTATTTGACAACAGAGAGATTACAAGTAGGTAGAGAGGCAGGCAGAGAGAGAGGAGGAAGCAGGCTCCCTGCTGAGCAGGCAGCCCGATGCAGGGCTGGATCCCAGGACCCTGAGATCATGACCTGAGCCGAAGGCAGAGGCTTTAACCCACGGAGCCACCCAGGCGCCCTAATAGGAGAATGTTTTTATTCTCAGGAGATGGTTGCTAAAGTATTTTAGGGTGAAGTAGTATGATGTCTGCAGTTTACTTTAAATATACATGGGTTGGGGCTCCTGGGTGGCTCAGTCAGTTAAGCAGCTGCCTTCGGCTCAAGTCATTGATCTCAGGGTTCTGGGATCGAGCCCCACGTGGGGCTCCCTGCTCATCGGGGAGTTGGCTTTTGCCCCTTCCCCCTGCTTGTGTGCATTCATTTTCTCTCTCAAATAAATATTAAAAAAAATACATACATTGATTAAGTTGGCTCATACTAAATGGCTGTTTCTCTAGGTTACAAACTGTGAAATAGTAGCAAATGCCTATGGTTCCACTTAATGTTTGTTGAAAGAAAGCAAACATGGCGACACATGGGCACTCCTCGTGAAGAATATATAGATGTGTGTACCATTTCTTCACCGTACTTCAGTTTGAACTTTCTCAAAGAGTTGGGAACAAGTAGGTAGTCAACATAAGAAAATGAACTCTGAACGGATACATACTTGTTAGATGAAGTGTGCTGACAATGTTCTTGGAATACTTGCCTTTAACAGTGTTTAAATTCTCTGGGAATTCTGAAACTACTTGATTGAGAACATAGAAAAGGAGCAAAAAAGGTACTTATTTCGCTGTATGAATTTCCATGTCTGAATCAGCAGATGATGAAGGACAGAAACATTAAAGAGCTATAGGTGGAAATGAAGAAAAGAAGAGCTTAGTAATATCTTATTTTGACATAGGTGATGATTTAAAGACAAATCCACTGTAGGAGAAAACTAGATTGTTGCTTTCTCAGAAACCGATGACTGTTTATTTTTTGTGAAGCGATCACACATGGCTTCTGTCTAGGTCTGGCCTTGACATTCGGTCTGGCTCTGGCTCTCTCCCCCACCTTCTTTTGTTGCCGTGAGGAATGAGCTGAAGCACTTTCTGCTCCCGGGTTACTGGGTCGATGGATAGACCTGGGCGATGCCGATTCCTCCTGCTCTCTAGAAAATTTCCCTAAGTGATGATAACAGCCCCTGGGTTGATCCTTCTTTTTTGAATCCAAAACAGGTCCCTAAAGAAGTGGCTGACATCTTTAACGCCCCCAGTGATGATGAAGAGTTTGTCGGTTTCCGAGATGATGTTCCCATGGAAACCCTCTCATCAGAGGAGAGCTGTGATAGTTTCGATTCACTGGAGTCAGGGAAACAGGTACGGAAGCTTCCTTTCATGGAAGGCATGGTCTTCGGGAAGCCTGGATCTTGGTTCCAGTATTCTTTTATTTGAATTTGGTCTGAGATTGGTGATAGCGGTTAACTCTCAAGCATTGACTTTATAAGCATTTTGCCTTCATGTTTCAAGAACCAGTGAGGGCACCTAGATCATTTTTACTGTTTAAGCCCTTTCTGTGTAAGACATATATATATACATATATATACACACACATATATATATATATATATATGTGTATATATATATATATATATTTTTTTTTTTTTTTTTTAAATAAATGGGCCTCACATGATCAGATGATTTTCTTTGCACCCGCAGGGCCTTAGCCTGTGTTGAAGCTGCGTTCAGAGTGTTCCCGGCCGGCCGGCAGGGGAGGGCTGGGCCCGCTCAGCACCAGTCTGCACCACAGTGCCAGGCAGGACCGCAGGTCACCCTGAACCCACGCCCGAGCTCCTGGAGCGTGGTTCTCTCCTCACCTCACGCTTAGGATTGCTGGGGAGGGCGTTATTCTTGCTTGGGTTACTTGGATCTCTGTCAAACACAAGAGACGTTGCTCTGAGAGTTAGTTTCCTGGAGGTTTCTCTTGTGCCTTAGCAGGAGCACAGCCAGTCACAATCGCTAGCCTTTGGTGGCCTTTTCTTCTGCCTTCATTGGGGCTCTCAAAATTCTTCGTTCTCCCTCGACCTTAGCTTCTCTTAAAAGGCTGTAAGTTAAACCCACCTGGCTTTGACCGGGCTGGTGCAGGAGGTGAAGTATTAATTACTTAGGGAAGTGCCTGCTTGCTGGCTTGGCCGCCTGTGCGTGTTCTGGCCTCTGTGGGAGCTGGTCTTGCCCGGGTGCAGGGGCCTCCCCGGGCTCTGTGGCGCGCACTTTACGTGGGCTGTCTCATTTGACCCTCTAGCCACCTGCTTCCACTCCCCTTGGTCTCTTCCTCTCTCACACATGTTTCATACTTCACGGTTATCTCTTTTGTCTCCCATCCCCATCTGCGGATGTGCTTCAAGATTTTGTCTGCAGACCTTTTCTCTTGGTGATCTAGGGACCCGCCTGCTTTCAGCCATTACCTGCAAGTTCTTGATGCCTTGGCTTCTCTCCCGGGCCCCACGCCTACTTCTGACTGCCAGTCAGACCAGTCTTGATCAAGGGAGATCACAAACTCACCGTTTTCCTTCCCCTGGTTGTCCGTTTGTCTTCCTCGTTTTTATCTTCATCTCTGGTATCCATGACCCCTCCTCCTCCTCTCCCGTCTCCCCAACTCCCTGGCAGGCACCTGCGACCTTTCTGCCTGGTTGCTCACGTCCATCCCTCCTCTCCCTTCCTTGTTACCCTGGTCCTCCTAACCCTTACCTCAGTTACAGAACTGAGAGCTCCGTTCATGCTCCTTGCCTTCCCCAGAAGCTGTCTGAACACGGTCAGGCCGTGAGGGAGACGAGCTCGGGGGTCCACCGTGAGGGGCGTTCCGAGCAGCGCAGGATGGGCATGAAGAGCCGAGCCCGGAGCCCAGCATTGCAGTGGGTGTTACAAAACAGTGCAGTTGCCTTATCCTGCCTCTTGTAAATAATGCTATAATAAACACAGGGCTGTCAAAGTAGTATTTTGGGGTTTTTGGAGGGGAGTTTATACCCAGTGGTGAAATTACTGGATCATAGGGTAGCTCTATTTTTAATTTTTTGAGGAGCCTCCGTACTGTTTTCTGTAGTGGCTGCACCAGTTGACAGTCTCACCAGTGCTGTATGAGGAATCCTTTTTCTCCACCTCTTCACCAACACTTGTTTCTTGTCTTTTTGATTTTAACCATTCTGACAGGTGTGAGGTGATACCTCAGTGTGGTTTTGATTTGTGTTTTCCTGATGATTAGATAGGGGAGCAACCTAAGTGTCTATCAATAGAAGAATGGATAAGGAAGATGCTGAGTGTTTGTACAGTGGAATATTACGCAGCCATAAAAAGGGTGAGATTTTTGCCATTTATGGCAACATGGATGGGCCTAGAGGGTATTACGGTACATGAAGTAAGTCATACTGAGGAAGACAAATACCATACAGTTTCACTCAGTGTGGAATCTCAAAAATTAAATAAAAGCAGAAGAAGACTATAAATTCAGAGAAAGAACTGTTGGTTGCCAGCAGAGAAGGGACTAAGGAGATGGACAAGATGAGAGAAGGGGAGTGGGAGGTACAGGCCTCCAGTGATAGAGCAAATAAGTCACAGTGGGGAGAAGGCACAACACAGGGAATACAGTGGATGATACTGTAACAGTTGTATGGTTACAGACGGTAGCTACGCTAGTGAGCGCAGCATAAGGCATAAAGAAGGTGAATCCCTGTGTTGTACACTGGAAACTAACACTCTAGGTCACCTAGATTCAAATATAAAAATTTAAAACAAAAAAGCCAAAGCGGATGCTTTTGCTGCTCTGGGCACTGTTCTTCTGTGCAGTCAGGCCTGCCTTTGCTGCTCCCCCTGCGGGAGGTGGGGGGTGGCATGTTGGGGACGGGGACGCCAGTGTGTCCGAGATGGCCCGTGACCGTGTGCTTTCCACACAGCTCGCCCTGAGCTCACGCGCCTCCCTGGGACAGTGGGGGGGGTGTTATCATCCCCATTTCACAGGAGATGAAACTGAAGCTCTGGGCAGCGAGGTCTGAGCCCCCAGGTGTGAGAAGTGTCTGGGCTGGGATGTTTGAAATCCGGGAGCACGACTTGGCAGCCTTGTCCCTCTCACTGCTCCCCGTTGCTGCAGGGGACCGGGGGCCGCACGGACACCCGCCTTGTACACCGGTCCGCCCGCCGCTGGCACTGGGGTGTCCTGTACGTTCTGCTAGTGTGTCCTCTCCTCATTCTTCTACAGTCCGCCCCCATTCAGATCCAGTTCAGATGCTGCTGCTGCTTGAAGTTTTACTGGATTTTCTTTCGTCTTTCTTTGTTCCCTCTCTCTGTGCCATATTGCTCGTGTCTCCCTTGTAACACTGATCCTCACCTCTGCCCCCCTGCCCCACCTTTACCTCCTTGGCGGGGGGGCGCCTCATACAGGACCAGTGCTTTCCAGCTTTCCTGGGCTGGAGTGCTTCCTTCCGCATGCTGTCCCTGTCCTCATGTTCCATGTGTTCAGCATCCACTGGTGAATGAGTCCCCACGGGGTGGAATCGAGGTGGCGTGCTGGTCTGACTGGTTCAGCTCACCATCATTTTCCAGTTGGTTTCTTCATGTCCCATGAGCTTCAAAATAAAAAGTGTAAGTGCTCTGTTAGCTCCTCTTCTCATCTGTTCCTTGCTTAATGTCCCTGATCATGGGAGATACAGGGGACCTGGGGCCAGAGCATCCTGCCTGCTGCTGACTTTAATGCAAATTCTGGGGAGCAGAGAGCTGTGTGAGGGCTTCGATCCAAGACTGCAGTGAGACTGTGGAGTGGATATTTCGCTTTATACAGACTCACAGTAAGAACCGTTTTTTGTTTTGTTTTGTTTTGTTAAGTCGGCTCCTTGTACAGCGTGGAGCCGGGAACAGGACTTGAACTCATGACCCTGAGATTAAGACCTGAGATGGAGAGTCAGACACTTAAACTGACTGTGTCACTCAGGTGCCCCCCAAACAGTTTTCACAGCTTGTGGAATGAGGAGAATAAAAGCAGGGGCCTTGGTTGAGGACTGTGGCTAAGTTGTTTCTGGGTTCGATCTGGTCACCAAGGATACCAGTTTCTCCCAGGCTGACCACTTCCCTGTGAGGCCAGCTCAGCGGGTGAAGCGAGCCAGAGGACCGCGGGGTTGGAGCTCGCTGCTCTACGATGTCGCTCGTTCTCTCGGGGTCCGAGGCAGGGACCGCGCGCGTGTGGTGGCATGTCCGCAGAGACCCCGCTGCCCTAGGGCTGCCTGCAGAGGCCAGCTCCGGGCTCCGAGCCAGACGTCTTCTGCCTCGGAGCGTAGCAGGTTCCTGGTGCGCTTCTGGGGCAGCCAGCTGTGCCCCGGGCTTCCTGAACAATCATCCCGGCCCTGTTGCTGCTCCACCCCGACCCCACACGCTCGTGATCCCTGTTAACCAGCCAAGAGAAGCTGCATGAACTTGCACACAGTATGCAGCAGGGTTGACTTTGGTCTTCCTTAAACACCATTTGAATTTCACTTTAAAGAAACTTCCCTTTTGTGTTTTTTTTTTTTTTCAAGCAGCTGCAGCACAGCTATCGACAGAGAAACAAAGTAATTTAGCTCCAAGCACACTCACTCCAATTACCCATAATAATTCATAGGAGACATTTAAGCTTAAAAAAAATGTTAGATACAGACATTTCTTTCTCTGTCCCCTTGTAAATTTTCCCACTCATCTATTATATCTATTTTTCTCCAGAGATGATGTGAGCTCGAAGAAGTATATAATTAAAGTCAGGGAGAGGCAGTGGGGGAAATAAAGATTCTCCAACCACACGTGGTGCGATGAGGGGTCATTGCTATATCGGGTGCCGGAGGAAGAGACGTCAGAGCAACCGGGGACACGGACTCCAGCCCTGGTTGCCAGCTTGGAGGAGGCCGGTCTGTGGGTCTCCTTTCCGCACTGCAAGGCCGTCTGTTCCCTCCTTTCTGTCAGGAGAGCCACTTAGAAAGCCCGGTTTCTTGCCTTTTATTGGTTCAGGAGACAAAAAGTCACTTGAAAAAGTCTTTCCTTTGTCAGCGTCCTAGAGCATCTTTCCTTCTGCTCGCTTGCTATCTGGGAGGTTGCTGGCCTCCCCCGTCCTGCAGGGGAGGCTGTCCTGGGGGCGGGGTTGGCGCTCCCACCCACCCCTGGCACGGGGGTGCGGGTGCAGAGGCCGCCTCTCAGCCGGGGCAGCGCGGGCGAGAAGGGCTGTGGCCCTTGCCTGCGCGGAAGCCCGCCAGGCCTGGAAGCGAGGCGCAGCCGGCTCTGGGCAGCAGCCAGCAGGGAGAGCCCGCCTGCAGCAGGGAGCCAGGCCTTCTCCCCGTGGCCCTTGCCCTGTGTGCTCGGCCCTCCCTGATGGCCAGGCCTGGCAGGAGCAGCTGAAGTCCATCGCCACTCGCCAGGCACCAAGCAGCTGGCCGAGCCCGTGGCCGTGCTGAGTTTTTGAAATGCCGCAGTAGTTTCAAATTGTTCAGTTCTGTGTCTGTAATCTATAGAACGAGGTGTCTATGGGTGTGTGAGCGGTTATTGTGGGAAAGTATACGTAGCATAAAATTTCCCGTTTCACCATTTTTTAAGTGTGGGCGAGTGCCCGGGTTCTTGCCAGCGAGATGCTCAGTGGCGCCAGGGACACGCCCGGGGTTGCACAGCTGTCCCCGTTATCCAGACGTTTTCATCACCTCGGACAGAAACTCCCCATTAAACAGCTCTTCACTGCCCTCTTAGCCCCCCTGGTCACCTCTGTTCTGCTTTATGACATTTGTGTGTTTTTAATTTAGCAAGATGTACGTTTCCATTCCAAGTACTTCACGGAAGAGCTAAGAAGAATTTTTATAGAGGACACTGACTCAGAGATGGAAGAATTTGAAGGATTTACACAGAATGACCTGCATGGAAATAGTAACCCAGAAGTCATGGTAAGAATTACCAACACGGGAGAGTGTGGGTTGTCATGTTTTTAGTCCTGTTTCTGAGTTGTATTTTCTTTTAAGAAGTCATTTAGTAAATGAGTGACTTTTTATTACATGTTTATCTTCTAAGCCAGTTAACAAAATGTAGAAATGGCTATTCTAAGACTAATTCCTGGCCCACCAGTCCATTATTCTCTTCCAGAAAATCCACTTGTCTTTCCCTGGTACCTTAAGGGGTTTAGGGGGACATGTCTCAGGTGTCCCTTACTGTCCTTCTGAAAGAATTTATTTTAGACTTTCTGGAACACCTTTTATCTGGAAAGAGGACCATCTGTCTAGGAGTACCAGGTTCCTTAAAGTCATTTCTTTTTTTTTTTCTTTTTTTCCTTTCTTAAAGTCATTTCTTGTGTGTAAAGTCATGTTCTTGGGTTTGGAGTTAATTTGGTCAAAATGTAGCTGTGGTACAGACTTAGAGTTTCCCTCTACAGACTTAGAGTTTTCCCTTCCTGATTGGGATGCTGAAATGCTCTTTCAGTGATAAAGATGACCTGGATTTGTCTGACTGCTGAGGGAAATCTGCTCTCAGCACTTGACCTTCAGGATCCTTGATGATTTCTTCCTTCACTCCCTGTGTCAAAGCCAGTGTACTGCCAATTAGTATTTGACTCTCCGGGAACCTGTAAAGAACCACCTTTGGGTATTTTCCAGGCATCAGAGTGTTTTTTGCTAACTGAAAAATAGTATTCATGTATCCCCCCAAATCAGTCCACCGTTTGCTTCTTTGGGATCAAGATGAAGGATAGAGGTTAAACCTCTTCCCATTCAGAAGCTCCTCGGGAACCGTGGCTGGTAGGCTGGCGTGGAACTTGTGTAGAAATTTATTTTTTTATTTTTTAAAGATTTTATTTATTTATTTGACATAGAGATAGAGATCACAAGTAGGCAGAGAGGCAGGCAGAGAGAGAGGGGGAAGCAGACTCCCCGCTGAGCAGAGAGCCTGATGCGGGACTCGATCCCAGGACCCTGAGATCACGACCTGAGTTGAAGGCAGAGGCTCAACCCACTGAGCCACCCAGGCGCCTTCCTGGGGGAAGCCCTCATGGTAGGCTGCCTTGTTTGATGTTGCCCCCGCCCCAGCCTCCTCTGGCTTCCTGTACAGAAGCTGCTTGGGAGGCAGTTGCTGTGTTCTGACTGGCCAGCCTCCAGTTTTTTGACAGCAAGACACTAAAATCCTTCCAGACCTTAATGGGTATCGTCTGCTCTTAGTGACTTACTTGTCTTCTGATTTTTGGCTAAGTGATGTCAGGTTATTCAGAGAATCTCTGTTTCTAGCACTGGGAAGACTACTCCAAAAGTTTCTTTTCCCACTTGTTCGTGGTCTATACGTTTGGGGTATGAATTGTGACATGCAGTCAGATAGAACTCAAAGCCTTGGGCAGGTCCGCCTGCTAATTTGGTTTTACGGTGCTGTGAGCCAACAAGCATTACTGCCTCCCTCCCCAGCCTCCTGCCCACTGGAGAGGACTGGTGAGACCACGTTTTCTGATAATAGGATGTTACTCCCCTGGTGTCTTGTGGTCGCCGTATGTGCAGCAGCCACAGCGGTGGAGCTGGGCCTTGGGTGCTTTGCCTTCGGTCTCCACTGGTGGTTACAGTTTGCTCTTGTCTACTTTAGTCCTTTACAGAGTCCTTAGCAAAGGGATATGGGTTAGAGGATGACAAAGATAAATAGAGCCAATCGGAGAATTATTTCCTCAAATTCTCCAACACAATCTTCCTAAAATTGGATTCCTCCAATCCTACCATTTTGGATTCCAAAGCTCAGGATAGAAAGTTCAGGATACATTTAAAAAAAACAAAACAAACAAACAAAAAAAAACCCAAGCAAACAGAAAAACCCGAGTACATTATAGTCTTATTTCTCTACCTGGCCTGTTGTGGATTGATACATACCCCAAGGTTTGGAAGTTATCTGCACATCCCCCATCCCCATTTATTTATTTATTTTTAATGTAGGCTCCAGCCCAGTGTGCTTGAACTTAAGACATTGAGATCAAGAGTTGGATACTTAACTGACTGAGCCACCCAAGTGCCCCAGTACATTAAAAAAAAAAAAAAAATTTTTTTTTTTAAAGTAGGCTCCATGCCCATGTGGAGCTTTAACTCACAACCATGAGATTAGGAGTTGCATGCTGTTCTGGTCCTCTGCCTTATTTTTAACTTGAGTCCAGCTAGAATTTTGGGGATGGGGGCACTGAGGAGGAAGCTGTCATTTACCTCAGTCCTGGGCCCATTGTGGTGCTGCTCCCTGCTCTCCTCACAGAGTCCCTGACAGAGGGTCTCCGCATGTGGTAAAGGAAAGATGCCCAGGAGGTGGCCTTGATCTCGATAGTCAAGCCTATGCCTGCCATTGTTAAGAGTCCCCTGGCATCTGAGATGTCCTCTGTCGCCTGGATAACATCACCCTACCATTGTCTTCTGTGTTTTCATGTGTAAGACTGCGTTTCATTTTAATGCCAGATACCCATATTAAGCAGAATCCGAAAATTGGGGGTGAGAGACTCCTGAGTTGACAGAATGGGTGCCTCACAGTCACCCAAGAGCTGTCTGCCTTGATGTCATCCTGCGGCTCTACGGCTTGCAGAACAGGGAGGGGACGTCCCGGGAGTGAGGACCTGTCGTGTCTTGGGGATGAGGTTCCCCCACTGACCCCACTGGCCAGTCATCTGCTTGCTCCTCTATCCTTGACTGAGGTGAAGTCAGCTCTCCTGTCCCTTCTAGAAGCCCTGAGTCCTGCTCCTCCTCTTCAGCGCAGAAGAGTGCTTTTCCCCGTAGCACTCCTTTGTTACCTGAAGCTGACTCTTACACCAGGCTCACCCTTTTCCGTGGCCATTCCTCCTGCTACTTGGCCATTCTGCACGGGGGAGCCCTCCTTTGAGTGCGTCCCATGGCCAACCCGTGCTCGGAAGGCAGCAGTCGGCCGGGGCCCGGGCCGGGCCAGAGGGCAGCAGGAGAATGCCTGCTCTCCCACCAGGCGTGTCAGCACAGCACTTAGCTGGAGAGTTCAGCGGGAGCTCACAATAGGAAGGGGGAGCTTGCTTTTCACTTCTTCTCTATAGTTATGACCAAGTGCTTTTAAATAACATTTAAAAGCTGGGAGGTCTGTCCTGAAACATGGTCTCTGCTCTTTTCTCTGCTTCCGTTAGCTTGCGGAGTCAGATTTGAGTGATGCTGATAAGGCGTCTTCAGGGAGTGAGGAAGAAGAGGAGGATGAAGAAGCAAAGGCTCCACCTAGAAGCAGCAGGCCCAGGAGGAGCAGCATTGGTCTTCGAGTAGCCTTTCAGTTCCCCACCAAGAAACTGGCAAAAAAATCAGATGACAGTTCTTCGGCGCCGCTGTTTTCTAGCACACACTTACAGGACAGTAAAAAAGCCACTCTTGGAAGAAAGAGAAGCTGCAGACAGGGGAAGGAAAGGGAAGATTCGCTGTCGGAGTCCGAGGACGAGTCCAGGGATGAGGGCCCGGAGGGGTCGGACGCTCTGCTGAAGAGGACCGTGAACATCAAGGAGAACAAAGCCATGGTGAGGCCCCGCGGCGGGCGGTCCGGGGCTGGCAGCGGGCACCCGGGGCTCCCGGGGCTGTGCCGGCTGCTGTCGGGAAGTGTGTCCTGGGTGTTGGGTGTCCTTCCTCTCTTCCTGAACCCCAGGCAGTTGTCACCGGATAGGCTGTGGCTTGGGAACAGAAAGCGACTCCCAGGACGAATCTTCGCTCCCTGTCCTGGTGCCGCGGCCTCTTGACGCTTACCGTCTCTTACAAAGTTAGGTTCCCGTGAGGGGCGGCGCTGAGAGGGGAGGGCTGAACAGCTGGCCGGTTCCAGCACAGAGGAGCAGGGTGCGGATCGGGGGTCGAGGAGCCCACCGAGGGGTTGCGGTGAGCAGGGTAGGCAGGCGGCTTGCAGCGGGAAGTCCTTCGATGACCCACCGGGGCTTCAAGACCTCAGATGAGGGAATGCAGGCGGCCTCGGTATTCAACTGAACAGCTTTGAATCACGTTAACACGTCTTCCCTGGAATGAATGATGGCACAAGGGGAAGTCTTTGTTTTGCGTGTTTGGTTTTTCTATATTCAGTCAGTAACTTTGTTGACTTTGTAATTTTGTGTATACAGAATTAGTAGAATTCTACCAGACAGTCAGTCACTTTTAGTATCTTGGTATATTTTTAATATTTTCTTTTTAAAAAGCCTAATATAATGCCCTGTATATGCAGTCTTAGAGGTCTAGTAGGAAAATAAAAAGCCTACTTTTGAGTGACACTTATCCTAAGACTTATTTGTGATTAGCTAAGGGAAGTTTTTAGCACTACATCTGCATTTTTAAAATAACTATGTTCATGTTCATGATTTTTTAATGACACCGATGTATTTGTATAAATCTAAAATTAAAAATCTGAATTGACTGGAATATTAATGCCTGTTACTTGGTGTTCTTAGGTTCTTATGAAAATGGGAGTATTTTCATAAGTTATTTTTCTTAATGAAAAGTAAATCAATTTAAACAGGTTTTTTTGGAGTGCTGAAGAACTGTCCTAACAGTGTAGTCGAGCCTCCTGTTTTGAACCTGATGAAACTTGACTTAGGTATGCTTAAAGGGTCACGCTGCTCGTCACTGGCCCCGTCAGGAGCCCCACCTCCTGCAGGCGGCCCCCTCATTCTGGGGACCTGTTTATCGTGCGCTCTGATGACCTTTATAAATAATGGGCATAGATTTTATTCCTATAAATGATGATCCCAGCATCTCACCTCTGGAGATAAAAATCTTGACATATGAGGGTAAACACATAGCAAGTGTTGAGATTGCATGTGAACTACTTGAGTCAAGTTTCTCCCGTTGGCAAGGACTTGGGAATAAGGTGTTAAATGAACGAGGTGTGGCAGTATTGATGTGAGGTCCTTTCTCTTGTTCTGACCCTCAGCTCGCTCAGCTCCTGGCCGAACTGAACTCTATGCCAGATTTCTTCCCAGTACGGACCCCGAACTCAGCTTCTGTAAGTAGAACGCCTTTATAATTACTGATGCCAGTGCCGATGGCCAGAATCTGTTGCCAGATGGCTTTTAGTCAAGGCAGCCCCCAGTTGCATCTGTCTGTGCTCTTGCTTTCAGAAGAAGAGAACAGCGAGGCGGGCTTTCTCCGAGGGACAGATCACCCGGCGCACGAACCCGACCCGGAGCGCACGGCCTCCCGAGAAGTTTGCCCTGGAGAACTTCACCGTGTCGGCTGCCAAGTTTGCAGAAGAGTTTTACAGTTTCAGGAGAAGGAAGACAATGAGCGGGGTATTTTCTGAGCACCATAAGCAGGTTATTCTTGGTCTAAGCCAGCCCTGAGGTTCCGACCCGGTAGGTGTGCCGCAGCCGAGGGGGGCATTCCTGCCACGTTCCCAGGCGGTGCCGGTGTTCCTGGGACTGAGCCGTGGGCTGGAGCGTGCCCTCCACCTCCGCCTCCGCCGAGCAGAGGAGCTGCCTCAGTGTAATCTCCCGGGGAGGCAGCAAAGGCCCGTCGCAGGCGCCAGTCTGCCTTGTGGGTTTGCTTGTGGGAAAGGGCCTGATTCCTCCTTGCCTTTCAGTTTTAGGAACGGGGCGTGTTAAGTGCTCTCAGAGTCTGGGGGGAGAAACGAGGTCCTTCCCGTTCGCAGGTGTGGCTGTTCACTGTGGTTCACTCCCCGTCCTCAGAGTTCACAGCTGCTGGCGATTCTCGGTCAGGGAAAACCTGGGCTGTTCGTTACTGTTCTGTCAGCGTGTCGTGAAGGCAGCTGGCCCCGTGTCTGTGGCAGGAGCTCCATTATGAGGGATTCCAGGGGACTCGGGGGAGGACATGGTTCACATCACATCTATGGTGCCAGAGAGAGCGAGCACGAGCAGGAGCACGAGCAGGGGGAGTGGCAGGGAGAGGGGCGGGCTCCCTGCTAAGCAGGGAATCCCATGTGGGACTCGATCGCAGGACCCAGAGATGAGGACCTGAGCTGAAGGAGATGCTTAACTGCCTGAGCCACCCAGGCGCCCTGAGAGTGTGAAATTTTTATGTGTAATTTTTAACCAGTCAAAACAGCTTATGCCAGGTTCTGCTGTGGCTCATTTTGCAGGGGAAATGCCAGGGGTACAGACGGCGTCACCGAATATCTTCTTTTCGGCCAGTGGAGGATATCACTGAAGAGGACTTAGAAAATGTTGCCGTAACTGTTCGAGATAAAATCTACGATAAAGTTCTGGTAAATCATGTATCGTGAATAATTTGCATGACTGTGATTCTAATAGTCCAAGGCACTGGTATTTGAAATCTTGCATTGTTTTTAAACTGTAGTTGGGCTCATACCCTTAGGCCTTCTCCCCTCTGACAGAGTTACATTTGAAGTATTTTTTAGGGTGTTAATGTTTTAAACATTGAAAAAACATACAGTGGGGGATTTTTCTGTGCTTTTTGATTCATATAGCCATAGGAACTAAAGTTTGACAGAGTATCTTTGGTCAGTAGGAATTGGGTTAAAATATTTTTCATTAAACAGTGATTTGGAGGGAAGCTTTTGGTGTTATGCATCATTTTTTTAGATGAGGCAGTGTCCCATTAGGGGAGTAGTAAGAAGTTTTTAATTGTCAGCATTTTAACACCAAGAAACTGTGTCCTGAAAAGAGCCAGGTCCCCAGAAGCTAGGCCAGAGCTCAGTGCTGCTGCGCCCTGTCACCGTCTATGGGCTCTTCCTCCCCTGCCTCAAGGCTTTGTGCTGGTGTCTGTGATCACGGCCTTCCTTCCAGGCTCCTTGCTCCGTCTTACCTGTCTTAATATGTTTCTCTGGCCCCAGGATTACAAGTGCTTCCAGAGGGTGCTGTGGTTTGTGCCAGAGAAGCGGGCTGCTTTGTGCCTGACGAGTGTACACGGCCGCACGTGGCCCTGTGGGTGTCACCCTCTAAATCCCATCTTCCTCCCTCAGGGCAACACCTGCCACCAGTGTAGGCAGAAGACCATCGACACCAAGACCGTGTGTCGAAACCAGAGCTGCGGCGGGGTCCGAGGACAGTTCTGTGGGCCGTGCCTGCGGAATCGCTACGGGGAGGATGTGAGATCCGCACTGCTGGACCCGGTAGGAGCCGTGTTCGCCTTCGTGCCGAACTGTACTGGGAGAGAGGCAGGTTCAGCAGGGAGCTCCTCGGGCCCTTCATCGGGGACCCGTAGCTGCAGCCCTCTGGAGGAAAGGAAAAGTACAGCTTCCTTCTAGAAGGCGAGCAGGCTGGCCAGTAGGACAGAGGAGATGAGGGCGTCTGCCGGGGTCAGAGCCAGCAGTGTGGTTTAGCTCGGCAAGGCTGGGGGGCAGGGAGGTCACTGTGGAGGGTGCTTCCTGCGTGCCTGGCCCAGGGGTTTTTTTTCCATCTGTCAATGTGATTGACTAATTCGTTTGACCTAGTAAAGTAGGTATTAGATACCCTCCCTGTTCCTCGGGTCCTTCTGTGAAATGAGATAATAGTATGGTTAGGATCCTTGCACTTGAACCTGGGCAGTCTGGCTCCGGAGCCTCTGCCTTACGTATGGGGGATAAACATGCACTGTCCCCCAGCTGGCAGATGAGTCTGAACTACTACTCAGGTGAAGAAGTGGTTTAGGAAATAGAAGAGCTTGAATTCACACCTAGGTCTCACTGCTCTTTTGTACTCCTCACCTTCTGCCCAGTTTTTGATCAGGGGTCTAATTTCCTGTGTTTCTGCACATGTGGGACCCTGGGGTGGTCAGCCTGTCCGGGCCTGGGAGACACGGGTCACCGTGTGCTCTCCTGGAAGGTACATGGGACTCCAGGTTGGAGGGGTGGCGGCCGGGCCGGTGCGTGGAGGTCACGGGGACACTGCTCTTCCAGGACTGGGTGTGCCCTCCCTGCCGCGGAATCTGCAACTGCAGTTACTGCCGGAAGCGGGATGGCCGCTGCGCCACGGGGATCCTCATCCACCTGGCCAAGTTTTACGGCTACAACAACGTGAAGGAATACCTGGAGAGGTGAGTCTCGCAGAGCAGAGACCGGCGCCGGCAGAGTCTCCTAAACTCTGTCGAGGGCCATCCGTTCCGTGTCTCCGTTCCGTGTCTGCTCGTGTGGGAGGAGCTCAGGCCTGTTGTTTTCCCTGTTAGGACGTTCCCTCCTTTGCTAGAATTTTCAGCGGGGCACTGCTGGTCTCCGCCTCAAAATTGGGGGGAAGCGGCAGAGACTGTGCAGGCCGAGCAGAGCTGTGGGCGGTGTGCTGGGAGGCTGTGCTCACCTTCTGGGGCGGAGGAAACGGCCTCGAGTCCAGAGCTCAGTGTGGGAGGGAGGCCTGGGGCTCCTCTCACTGGAGCAGGACCGACCTTGCATCCGCAGATCGGGGTTGGGCTCCGTCCTCGAGGTGGGGGGTTGAGCCTAGAATGCAGCTTCGTGCATGCTCCATCTGCTCTTTCAGCTTACAGAAGCAGCTGGTAGAAGACAATTAAGAGAAGAACCAGCCAGCTCACCGTAGAGCACGCCAGTCGGCCCTGCCATGCCACTTGTGCCTAAGATTTCTTACCGTTGTGTTTTATACAGAAATTCTTTGTAGATCTAAATACTATATTTTTTTAAGATTGTATGTTTAAAAAGATTTCTCAGGAAGACGGCACAGCAGAGGAATCTATACATGTGTCTGTAGGCCCCTACATACAGTCAGTTGTTTAAAAGCACCTGCATACGATGAAAAAAGCAGTTTAAATGGGGGTGAAGTTAAAGTCCAGGTAAGTCCCAGAGAAAACATTGTATAAGCGGCTCTTGCCTTTGACACTGTTTATCTGTGTGGCCTTGATCTTTACCTCTAGCCCAGGACCACATAGTTAAAAATCCTTCTCTGGATCCTTGGAATTTGTGAAAGAATGTTGCCCTAAATTACAAAGTGCAATTAATCGTAGATCTTGTGAGTACTAGAGTTTTATTTTTATGAAAACTTGAATGAACAGAAACTAGACTGTCACATTCGAGACACTGGAGGCCGTGGGGCCCTGCTGGCCGGCAGGAACGGCTGCCCCTTCGTTCTGGAGTCACCTGCTGCCAGGGTGTAAGACTGTCAGGGCTCTTTTTTAATTTAAAAAGATTTTGTTTAATATCTGCAAGAGCTAAAATTCCCCTTCAGTGATGGGGAGACTTTATTAAGGATGGTGTTTAAACAGAACTAAGGCACATGTAGGTTACGTCAAAGTTATCTAAGTGGGAGGAGGTCGGGTATAGCTCTCGGTACAGTAAATCCGTGTGCGGGGACCCCTAGGGACCGTCCTGGCCACGGCCGCGCTCATGCTTCGAGCAGCAGAGCCACGCCGGCCAGGACCCACTTGGCGGTCTTGGCTTGGCTCTTCAGCCGGAAGGTCCACACATAGCTAGAGCCCCTCATTTTGGTCTTGTACACGGGACATTCATACGTGTGTTTGGTCTCCTCTCTGTCCACGGGGATGGCTTTGGCAAAGATGACGGGCATCACCGATGTGACCTCCTGGAGGTAGCCTTCTGCGACGGTTCCTGACTGTGTGTCCCAGCGGGCACCTGCCGCGAAAACACAAGGGCTGCAACAGTGTGGCTGTTGGTACCACTCCTCTCCTTGTTGAAGGCAATAAATGGTTTTGGCACGTTACTTCTTGTCGGGGCTTCCTTGCCGTGGTGTTGCGGGGGGATTAAGCTAGCACAGGGCTACCCACCTCAGCTTTCCTTTGAAAAAACTAAATTCAAAAGGTCCAAAACTTGCATGAAAACAGATTCTGTAGGAATCCAAGCACAGTAAAGCCCATGAGTTTGTTCTCTCTTAAAAAATGTGACTGTCGCTAATTCAGCACAGTCCATCTTAACCCCACAGGGTAATTTAAGGCCTACGCTGAATTATTAGATGACAGCCATCACCCTAAATGCCATAAAATTCGGTGAAACTGGGAAGCGAGGTAAATGCGCACCAGAGAAGGGACTGCTGAGGAGGGGCGTGAGCGAGGGCAAAGGCCGAGCCGAACACGGGCTCCTCAGGGGGTCGCTCACCTTCCAGGACGAGCCCGTGGAGGTAGGCACCTTCTCGCGGAGGATGCCCATAGTCTTCCTTCGTTTTCTTGGTGACATCAACAGTCAGGCACATCTTATCCAGTGGCCACCCCTTTTTTCGGGCCATGGTCTGCATGACCGCTATGGACGGAGAGGAAACAGGCCGGGGAGCGAGGAGGTGAAGGGTCACCGGAGCCGTAGTACGTCGGCCACGGCCCTGTGCCCCCCCCCCCCCCCCCNATGGGGCTGCGCCAGACCCAGGCCGGCCAACGCCTGCAGGACGCCCTCCCTGCTCTTGCGAAACAACGCGGACTGGGCCAGCCATGCGCGGGGGTTAGCTGTCGTCTGGTCGGGCACTGTCGTGGCAGAGCGGAGCCGCCGGGAAGGGCCCCACGTGGCCCTTGACAAAATGTTCACGAGTGTGAACTACATCCCGCCTCCTGTGGCTGTTCCGCCTGGAATTTCCCTGCCTCTCTGCGCCCCCGTGCTGGCCCCTGCGGCAGCCCAGGGGAGCAGGCCAAGAGGGGCCAGCAGCCCTTACCAGTTAAGAAGGACTCGGGGTTGAAGAAGCCAGAAAGCCACACCACAGCCGGCAGGGCAAGATCGTGGGTCCAGGTTTCCAGTTCCCGGCACCGCAGAAGGAGGTCGTTAAACCTGGTAAAAACGAGGGAGGGAGGAACAAACGGGCTTCTGAGTAAGTTCTGCAATCAGGTGAGGTAGATTCAAGGGAGGATGGGACAGACACGGCAAGAAAACCAAGAAAATCCTTAGATTGGCAGAACACTGTCCCTTTAAAAAGCTCGATTTTATTTCCTGTTGAGATTTTGTAACTATTACAATTAGGGACAAGAAACATGGGAATATGGAAAATTCATGTTCACTTATTGAGTGACTTCAGGGATGGGCGGTGATCACATGGGTGACAGGCTCCAGCGCGGAGTGGGGACAGGGCATGGGAACGCGTGTGCACATGGAGAGGGCAGGGACAGTGCAGCTGTGACCCCGGTGTTCCCACCAACAGTCGTCACCTGAAGGGGGGAAGAGACAGGTAATGAAGAGAAAGGGCACCTTCCAGCCTCTTGCTGCCTGTGGTTTGAGAAAGTGCTGTTTTTACACTAGCTCGGAACTCATCAGCACAACAAATCTGCAAGGGAGGAAGCCGACTCCCCGAGGCTATGGGAAAATGACCCTCTGATAAAATCAGACGTGTCAAGCCTGGAAATGTAGACTTGAGGGCTGCCAGAAAGAGTGGGAAGATGGAGTGGGGCTATGAGATCGAGGACGGCCCCACCATCAAAGCAGGCAGGTCTCCAAGGGGAGGGCCACACAGGCGGCTCCCAAGTTTTCTGGGACCTGGTTGGGTTAAGGGTTACAAAAGCAGCAGGGGTGATGTTCACAGAGAAACCTGGGTCACCACCAGGAAAATTCCTGCTCTCTCAGAACATGGCCCTTGTCTTGCCCCAGTTGTATGCTTTCAAATAGCTGCTTTAGGGAAAACCTACTTGAAGAGGGTTAAGGTGAAGAACAGGAAAAGACTTTTTATCTAAAAATGTTGCCACAAGAAGATAGGCATTGTAGCCAATTTCCAATAGGTTTTTAAGATTTTTTTTTTTTTATTATTCATTTGACACAGAGAGAGAGATTACAAGTAGGCAGAGAGAGAGGAGAGAGGAGGAAGCAGGCTCCCCGCTGAGCAGAGAGCCCGATGTGGGCCTCGATCCCAGGACCCTGGGATCATGACCTGAGCCGAAGGCAGTGGCTTTAACCCACTGAGCCACCCAGGCGCCCATCCAATAGGTTTTTAAAAAAGTGATTGCTTGTTCAAGTAGGATTAAGATTTGGAGGTGATGGTAAGAAAAAGGACATTAAGTAGATCTCAGAGTAAGAAAAGCATTTTAAAATGAAATGGGAAAAAAGTTGAAAACAGTTCTAGGAAATTTTTGAGTTTTCCTCAATTACAAATTTGACTCTAAAATCAGACATGCCATGTTTTAGGAAAATTTGGCCGCAAATAATCAATACTAAGATACAGCTTACTACGGACTGAAGACAGAATCCTCCCAGGAAAACACACAGAGTCAATTTTTTTTTTCCTTCTCTAAGTCAGCTGCAGACACCCCCACTGCAGCCTTTGATCAGAGAATGCCATGCTGCCTACAGAGCCACCCAGCAATAATTGGGTTTAATTTTTTTTATAACCAGCCAGCCTGTCGTTTGAGTATAAAGACACCGATTATATGGCATAAAAACCTGGCCCCGAATCCAACAAACAAGAAGGTTGATAACCTAGCAAATAAACATAAGAGGAATCTGGGGGGGGGGGGGAAGACTCTTAGGAGTTTAAACATATCAAAGAAACTAGAGTAATAGTCATAAAAACCGGAATTCATGAAACCAAGTCTGGTACCTCCACTGCCCCCCATATAAAAAATGTGGGATTAAAAATGGATTTTGGATAATGAAATTTAAAAGGTCAAGGGAGACACAGTAAACTGGAAACAATGAAGTCCCGTCCCCCCCCCCGCCACAACAAAATCAACCAGGATACAGCAGAACAAGACAACAGATTGGAAACACAAGATTTCAGGTAGGTAAATACAATGAAGACAATGAGGTAAGGCAGTATTGGTAGAAATGAGGGCTAAGAATTTTTCAGAGTGGAAGCAACAGGTTATACACATTTATAACCACATGGTACTAGTGGGGATACATTTTAAAAAGTTCACACCTAACTAAAGGAGTAAACTTGCAGAACATCAAAGGTGAAGAGAAAAACCTTAAAAAGTCCCAGAGAAAAGAGATTAGTTGTGAAGTGATGACAAGCACATTTAAGAACAGTCTCATTAGCTGTAATAAATGCCAGCAAATTAATGGAGTTACCAAAACACAGGCTGAGAGAAAATCATGGTATCCTAGAATTGTACATGTAGGTAAACTACAGAGCAAGAGTGCAGTGAAGAAAATTCAGACACAGGAAGAGCCCTGTTCACTCCCCACCACGTAAGCTGAAAGCCCTGTTGTATATTTTCTCCTTTAGCAGAAAGATAAGAGGGCCCAGAACAAAGGAGCCCAGAAGGAGATACAAAAAGCAACAATGAACAAATCAATATATGTTGTTAAAGTGAAAATAATTGACTATAAACAAAACAAAAATACTATGGTTTAAAACAAGGTTGAATGACAACTGCAGACCAGAGGAGGCTGATGTTCAGAGGGAGCTTGAAAGTGTTGACTTTACATTGTGTTAGAAAAATCAAGTGTATAGGTTACAATGTAAACTATCTCCGCTAAAATAATAGGAACTATATGGGGATAACTATGGAATAAAGGAAACTATTAGGGAGCGCCTGGGTGACTCGGTTGGGTGTCCGACTCTTGATACCCTCTTGGATCTTGATCTCAGGGTCCGGAGTTAAAGACCTACATCGGGCTCCACACTGGGCATGGCGCCCACTTTAATAAAGGAAAAGACAGGGTAGGGGGTCCCGAACCAACTGATAGAAGCCAGAAAAAAATTGGAATGAAGAAAAATACAGAAATCAGAAGACACAAAATAAGATGATGGAAGTGACTCTGGAAGTTACCATCATCATAAAATTTAAGTGTAATACAAATGTTTTTAATTGGAAATATAAAAATCTGATTTTGGACGTCCATAGTGTTCACAGAAATCCAGTGAGTAGCTCTGCTCACTCTTCCCCGCCATGGTTATTTGTTGCCATCTGTGTCCCTTCCACATTGCACCTTCCATTATGTTTGCACACACCCCACAGCTGCCTGGGTGTCAGTTCCAAGGTGCAGTCATTTGGAAATTTTTTTTAAGATTTTTTTTTTAAGTAATCTGCACCCAACATGGGAGTCAAACTCAACTATCCAAGAGTCACATGCTTTACTGACTGAGCCAGCCAGGTGCCTCTCATCTGGAAATCTGATGGAGCTTTCCAATTGAAGGCTCGCAGAGTAGCATTCTGGTTTCATGGAAAAAAGATAGGAAAGCAAGGATAAAAAAATGCCAGAACTGGAGAAGACAGGAATAGAGAGAATCTTTGAAACTCCCTATGTTGACTACAAAAGCCAAGGAGCAGTTGGAGAGCACTGGCCATCAGAGAACCATGAATTTCAGTCCTGGACTTTGGAACACCTCTGTGCTCACACCCACATACCCAAGCAGTCAGCTTTCCTGTATATCCTACTAGAATTTTTGTTTTGTTTTGTTTAGATTTCATTCATTTATATGCCAGAGAGAGAGCTCAAGCAGGGGGAGCAGCAGGCAGAACAGGTGGAGAAGCAGGCTTTCTGCTTCTCAAGGAGCCCGACTCGGGACTCAATCCCATGACGCTGGGATCATGACCTGAGCAGAAGGCAGCCGCTCAACCTACTGAGCCACCCAAGCGCCCCTCTATTATAATCTTTTCAAAGTGAGCTATGACAAGGCATTGGTAATCACTAGTTTCAAAAATAAGCATTTGAAATGACATGAAAGCAAACTCAAGTTGCCTCTCATGGCCATTTAAATAACAATAAGGGAATGGTATTACCTGCATCCCCCCATGATAAACTGAGACACTAGGAAGATCAGGTATTTTGTCCAAAATCAAACAGCTAATAAGGAAGGGGCAGCATTTGACTCTTGGCTTTGACCCTAACTTTTCACAGATCTTTGCCTTTAAAGCAACACAAGGAAGACAAGTGAGACTGCTGGTGCTCTGCACACTCATGGGCCAGGTATACTCAAGGTACACTCTTCACAGTTGTCCCCACACAACGGTAACTGAGAACACCGAACCAGCACCTGGCGGACAACGGCCAGGAGGAGCCACGAGGGGCAGCTTACCACTGCGCCAGGCCGTACGTGGATGGATAAGCCAGTCTGCTCCACGTGTCGGGGACTGTGTCGTAACTCAGCTGGGCCTGCTGGGCTTCCATCTCAGGAGAGAACGGCAGCTCGCCCTGGCACGGAGGAGACAGGCCACACGGTCAGTGTCCTCCGATGTGGGGAAGCTGTGAAGCTGGCGCTAGTGCCACTTTCAAACTTACCTTGCAACCAAGGTCTAACTGCTGAAGCGACACGCGGATTTCCCGCAGGAGAATATTCATCCTTTCACACTCTTGGAAGCAAACAAGAACATAGGGGCTTCTGTTGGACCTTTTTTGCATTATCTCCACCATGTTGAACTCTTCGGGAAGTTTCTCCAAAATGTCATCCAAGACATTCTTAACCTAAAGTCATTAACACACACAAGATTTAGCTCCTCTGTGTTTCATTTTTAGTCGCAGGGACCATGCCCTTGACTTTTCAGAGTCCCAGAATATATTCCACCGCTCCCAAAGATGCTTGCTAGTGCATTTAAAAGATACCCACTACTCCCTGGAGACGGGCGGACAGGCGCGGCTGACTAGCTCACCTACCCCCGCATCAAGGCAGCCCCTTCCCCTTCTGTACACCCCATCGGGAAGGAGCTGCTATTTGTCTGCAGTTTATTCACTGTCAGCATTTAGGGGATCGAAGAACTGTCGTCATCTACGTTTCACTTGTACTCTAAGATAGAAGCAGAGAAGGTAGATCCCAACATTTAGGTATTATGTTTGGTAATCTGCTAATTAAGAAAGAAAAACATTTGAAAGATCACATGAACCAAAAATGTCCTTTCGGCTTGAGCTAATTCTGGTGAGTCTATGATATGCCCCTCCCAACTGATATAGCCTAAAATTTTAGGAGCAATTTGGATCCACATTTTCAACAGCAAGGGAGCCTCTGTCTTCTTTAATTACTACCTTGAAGAAATAAAAGATTTATACATTAAAGATGTGAAAATGTATGTAGTACTTCAATGTACATATTTTATCTTTTACTGAACTGGGGAAAGCCAATGAAAACATAAAATGGACAAAGATTTACGAGTATTGCCTGTCTTCAGCCTCAGGCAGCTTTCACCCTTCCCTTGATCTCTTGGATTACTGACTGTGGTTCTGATAACCTAATCCCAAATTGCTTTAGCACCCTGGCAGTTTATTTTTCAGGTCCTCAAATCTTAAACTCACCTGCAGCAGCTGTAGAAAATGAAACACAGTGTAGTAGGCAGGTTAGGTAACAGAATGGCTTTTGGAATCAGCTAGAGTTTGGTTTCCTTCATTGGCCCTTTCTAGCAGTCTGATAAGTCACCTAAACTTAATTCTGGAATAGGGATCCTGATATTACTTTGAGCTATTGAGGATTAAGTGGCTTATTTGTAAAGCACTTCCCTGACTGTCTAGCATATAGTAAGCACCCAAAAGAGTCGCTGCTATAATCTGTTTGCCTGTTTGCCATGTTGAGGCGTCTAAAGGTTATTTGCTTTGCAGTTTCTGGTTTAATGGTCAGCTTCTTTGTTGCAAAGATCAAAGCCCCAAAACTAAATGAAGACTTCATCCATCTCTCTCCTTCTATTAATACTATAGCTTTTCCCAAATGGATGAATGTTTCCTTTTTTATCTTTTAAAAAAACAACAGAGGTCTAACATTCATACAAGGAAAATGTTAGTATATAGAATAAAACATTCCACAACAAATTTTAAAGCCTCTAAATGACAACCAAGGGCCTCAGCAAATGGCCCTATTTCAAGAAATAATATGGAAAATTCCTCTGACCTCACTATAATTAAATCTGATGGTTAGTGTGTTCCAACAACCTGAATCCTTGTCAGTTGAATCCTGATTAAATTGTGAGGGAAATAGGGCTAATGTATCTGGGGGGGGGAATAAATGTAAAAACAAATAGCATTTGATGTCTATCTCTCATCCCCGTCATTCTAGGACAATATATACCTTCAAAAGAATAATGCCAAAAGAAAAAAAAATGATGCCAGTTTCCAAAGATAATATAAGAAGGACACCATAACAAAATGACAGAGTCAAAAACACAAAGTGAAAGGCAAGTCACAGATTTGGAGATGTTTGCAATACATCCATTTGCCAAAGGATGTACGTTGAGAATAGAGCCCTTACAAATCTGTAAGAAAACACTGACAACTAAGAAATGAGCAAGCAACTGGAACAGACACTTATTTAAGATTCCATCTGGACGGTCAAGGTCATAGGAAAAGATGCTCAGCCTCGCTGCTTGACTAAGGACTGCAGAGTTAAAACCACAGTGAATTATTATTAACACAACCTCAAGGACAGAGAACAGCTGAAACGTGCACACTGATGGTGGGAGTTTAAGTGGTACAGACACTTTTCAAAACTGCTTGGGAATATCTACTGAAACTACACATTACACCCCACAACCCAGCAGTTCCCCTTCTGAGGAAAGAGGGGTGAGGGGTATGGGGGGGGACACCTCCGGGAGTTGCCTGGTGTCAGCTGACAAAAGACTCCGAGAATGTTCATGGCTGTGATAAGTCAACAGTAAAAAACTAGAAATAACCCAAACATCCATCTACTGTAGAACGAATAAAGCACGAACTGTACACTCATACAATAGAATACTAGACAAAAATGAGTCACTGATCCACGCAGAAACATGGATGAATCTCGTAAATGTAACGTGGAGTGAGGGGGGCTGCCTGTGCATCAGTACTTACTGGATGAATGTGTCCATTTGACACGGAAACACAGGCAAAGCTCTTCTATGGTGATAGAGGTCAGAGTGCAAGTTATGTTTGGGCAGCAGGGGGAGGGACAGACTGACCCCACGTGTTGCAAATGTTAAGTATTTTTATCTGGGTGGTGATTATACGGCTCTCTGGAAAGGGAAAAAGCCATCGACCGAGTCATACACTCAGATCAGTACACTTCACTGTGCATATGTTACAGCTCAACACAAAATAGAGACCGTCTACCTTCTCTTCTGCGGATCGCCCCAGCTCCTCGCTGACGAGCGCATTCCTGGGCTGCAGCTCCAGCAACGTTCTGAAGAGAGTATTGGACATCACCGTCAGGAGTTCTGTTTCAGCATTTGGGTGGAGGCCGTACAGCGCTGGGCTTTCTGGAGGCAGCTTCTCCTCTATGTACTGATGGTAGCCCGAATAATCTAGATTAGGCGGGGCTGCAAATCCTGGTGCCAGCATGAACTCCTCTTCAACCTCAACCACAAAGGGAAAAAGTCAGTTCTTGCAAGTCTAAGTGGAAATCACTCTTCGCATCCCAAGACACTTCGAGAACACTCTCGGTAGGAATGTGCAACGTAGTGCTGGACAGGTAGCAGGCTCTCTGAGATCTTTCACGGTGCTTCTGTAATCGATCGTCTTGCCCCGTGGAGGGCACCAGGCTGACCTCTGGGGAGGAGTCCAAGAACACGCATGAATGCTTGCCCTGAGAAGACTGAGTCTGCAGTGTGCTTGGGGCAGCAGGTTACATGCTCACAAAGGGATGACTGGGTTCTGAACCATCTACTGCGTACTGGTGACCCTGTCACAGGTTGCAAGTCACTGACTGGGCCAAACCTCTGCAAACACTGCAGAGAGAAACTGAGACTCAGAGTGACTCCCCCAGGCAAGAGGTCTGACTTAAATCTTAATTCTGCAGTCACTTTAGTATGACTCTAGGCTTTGTTTTCCTAATGTACATAGTTTCCACAACCCTGCTTCAAATTATTTTATATATGATACATAGGCATGTTATGAACAGAGTTTTATGCACATATACTGAAAAACAGGACTGTGCGTGTGTAACATTGTATAGGGCAGTATATACAAAGAATCCTACCAGTGCTGCCTCCTTACCTGTGAGCTACCAGGGGCAGAGTCAGTGTGGCTCATCTCAAGATCCACAGCCCCTGGGACAGCTGTTGGCACATACTGGTGCTCAATGAATGAGGCTCAAGTGCCTAATGAACGAAAGGCTGGCACGATAAGGCATTTATCATGCCCGTCTACTTCATTAAGCCTGGGTAGTGGGGAGATATCCCATGTAGAGGAAGGCTCTTAACAAAGGCAATGTGAGTAGCAACACCAAACCTAGGCGAACGTAGTTCTTCAAAATGTAACAAAACAATTTACGGACCTGGTTCTCTCACCAACCATAAACACAGTCAAGTGCTTAGAATTTTCTGGTTCACTCAGCATCATCTCAGATTTTTCCCTAATTGTTTTTAGTTCCCAGGGGCCATAACAAGCTGTGTTTTCATTTTCCCAATCTCTCTTGCTATAAATTCTGTCTAGATATGCTTAAATGTACAGAGGGATACTTTAAAAACCACTCACCGAATGTAGCTCTTTTATGCCTGGAGTTTCTAAATCATTTCCTGAAATTGGGGTTTTCCTAATTGTGTATGTTATGCCATCTGGTCCCCTCACTCTCACCCAGGGACAAAGTAGACATTCACAGATTCTTGGTTGATACCATGTACTTACCACCTAGTGTAGCCCAATAAGCCTCGGAAGTGTAAAAGTTTCATCTACCCTAGTTCTTAAGAAACTCCCAGTCTGGTGGGGACAAAGGGTGATTTTCTACACAACCAAGTCAGCTGTGAGTACTGACAGTTTGCTCCTTCTCAGACCTGCCGTGGCCGGTTTCCCAGAGGGCCTATGTCCCTACAGACGATGCTCAGGGGCTGACTGTGAATTCCAAAAGGCGTTTTAAATATTTGAGTTGGCATTTCTCTTTTGCACTAGGAAGAGTTCCAATTTACTCTTTTATTTTGTGAGAAACAGAAAGGAGCGACTTGGACCATCTCCTCACCAGTATCTATTAATGTGGTTTATTTCACTCGTTTACCTGCATTTTCTATCACTTCATTTTTATAAATCAGAAAAATTCATTTCCTTTTTCTTTAAATTTTTCATGTATTTATTTGAGAGAGAGAGCACACACACACACAAGCAGGGGGAAGGGCAGAGGGTGAGGGAGAAAGGCTCTCCCTGCTGAGCAGAGAGCCCGATGCGGGGCTCCATCCCAGGACCCTGGGATCATGACCTGAGCCGAAGGCAGAGGCCCTAACCCACTGAGCCACCAGGGGCCCTCAGAATAACCGATTTCAACCTCACCTGTTCAGGGTGATCTAAACAAAACTGTGGGGAGAGATTTCAACTCATATTATTCGTCTGTGAGATAATTTAGTCAAAATAGAGATATGGGCACAAAATACAAATAATGAAGCCAAAAGTTAGAATACATATATACGAACCAGACTTTATTCCTTGCGAACAAGGACTTGGTCTTCCCTCTAAGTGCTCACTAGACTGTTGAAAAAAAATGTTAAAAGCCAGTTAAACTGCCCTTCAGTTAAAGACAGAAAGTTAAAAACAGAGTTTCAAGTAAAGAAACAAACCAAAAAGTGGAACCACTTAGAAACGTTACGATGCCATGGGGACTGGAAGTGTGTTTGAGGGGCTACTCCTGCAGTGCTGGTGGGAACGCAAACCGTCCACACTCTCTGGAGAGACGGTTAAGCAGTCTTCTTACAAACATGTGAGGAGTGTCTTTTATATGTTCGTTAATGAGCAAAACAAAAGAAAACCACAAAGGAAAGGCAAGGGCTTGAGGTTTACAGTTAGCCAGATGTGGTTCAGTTCCCATTCCTGAACGGGCTGGTGGCTGGTGACCTTAAAAAATGGTAGTTTATCTGAGTTTCAGTCTCGTCCATGAAATGTCGCTCCTACTAGGGACCTAATGATCGTGACTGCGGGAATTTAATGACCACGTAGGCAAACATCTGGGCATGTAAGCAGGCTTCTATGTTAGTTTGGGTCTTTTCTGTGTTCCAGGAATATACATGATTATTTCAAGTACATTTTGATCTTCTGGGGAATGTTCCACTGAAGAATGTTCCACTGTACATTCCTACTATGATGTCAAACAGGTAAAGTTCGAAAACATGACATTAAGTGAAAGGTAGGAAATACAGAAGGCTGCATAGTATATCATTCTATTTATGAAAAATGTCCAGAACAGGCAAATCCAGAGACAAAAAGTAGATTAGTAAGTAATTGCCAGGGGCTGGGGAGTGGGGGAGAGGATGGTGAGTGACCCCTAATGGGTACGGGGTTTCCTTTGTGGAGTCATGAGGTGTCCAAAACGGACTGTGGTGATGGCGGCACAGCTGTGAATATGCTTAAAGCCTTTGGAGTGTCTGAGTGGTGCCGGTAAACTTCCGTGTGAATTTGTCTCAATAAAGCTATTTGAAAAAAATCAATGGCATGCTCAAGAGAACAGGACTCCACATCAAGCAACAAACAAACAAACAAACAAAACCACCCCCCAAAAAACCAATCAAAAAATCAAACCCATCAAGGATTGAAGTCATTTTTGCAGAAATCAGTGTCAGGCGCAATTATTAGGCACTGGGAAAGCCAGCATCCTTCCACTCTGCTGACTCTGGAGGACTGTGGTCCTTCTTACATTTTGTTTTCTGGTATTTAATAAAAGACCCACCTCTCCAAGCAGTCTTGCCTAGGACAAGAAGCTCCCAGTTCAGTCTGAGTCTAAACACGTTGTATTTGCCCTTGGTCTTTTGAGTAAAAAATGCCACGGCCCCAAAGTGCTGTAAGGGATTTTCAGAAATTACTCAAGGTTAAATTCTATCATCATGGTGTCTTCAGAGCTGACAGGTAACAGTGATTTTCTAGACAGTACCTTCATTTTGCAAATCAATAAACTGAAGCACAAGGAGGTCCTGCACAAAGCTGGACAGCAAGTTAGTGGCAGAACCAGAACCTAGAGTTCTGGGCTCCTGGATTGCCTGGTTTTGTTCACGGCAGCCCCTTGGCCGCCCACTGCGCACAGCGCAGACATGAATCAGCGCTCCAGATACTGCAAACAGATCAGCATTCCAACCGACTCAGTGTGGGACAGATGAAGCCTGCGGTCCGTGGAGTCTGACTGCAAGTTCGAATCCTGGTTTAGCTACTTACCGATGGTCTGATCTCTGGGAATCTGGGTTTCTTTTCTGATTATGTGGGATATTAATACCTCCTTGGCAAGATAATAGTGCACCCAAGAAATAACACTCATGAGATGTGGAGTGCTGACCCCGGCACACAGCAAGCGTTTAATAATTGGTTTCCATTGTTATAATCACAGATTAAATCTAGCCAAGTATGCAAGAGATAGCATGAAAATTTCTACTTAATAATAAAAGACCTTCCATTTATTAAGCATGTCATTCTATTGCCGTACCAATGTTTAAATCCTAACAAACCCATGAAATGGGCCATTCTTGTTCAGTAGATGAAACTGAGGCTCAGGGGAGATGCCTAAAATCAAAGCAAATACAGGGAGAATTGAATGCAAACCCTAGTATTACTTTTTAATTCAAAGCCCAGCCTCCTAATGGTTACTCCGTATTACCAGAAGAGTTTTTACTATATGACAACTTTCAGGTGACCCGACACCTTCTTTTCTGAAAGTAATTTTCTGTGTTACTCGTGTAGCATTGCCAAGTTCATGTCTTGGGTGACAGAATAGTATTAATAAATAATCCCCTCGCTCTGGCTGGAGACCTTGGAGGCACACCGCCATCAGGGAACCCTCTCCCAGGGCCACTCTCACTTATCCAGCAAGAAATTCACCCAACCCCCTAACAGGACGAGACCACTGAAGGCATTCCAAGCAGAGCTTTAAATTCTACACCATTAATGAGTTGCTTTTCTGATTATGTTTCAGTGCAACCAGAGATACTGATTTCTAAATGAGTTAGCCAACGTGAGGGGTGCCTGGGGGGCTCAGGCGTTGAGCATCTGCCTTCAGCTCAGATTGTGATCTCAGGGTCCTGGGATCAAGTCCTGCATCGGGCTCCCTGCTCAGCGGGAAACCTGCTTCTCCCTCTCCCACTCCCCCTGCTTGTGTTCCCTCTCTCACTGTGTGTCTCTCTGTCAAATAAATAAATAAAATTTTTTTTAAAAAAAAAACCCCAAACATGAGAAGTGTTGAAAAGATGTCCTGCAGATGCACAACTGTTAGGTTAAGCTCCTGAAATAAACAGCCAGTGTGGGACACGTTTGCAAGAGAACAGAGTAACTGGGATGTTGCAGCATCTGACACCAAGTCAGCAAGGGTTTGAACTTCCTCTGTTGCGCTGAGAAGGTGGCACTGTCCAGGGAGGAAGCAACATGGCCAAGGAAGCCTTTGGAGCCCGAGCACGTCTGCATGGGAGGTGGGTACCTACGTTTCTAAAGGGCTCACGCACTCTCCAGGGCTGCCCCTCTGTGTTTACTGTACCGCTATTTGTACGGCAGCTCAGACTCGGGAAGGTTAATGGACTGTCTAGTTTGGCAACAGTCACTGGCTCCCTCCCCTCGGGCTGGAGCCAGAGAGGGAGCACGCGACCTCCGCCACCGTTTGGAGAGATCAGCCTCCACCACCGTTTGGAGAGATCAGCCTCCGTAAAGGGCGCGCGCCTGACACTGCTTAGCTTTCCCATCTCCATGGTAACCTGCTCCCAGACCTCTTCTGAGGAGTGACTTCCAATTGCAGTAAATTGAAAGTGTCTCTCTGACCTGTGAAATCCTGCTCATTAGAACTAAGGAAAGACAGGAGACTCACGGCAAAGGAAACAAATAATGGTTCCGCGGCAGGAAAGGTGGTTTTTGTTGTTGTTGGTGGTGTTGTTTTGGCATTGTCCCCAAATTGTTTAACACTATTAAAAGTAGTAACAAACAAAATTTGTCCTCAGTTTTCTATATTAGATAACAGATAATACACATTTTCTAATACACGATTGTTTACTTCTCAAAATGGACTCAAGGAAGGTGATCAAAACTCTGTAATGCTTCTATGAGATGAAGTTCGGAGAGAAATTATCAACAGGAGGTTGCTCAAATGATGAAAAAATATGCACTACTTTGTTATTTTTTGTAGTCCTTAGCATAATTACTTTTTAAAGTTTTTAATTTAAATTCCAGTTAGTGAACCTATCATGTAATACTAGCTTTAAGTGAACAATACAGTGATTCAACACTTCCATACATCCCCCGTGCTCATCACAAGTGCCCCCCTTCATCCCCATCACCTATTTCACCCCTCCCCCATCTACCTTAACCATCAGTTTGTTCTCTGTAGTGAAGAGGCTGTTTCTTGGTTTGCTTCTTTTCCCCCTTGGCTTTGTTAAATTCCACATGCATGAAATCATAGGAATCATTTGTCTTTCTCTGACTTACTTCGTTTAGCATTATAGTCTCTAGCTCCACCCATGTCCTTGAACATGGCAAGATCCATTCGTTTTTATGGTCAATAGTCCATTGTTAATATATATGCCACTCGATGGACACTTGGGCTCTTTCCACAATGTGGCTATTGTAGATAATGCTGCTATACACATCGGGGTGTGTGTGTTCCTCTGAATTAGTATTTTTGTATTTTCTGGGTAAATTCCTAGTGGTGCAATTGCTTGATCATAGGGTAGGCTGTTTTTGTTTTTGTTTTTTTTAACATTTTATTTATTTATTCAAGAGAGAGAGGGAGCCTGATATGGGGCTCGATCCCAAGACCTAGAGATCACAACTAGAGCCGAAGTCAGATGCTTAACAGGCCGAGCTGCCCAGGTGCCCCTCATGAGGTAGTTCTATCTTTAACTTTTTGAGAAAACTTCCTACTGTTTTCCAGAGTGGCTGCACCAGCTTGCATTCCTACCAACCGTAGAGGTTTCCCCTTCCTCCCCATCCTCACCAACACCTGCTGTATCTTGTGTTGCTGATTTTAGCCATTCTGACAGGTGTGAGGTGGTAACTCATTGTAGTTTTGATTTGTGTTTCCCTGATGAGGAATAATGTCGAGCATCTTTTCATATGTCTGTTGGCCATTGGTATGACTTCTTTGGAAAAATGTTGATTCATGTCTTCTGCCCATTTTTCAATTGGATTATTTGTTTTTTGAGTGTTGAACTTCATAAATTCTTTATATATTCTGGCTACTACTAACCTTAATCAGATATGTCATTTGCAAGTATCTTCTCCCATTCCATAGGCTGCCTTTTAGTTTTATTGAATGTTTCCTTCCTGTGCAGGAGCTTTTTATTTTGATAAAGTCCCAATAGTTTATTTTTGCTTTTGTTTCCCTTGCTTCAGGATACCTATTAGAAAAACATTGCTCTGGCCAATGTCAAAGAAGTTACATGGCACGCCTTTAAACACAGCTGGTATCCTATTCAAGTGGGAAAAGAGACTGCATAGTGTCAGGTGCCTGTGTTTTCACAAATAGGCGATGGCCATGAACTCCCAGGTTTATTCCTAAGATCCAGTCAGTCAGTTTCTGTGTTCTTCGCCTGAACATGAGAACATGCCCAGAAATCACCTAGGAGGTCTTACTGAAACAGATTCGGATTTCACAGATCTGAGATAGGGCCCAACACTGCATTTCTGGGGCATCTGGGTGGCTCATTGGGTTAAGCTTCCGACTCTTGGTTTCCGCTCACGATATGATCTCATGGGTCAAGAGATGGAGCTCCATATGGAGATCCATGCTCAGACGAGTCTGTTTGAAGAGTCTCATTCTCTGCCCCTCCCCCGACTCACATGCCTGCATGCGCTCTTCCTCTCAAATAAATAATAAATCTTAAAACAAAAGACAAAAAACAGACTCCACATTTCTAACAGACTTTCAAACTCCGTGACAGTGGGCAAGAATATACTTGCAAAAGGCCAAGATTCCTCAATAATATTTAAGAAGTATTTATATAGTTGAAATTAATTTAAAAAATTCTTACTCGAGGGGCACCTGGCTGGCTCAGTCGGAGAAGCATGTGATTCTGGATCTGGGAGTTGTGAGTTCAAGCCCCCATGTTGAGTGTAGAGATTAAATAAATAAAACTAAAAAAAAATTTAAAAATTCTTACTAGAATTTTCTCCTCTGTAAAATGATTTATGAAGTGTCTTACCAGAGATGGATTCATGAATTCTTCCAAATACGCCCGACACAGTTTGCGATCCCAGTCATCTGTGATGTGGCCCCCGTATGTGATCTCTCCGAAGAGGTAACGGAGGTCTTCCCATGGGACCTGGGAGGGACAGCACGCAGACGATCATTGCCGGGCCTGGAGCTTCTGCCTCACAGAGGCCGATTAGCAGTACATGCCTCTCGCCAAGCCCCTCTAACACCGTGTTCCCCCCAATCCCCATCAACAGGAGCATTTAAAAGAAATGTTCAGAAATTGTCTGAACATTCAGAAAGAATGTTCAGAAATTGTCTGGGCTTCTCCACAAAATTTCTTGACAGAATTACATTCAGGGTGTCTAAATACATTCAGTGAAAATTCATGAACACTAGCTTTGAATGCAGATTTTAAAGCAATTATTCCTAGAACATGCCACAGAGGGAAACTTTATAATTTCAAAATCTCATCCAAAAATAAGGAAAAGGTATTAGTTCACAGGGCCTTTGTGATACGTCATGTTTTTATGATGTGATATGCAGGTTTTAGGATCTCATTTAGGCAAATAAAGAAAACTTTATATGATCTATCCTTGGGGGCTATTTAGGATGCCCTCTCCTTGCAAAAATCCCAGCAACCCAAACCCCTTGCTGCAGACTGATTTGAGGGCTTGGTCCATGGCACAACTGGCCCACTCCATGACTGTTCTAAGGGTTCTCACTAATGACTGTACCATGCAGTCTTCAAGAAATAACGGTATGTCCTCTCTATTTGGCTTAGCAGGATCTGAAGCCTCTCCCCGCTACCCTTTAGCTTCCTTTGGGGTTTGCAAAACATGCCAGTCTGTGATGCAGCCTTTCTAGACAGGAACCTTTATATCCTCAGGGGCAGTAGATTGCCTCCCAACAGTTCAAGTAAAAACTTAATTATAGCCTTCATTGGTTGCATGATGTGACAGAACAAGTAAAATTGCTTCAACTATTCCAATGTACTGGTTACAAGTTTATTTGAATTTAAATAAATGAACCTCAAAGAGGTCTTTTTTTTAAGCTGCTCTGAGGTGAGTGAGGAATACGGGAGAGCGAGCAACTGAAGCGGGCTCCCAGAACCACACAGTGGGCACCTCCCATGTCTCCCTCATGAAAGGGATGGGCGACAGAGACCGCTCCATTTCATTTCTCTGAGGGCATTCCATTCATTCGTGCTGTCCATTCTACCAGCGGATATGCGTCGCTCTCACGGTTTTCATCAGCTAAGGCTCTATTCTTTTCTTTTCTTTTTTTTTTTTTAAAGATTTATTTATTTATTTATTTCACAGAGGGAGAGAGATCACAAGGAGGCAGAGAGGCAGGCAGAGAGAGGGGGGGGGGAAGCAGGCTCCCCGCTGAGCAGGGAGCCCGATGCGGGCCTCGATCCCAGGACCCTGAGATCATGACCTGAGCCGAAAGCAGAGGCATTAACCCACTGAGCCACCCAGGCACCCGGCTCTATTCTTTTCAATAACTGACGCTCTTCCCCCAAATCCTGATCCTTGTTTTTAACATCTACCTTCTTGAAAAGGGCATTTTGTATCACCAAACTCTGTGGAATATAACCTGACTCCCCAATCTTGGTCACTGGCTTCGCCATGTGCAGTGAATGCCTTGGGTGTAGACAACTGAGACAGGAGAGGGCATTCAAAACCGCGAGCTGTGCTGCTCTCGGAACGCCAGTGGGGGCAGCAGCACGCCAGGAGTCACTCGGGCCGCTGCCCGGTCTCAGCATGGGAGAGCCAGGGACAAACAGGAGTCCGTTCCTGTACAGGATTCTGCTGAAATGGGGTAAGAGTCCTTGTCTCAGCCTCAGGGGACAGTCGTGAGGGACTTGTATAAGAGGATTAAGTGGCCCGTTTCCAGAACTATTTTAATAGTCAATTTTACCTGCGACACTTTACATAAAATGTGTTAAGAGCAACTCAAAATATTATTTATTATGAAGATCAAAATATGCTCAAATTTGGTATATTTACAAAATGATAGATATGCGGGCACCTGGGTGGCTCAGTCGGTTAAGCGTCTGCCTTCGGCTCAGCTCATGATCCCAGACTCCCGGGATCAAGGCCCGCATTGGGCTCCCTGCTCAGTGGGGAGTCTGCTTCTCCCTCTGCCCCTCACCCTGCTCGTGCTCTCGCTCTCTCTCAAATAAATAAAAATTAAGGAAAAAATTTATAAAATGATAGATATGGAATATTGATCAGCACATACCATATTAAAGCCACTTATTTTAGACACAACTTGCTCAAAATATGTTCCTGGGGAGAACACACCCACGTTATACACTAAATGTACACAGATTCTGACGGTAGTCACATCACCTTCGAAGCCTGAGAAGACTTATTTGCTAACAAGAATTTTAACAATGGTTACCAAAAGAACATAAAGCAACTCTCCGCCCACAGAAACACAGATGAGTCATTTTAAAGGCCCTTTACAGAAAGTGTGGCCTAGAGCATAACACCTGGTTTTGACAAATGTATCTCAATTTTAACAGGTTTAACTGAAGGGGAAAAGTTTCCTTTATGAGGATTAAGCCAGAAAATTCCTACAAATTGTTCTTCCTTTTTGAAATCCAATCACTAGGTTTCTAAGAGTTTACACAAATGTTCTTGATGAAGCATCCCCGTGCCCATCTGTAAAACACATTTTAGCTATGAAATAAAATCATTCATCTACCTTTAACTTCCAGTCAAGGGGAACATTACTGAGAAAGTCACAACAAGGTGGCATCCTTAATACATAATAATGACATATGCAGGAAATGCACCATTATTTATACATGTGACGTGCTGTAAATTGCTTCCATCATAAGAACTAATTGTAGTGATTATTAATGCAGTGTTATGAACTGTCAGAATTGCTGTATGTAATTACATTTGTGCAAATGCTTCATTACCTGCCTAATGAATCTGGCATATATGCACATGTAAACCACTGTTTTTGTTAACATAATGAAGGACATTTTCTTTTTTTTTTTAACTAAGCTGCTGATGTAGAACTGGTTTGACCTATCTTATGAAGTTCCAGCAGCCTCCACTGCTGGAAAACCTTTGATCTGGTGTATTTTCACACTTGGCAGAAGATGCATATACAGTGTCAGCTATTTCAATAATAGCTTAAAAAGAGAAATTATGGTCCATTTGATAGTGGCCAAAGACTGACAGATTCAGTACACTCTTTGGAAGAGGTTATCTGACCACCGGCACTTACGTGAGGGTTTGCCTCTAAGTAGTTGTAGAGGACGTTGGCACAAATGGTGAGGTCTCCAGGACCAAAGGGGTAGTTGCGGCTCCAGCCCCGGGGCCCAAACCTCAGTCTCCCAGCCACACACGCATGGAAGTAGCACAGAGAAAAGAGGATGCTTTTAAACTCCTGCTCCTTGGAGCACGCCTCAAGTGTATCCTGGGAGAAAAAGACAATATTTGATTATCCTTCCGCACCCTTTCCAAGGGCAAGGGTCTGCACGTTCGATGACCTTGTATCTAACTTTGAAGGAGGTCTAGGACAGGGGTACCATGCAGTTTTAAGCATGGCTGTCTATCCTATGGGTGCATACCAGGAGACTGACCATTTGGCATTTGCCAGTCTGTTAATTTAAGAGGAATGCTTTCATGCTTTCACTTTGCTTCAGTTATTTTACTGAATGCTTCTAAGTTTGCTAGAAAATGACACAATTCATTTTGAGCAGTGATGATACTGCTTGACATCATTTTCCCCTGCAAAATTCTCCTTGAGAAATCTAGCTGACCAAAGGACACCACTTCCATTTCATCAGCATAGCAGAATACTACTGAACCCCTAGCCCTTCACTTCCTCTGGTTCCCTAGTCATACAGATTACCTGGCCACCCAACAAAAAACCATTTCCCATCTTCCCTTGAAGCCAGATGTGCCATATGACCAAGTTCTTGCCGAAAGAATGTGAGAAATGATGTGTACAATTTTCATGTCATTTACTCAAAAGGAAGTTGCTTGCCCTGGTAGTCACTCTTTTTCCTTCTCCATGGGCTAGACAGGAGGTTGACCAGACAACCATGGAAGCTACGAGTGAGTTCCAGGGGAGACACCTACCAGCTTGGGTGTGTCGCTGAGCTTATGAAACAGAGCTGCCAGTTATACGTGTGAGAAGTTGTCTTGTTGGGAATCACTCTCATTTTGCCGTGTCCCTGAGCTCATACAATCATCCTGACAAATGGTTTCCTTCCAATGAACTTAAAGTAGAATTCACTACTGAGTGGAGAGAATGGCATATGGCAGATGGGAAAACACACCCTTGTAGACTAGATCTATAACATTTTTTTGAAATTGCAGAGGGAAAATTGAATCCTGGCATGCTGGTATGGTTATGGATCCCACAGCCATAAAATTAAAAAGTGAACAACAGCCACCCAATCTCTGTCTTGAAAGTGGTAGCACTTTATTCTCAGACCTGGCAGTTCTGTGAGGCAAACAGGATTTCTTCAACTGATGTTGGGCAGTAGAGGAAGATAAGACCAACGCTGTACCTTCTTCCCTTGTCCTTTAAAACAGCCCAATTTTAGCCAGTCTACATTTAAAATGAATGAGACAACTTGGGCCATCTACAAAGTGTAGTTAGCTCCTTTTAGGTAGGAGTTCAGATCTGGTCTCCCAGGCAACTTCTAGTAAAAGTCTAAACCAAACCAACACTAGACTTGTTCTCTTGTTCTAAGACTAGAAGAAGCTTTTCAGTAATCCAAGGTTACTACCAAATATAGTTCTAGAACTGGCCAGGCCATCCATGATGCAGACCCAACTAAATCACTAGGTCATTCTAAAGCACTAGGCCATCTCTAGATAATTTATGGAGCTTGAAGATACATAATCATTAAATGTAACATTTCCACAAACATGAAATAAAAGACAAGCTCATGAAAGAAGAAAATAGAAACCACATAATTGGAATTAATCTTGAAGAATATAAAAAATGTATTAGTCTTAAATGTAAGAAATTTCTAGAAGACAAAATAGAAATATCAAACTTTTACTCAGGAATTATGATCTAACAAGTCACCTAACACCTTCCTGAATAAGAGAGTCCACAGAAAACCAAGGTACTACAGTAACCAAGTACATTAATTCCATAACTATTTCATATAATGGATTTGGTTTTATCCTCAGCGTGAAAAAAGAATTACAATGTGGGCACCTTGGTGGCTCAGTTGGTTAAGCATCTGACTCTTGATTTCAGCTCAGATCATAATCTTAAGGTTGTGAGATCAAACCCCGCCATTGGGCGAGGATCTGTTCATCCCTTTCATGATATGCAACATATTTTTCAATGTGCACTTCCCTGGGCAGAGTGTCTGTGGTTTTATCAGATGATCAGAGAGGTCCTTACCAAAAGAACAAAACAAAACAAAACAAAAAACCCCAAAAACCTGACAGACAACTGGACTGAGGCATATTTGATCATGAGATGCTCACTTTTCACAAATACAGATAGTTGTCCTATGGGGCTAGATAAATCCTATTTAAATATATTAAATTCCTGTTTTGTATTTACTTTGGGAAAGAGGTTGAGAATGTCCTAAGTGGTCAGAAATTATCAACAAAGGAATAAAAAAAAATACATGCCTGCTATGGTTCCCAAAAGAAAATATACTGCAACTATGTAATACACTCAATGACATTTCTTGAGTGCCTTGTTTATACAGTCTACTGTGTTTATATAGGCTATAAATTAATTACTTAATTAGGTAGTTAACTATATTCTTCAAAACTGTAATCTCAGATGGCCAGTTATTATAATTCCTTCATAATGTTGGCTTAAGTATTGGCCCAGAAGATACTAGTGAAGAATGATAATATTTCTAACAGGAGTCTTAATATTTATACCAAACCAAGTGCATTTCCTCTTTAGGGTTCATTCTACTTCTCCTAATAAGAATACTGTTTCCTGGGGTGCCTGGGTGGCTCAGTTGGTGAAACGTACCACTGGGGATTTTGGCTGGGGTCATGATCTCGGGGATGTGAGGTGGAGCCCTGCGTGGGGCTCTGTGCTGGGCATGGAGCCTGTTTAAGAGTCTCTCTCACTCTCCCCCTCCCCCAGCCCTTGCTTGCATTCTCTTTCTCTAAAACAAGCAAACAAAATACTGTTTCCCAAGAGTGTCTAAAATCAACTCAGAGAAACAACAACAAAGGAAACTTGTCTGACACACTTGATTATGATAGAGATAGTTGTGATAATTTGCCCACGGAGAATAATAGAAGCATCCGTGTTTGTATTAAATTCTTTGTTTTATTTTGGAAGGAAATCAAAGTATAAATAAGGTGGCAATATGGATATATGGAGAGAAGATGATTTAAGTTTACTAACACCAAAAGTGGATCTTAAACATGGAATATCATACTGGAACTTTCCCCATGTCTTTACTGTTGCTGCCGACCTCAGTAATAGCAACCAGTATAACTGGCTGCTTCTCTTCCCGTGCTAACAGATACTGATCTGCCACATTTGTCTTCACTAAACAGGTTCCTAACAATTTACCACGCTAATGGACATCAAAAGAAAGCTGGGGTGGCAACCCTTGTATCACAAAAGTTAGATATTAAGCCAAAGACTATAATAAGAAATGAGGAAGGACACTATATCATACTTAAAGGGTCTGTCCAACAAGATCCAACAATTTTAAATATCGATGCCCCTAAGATGGGAGCAGCCAATTATATAAACCAATTAATAACAAAATAAAAGAAACACATCAACAATAATACAATAATAGCAGGGTACTTTAGCACCCCCCCTTACTGAAATGGACAGATCATCTAAGCATAAGATCAACAAGGAAATAAAGGCTTTAAATGACACACTGGACCAGTTGGACATCAGATATATTTAGAATATTCCATCCCAAAACAACAGAATACACATTCTCCTCTAGTGCATACGGAACATTCTCCAGAATAGATCACATTCTGGGTCACAAATCAGGCCTCAACCAGTACCAAAAGACTGGGATCATTCCCTGCATATTTTCAGACCACAATGCTTTGAAACTAGAACTCAATCACAAGAGGAAAGTTGGAAAGAACTGAAATACATGGAGGCTAAAGAGCATCCTCCTAAAGAATGAATAGGTCAACCAGGAAATTACAGAGGAATTTAAAAAAATTCAAGGAAACAAATGAAAATGAAAACACAACTGTTCAGAATCTTTGGGACACAGCAAAGGCAGTCCTGAGAGCAAAGTAAATAGCAATAAAGTCTTTCTCAAGAAACAAGAAATGTCTCAAGTACACAAACTAATCCTACACCTCAAGGAGCTGGAGAAAGAACAGCAAAGAAAGCCTAAACCCAGCAGGAGAAGAGAAATAATAAAGATCAGAGCAGAAATCAATGAAATAGAAACCAAAAGAACAGTAGAACAAATCAACGAAACTAGGAGCTGGTTCTTTGAAAGAATTAATAAGACTGATAAACCCCTGGCCAGACTTACCCAAAAGAAAAGAGACCCAAATTAATAAAATCATGAGTGAAAGAGGAAAGATCACAACCAACACCAAAGAAATACAAACAATTATAAGAACATATTATGAGCAACTATACACCAGGAAATTTGACAATCTGGAAGAAATGGATGCACTTCTAGAGACATATAAACTTCCAAAACTAAACCAGGGAGAAATAGAAACTCCAAACAGACCCATAACCAGAAAAGAGATTGAAGCAGTCACCAAAAATCTCCCAAAAACAAGAGCCCAGGGCCAGACAGCTTCCCAGGGGAATTCTACCAAGCATTTAAAGAAGAATTAATATCTATCCTCCTGAAACTGTTCCAAAAAATAGAAATGGAAGGAAAACTTCCAAACTCCTTTTATGAGGCTGGCATTACCTTGATCCCAAAACCAGACAAAGACCCCACTAAAAAGGAGAATTACAGACCAATATCCTTGATGAACACGGATGCAAAAATTCTCACCAAAATATTAGCCAATAGGATCCAACAGTGTGTTAAAAGGATTATTCACCACAACCAAGTGGGATTTATTCCTGGGCTGCAAGGTTGGTTCAACATCGGCAAATCAATCAATGTGATACAATACCTTAATAAAAGAAAGAAAAAGAACCATATGATACTCTCAATAGATGCTGAAAAAGCATTTGACAAAGCAGCATCCTTTCTTAACCAAAACTCTTCACAGTGTAGGGATAGAAGGTACATACCTCAATATCACCAAAGCCATCTATGAAAAACCCACAGAGAATATCATTCTCAATGGGAAAAACTGAGAGCTTTTCCCCTAGGGTCAGGAACATGGCAAGGATGTCCACTATCACCATTGCAATTCAACATAGTACTAGAAGTCCTAGCCTCGGACAACAAAAAGAAATAAAAGGCACCCGAATCGACAAAGAAGTCAAATTCTCACTCTTTGCAGATGATATGATCCTTTATGTGGAAAACCCGAAAGACTCCACTCCAAAACTGCTAGAACTCACATAGGAATTCAGTAAAGTGTCAGGATATAATATCAGTGCAAAGAAATCAGTTGCATTTCTATAAACCAACAGCAAGACAGAAGAAAGAGAAATTAAGGAGTTGATCCCATTTACAATTGCACCCAAAATCATAAGATACCTAGGAACAAACCTAACCAAAGAGGCAAAGAATCTACTCAGAAAACTATAAAGTACTCATGAAAGAAATTGAGGAAGACACAAAGAAATGGAAAAACATTCCATGCTCATGGATTGGAAGAACAAATATTGTGAAAATGTCTATGCTACCTAAAGCAATCTACACATTTAATGCCATCCTTATCAAAATACCACCAATTTTTTTTCAAAGAAATGGAATAAATAATCCTAAAATTTATATGGAACCAGAAAAGACCCCAAATAACCAGAGGAATGTTGAAAAATAAACCAAAGTTCATGGCATCACAATTCCAGACTTCAAGCTCTATTACAAAGCTGTAATCATCAAGACAGTGTAGTACTGGCATGAAAACAGACACACAGATCAATGGAACAGAACAGAGAGCCCGGAAATGGACCCTCAACTCTATGGTCAACTAATCTTCAATAAAGCAGGAAAGAATGTCCAATGGAAAAAAGATAGTCTCTTCAACAAATGGTGCTGGGAAAATTGGACAGCCAGATGTAGAAGAATGAAACTGGACCATTTCCTTACACCATACACAAAAATAAACTCAAAATGGCTGAAAGACCTAAATGTAAGACAGGAACCCATCAAAATCCTTGAGGAGAACACTGGTCATGGAGGGTAGGGAGAGAAAAAATGAAATAAGATAGGATCGGGAAGGAGACAAACCATAAAAAACTCTTAATCTCATGAAACAAACTGAGGGGTGCTGGGGGGTGGGGAGGGAGGGATAGGGGGGCTGGGTTATGGACATTGGGGAGGGTTTGTGCTATGGTGAGTGCTGTGAAAGGTGTAAGCCTGATGATTCACAGACCTGTACCCCTGGGGCAAATAATACATTATATGTTAATAAAAAAAAAAACTGAAAAAAAATTTTTATCATTTGAGAGAGAGAGTGCATGTGCGAGCCTGAGCGAGGGGGAGGGCAGGGGAGAGAGAGACTCTTAAGCCGACTCCATGCCCAGTGTAGAGCCTGACGTGGGGCTCCATCTCATGACCCTAAGACCGTGACCTGAGCTGAAACCAAGAGTCAGATGCTTAACCGACTGAGCATGTGGCTATAGTTTTAAGGCAAACATAGATCTTCTAGTCATTGGAATGGGGAATGATAGGGGATGTTTTCAAGAGATTAAACCACACACTGAGATCTCACTTCATCCCTCTGCACAAGATGCATGCATAGCTAATGGCCCTGTGGTTTTGTGAGAAGGCCCTGACTTTGCCGTCAGACCAGACTTCTGCTTTCTTACCTGATCAAAGTTGTAGAGGGCGGCGTGCAAATTGGCCAGCATTCCTGTGGGGGGTTCGTTAGTAATTTTAATGGAATTTTCCAGGAGTCCTTGAGGGATGATGTGTTCACGTGGTGTAGGTGCAGGTTCAGCACTCATGAAAACCCGGTAATCTCTGTGGCTTCCTTGGCTGAATTTTTCGAGGAGTTTCTCCAAGGTGCCTAGCCACCTGGCTACCAAATGGACATTCTGAAAAAACAGTATGGCCTATAATTCTGGTGAAACTGAGGTATGTTACTTAAATTATGGGATCACAACATTATCCTATATATCAACGTGTAGGAAACTCAGATTTAATTTTTCCTGTCTTACCACGTTAGGGAACAAAACAAAGCACTAAAACACGACTGCACAGTGAACATGTGGCAGGTTTCAAATCACCACAGCTTGCCTGTGCAAACCCAAATCTCCTTCCAACACACTTAGCCACTTCCAACATCCACCAATCACCTCTGAGATGGAGTTCCTGACACTTTTCTTCGTTACAGTTCAAACTCAATTATGGAGACTTATCTGGGTAGTTTAATCAAGCATAAAAACTAAAAGCCAGAAATGTACCTCATCACCCATTTCATTGTTTCTGATACCAACCACCTCTACTCAGTGCCTACTCATTAGTAGATGAATTCCAGAGGATGTGAGGGGTAAAGGGCTAGCTGAAAAAGAAATCCCTCTCTGTTAAGATGCTCTGTGGATCCCCGACAGGTTAATTTCCTTAAATCCTAGAACTTTCAAAAATCATGAAAGAAACAAATGTCACTTCTTGATCTTCACTTCTTGATTTTCAGTTTTATGGTTCATAATCCTCTAACCCTCCAATCCTAGACACTCATGGAGTACGTGGTAGTTGGTGCTGTGAGAACAGCATGAAGGCCCTACCCTCACACGCTCTCTGTCTCTGGAGACGTCCCTAATGTGGTGATTGCAACATCAGAGCTAGGAATATGTGGTTATTTCTAGCAAGGAAAAACATTTAATATTATAAGAGCTACAGAAACCCTAAAGAATAAAGGCAAATAGGGGATGGAATAGTAATGTAGGTATCTATCTTTGCCACTTTTTGTTGTAAGAAGATCTAAGCCAATTTAGTTGTTCACATTATGAGACTTTTTCTTCCTTTGGCTAATACTGAACATATATTGGTAGGTGTCATAGCTGAACTGTGTCCCCCCACATTCAAATGTTGGAAGTCCAAACCCTCAATACCTCAGAGAGTGACTGTATTTGGAACAGGTCTTTAAAAAGGTAATTAAGAGTAAATGCAACAATTAGAGTGGGTCTCAATCCAATATGGCTTGGGTCCTTATAAGAAGAGGTGATCAGGACACACACACAAACACAGAAGGGAGACCATATAAAGACACAGGGAGGAGACAACCATCTACACACCAAGGAGAGAGGCTTCAGAAGAAACCAAACCTACTGACAACTTGTTCTCAGACTTCTGGCCTCCAGAACTGTAGGAAATTAAATTTCTGTTGATTAAGCCACCCTTTCTGTGATATTTTGGATTGGCAACCCGAGCAACCTTACACAGTAAGTAAGCGCTCTGAGTTTCCTGCCCTCCATGCCCACTACTAGATTGTAGCGAAAGGACTTCCCACAGCTAACTGTGCCCCTCACACAAGCAAACAGAAACGCAACAACAATAAAACCGTTTTGCAAGCTCAAATACAACCTTTCTATCTTATGGCCTACAAGACCTTCCTCGAGAAGTTCACTTGAAACAAACAGAAGACACTCTGGGCAGTGACTTCAGGGTCAAGGAACAGAAAAATCTCCAAGTGAGCCATCTTCAAACACAGGCACATTCTGGAGCCCAGCCTGGGCGTTCCTGATCCTTGAGGATCTTGGCTTTGACACTGGCTAGATTCTTGTGCCCACTTGCCCAAGGGCAGCAATGCCTGGGCAACATTTTTAGCAAATCCATGTACCTTGGAAACCACCCATTTTGGCTGTGAAAATAGATTTTTAAAATCCAGTATGTCAATTCCAAAGCCATGGTGTACATCTGAGACAAAGATAGATGCCATCCTTCTACCTGTGTGCTGGTTTTCTCTGGCGTATGGGCTTCTGATAAAACGTTAGCCAAACATCCTTCGAAGGGTTCTATCTGATCACAGGAACTGACCACTGTAGAGCCTGGTTAAGAGCTCTTTAGTATGAGTGTACATATCACATGCCTATGCTGATATAATTTAACGTGCATTGCAAACAACATAACAAGTTCCCATTATGCTGGTCTCCCCTTTATTCAAAGCCCTGCTTCCCTTTTCAATGGCAAGGAGATACTAGAAATCTCTAGAAACTGGGACAGCAACAGGCCTGGGGTTGAGCCTCACCCCAGGCTCCATCTCCCTCCCCCTGCTGCTCCGCCCCTGCTCGTGCTCTCTCTGTCCAATAAATAAATAAAATCTCAAAAAAATAAAAATAAAGCAACTTGCAAACTTGAGATATTATGACAATGGCTTTGGCAATCTATATACAAGCCTGTTTGTCTTCAAGCACTCTTACAATGTTCCAGATATCTGTAAGTCAGGAGAATAAGAGGGGTCCCTCTAATACTTTTAATTTCGAAGCATGATGGCTAGAAAATCCCTCAACAGATGACAGCTATCCTTGTCAGCTGCGTCCCTTAACACCTTTGGAGGGGTCACTAGCACTGAGAGAACCCTGAGGAATCACAGCCTGTCAGGAGGAAGGAGCATTCCCACGGGCCTGGACAACTCTGCACCGTCCATCCCCTGTGGCCATTCCCAGTGTTGTCTGCGAAGACGCCACACTCACTTGGAGGATGACCCAGTGTCCTGCGCTGGAAGCTTTCTCCAGGACCTTTTCTGCCACCGTCTCCTGACCTTGTCCTAAAGACACGTTGTGGAGTTTTCCTGAGTCGATCGTAAACCCCAGTCTTCTGCCTGTGGGAGCACACAACACGGTAAGAGGAAGAGTGGCTCCGGAGACGTAAGAGGAGTCTGGAATTTTGTGTCTCGTGTCCATCTGTGGTTACGGCTGCCACCTTCTAGGTCACTCGCCTCAAGAATCCAAACCCACGTCCTGTCGTTTCAACAAGCAGCATTTTGAGTTCTCTCAACAGCTGCCTCCTCGGGGCGCATTAGCAGAGCCTGTGGAAATCAGTTCCTCTGGTTTTATGGTAATGAAGCTTTTGACATTTTGATAGATGGCAAGTATTGTTATTGAGCTTTATTAACTCTTGCCGGAGTAGCAAAGCATTTCCCTCATAAAAAAGGAGCAACATGTGGTAGCTATCACATCATTTTTTGAACAAATTGGCTCATTGGGTAAATGCAGGAGCCTCTCACCTTGTGGCCATGCTTGAATCGAGCACAGTTAGGTCACCGCTCTATTAACCTGGTGTTCTCAGCGCGGGCTGTGGGGAATCGTAATCCACGGCACAAAGCGACAGCGCCTTGCACAATCGAATAGGCTTGCTCTAATGACCACTATTTAGTCACAGGGGGCACAAGATTACACTAGAATGGAGAAAATTGCCCTCTGGCCCTTACATAGTCAAAAGGTGGAAAACAGTACAAAAGAAACTTGCATTATGCCAACCAGAGGAATGTTCCGTTTGAACAGTTCTTCAGGCCACAGTGTTATTAGCCTTACATTTTCCATACACTCCATCTCCCGCAAATGAAAAAGAAAGAAGGAAAGAGAGAGAGAGAGAATGAAAGTAACTGGCTGTGAGCTGACAGGGAGGC
>LNAC01000234.1:1808814-1842214 GCA_002007465.1 Ailurus styani
GGGGGCCGGGCAAGAGGGCGGGCGGGAAGGCAAGCCCCCGGGGCCCTCACCAAGGATCTCTAGGCCTTTGAGGGCGTCCACCCCCGGAGACAGGATGAAGAAGATGGGTGTGGCCGGGCTGCTGTCTTCAAACGCTCTCACTAAATCCACTCCGGTCCTCCCCACATACTTGGCACCCAGCTTTTCCTCCACGAAATTCCTATAAAAAAGGATAATGCAAAAGACGGGATCAGTGTTCACAACCTTGAAAAGTGCCACAACTTGGATCAGCTTAAATCACGGGCACAGGAAGGAAGCGAACTACGTTCATTACGTGGGATCTTTTCGTGGAACAATACGAATCCAGCTAGATTTATGCATCGGTGTCAGTGAAATCCCTCCCTGCTTTAGCAGCTCTGAAAATCAGAAGCCTACATTCCATTTTGGGGGCTACTGAGAGCCCCCCTCCATCGAGTACCACCAGCTGCCTGCGTATGGCTTTGTATCCCCCCAAATCTCCTGCCAGATCCCCCATTACTTATTAACAGTTCATTAGATTTGCCACAGTGCTATTTTCCGGCCTGCTGGGTTTCTCATGAATATACAAATGCTTTTTGGGGTGTTTCTAATATAGGGAAGCTCAATTAAGCAGGGATTATTTTCCCGCAGTATCAGATTTAGCAGAAAGTAAGTACCACTAGGCAGAATTAACTTGAAAAGTAGGGCACGCAGAGGCATCTGCAAAGGGGAAATTAGTTGGACAGAGCGGAGGAAAAGACTGGAGGTGTGTCACTGCTGTTGAATGAAGAGCAGAAAAGGAAGGAACTTGAGAACTTCTTGGTTGGTGAATTCCAATGAGAACACGACTTGTGTGAATCCGGCAGCATACTACCATTGAGAAGCCGAAAGGGCAAAGAAAAAGGACACACAGACCAAGATGTCGACAAGGGCTCCTGCTTTAAATTGCATTGCTTGTAAAGTTATAGGACTATCAGTGTCTCCATGAAAGGAGTTCATTTTTATTTGATGCGTAAAATCTTCGGAGCCCAAATGGTACAGCTAAATAAAGACAGTGGAGATTGTCCTGGGATGATGCATGCTCCTGGCCTCTGAACTCTGGTGACACTCATCTCCCCAGCTAGAATATTTCCAGTGGTTCCCCGTCTCCCCTCCTGGTGTCAGAAGCAAGGTTTTCTGGAAGGGCGGGCTCAGTCTGATGACAGACCAGCACATTGGCTAGCGTTCAGAGTTTCAACAACAGTAATGATGACAGTATCAGATTTTCCAGCAGCATCGTGGCCCATCAACAGGGACCACAAATGCCTCCCCCAGGTGCTCCTCACCCCTAGGACTAAGTCTCCTCTAGGTCACTGTATTTCCAAAAATGCTAACTGCCCCACCTGAGAGCGTATGTCATTCTGTCGGGGCGCACTGCTCTCAAAATAATCAGCTTCTGTATCAAACTTTTCTTCTTCCATTCTTGCGGCAACTTCTCTTTCTCCGGGCACTCGGATTCCGCCCATCTCCTCCACTGTTTGGCCGATCCTTCCACATCTCGGTCTATGCCTCGAAATTCTTCCAGGAGGGCTACTGCCTGTCATACCGATGGGGCACAGATAGGACGGGGGTAAATAGCTTAGAGTCTGAGACAGGAACCAGTGGACATGTTGGGCTGGACAGTCTTCTTTTCTTGCCAGATGTACTCTATACTCCTGCTAAGAGGGTGACCATGAGGATTATTGGAAGTAAAGTCCCTAGTTCTCTGGCCAGGTTGGGTCTGGCCAAGAGGGGGCACTGGCAAGAGACTGGAAGGCTGGAGGAGAGGGAGAGGGGGTATTTCTTCCTCAGCTCCTTCCCTGTGGTGATGTAGGTTGGCAGTGACTGTGTTCATCTACTGAAGGTCACAGCTTCTACAGGTTGGCTCTCTCCCCTAACTTCATTTCTCTACAGTTTCAGTAACTACTCCGTTTCTTCCATTTTCCATCCCCATTCCTGGCTGATTCCCTTAGTCTGCTTCCCATACGATGCAAATACACTCTTTGTTAAAAATTTTTTTATTACCCCTTTGAATAGGCCATCTGTTTTCTGCTGAGACCCTGACTGGTCAACAAGTAGACTTGAATTTATAATTCTACATAACCTAATTAAAAATTCTACTACAAATAAACCTAAATATACTATAAAACTAAGGGATAATGGTTATTTTCAATGGACAGAAATTTTCCTTCTTAGAAAAAGAATGCAGCAAATGCCGTAAGTATGTTAGCATACAACAAGTCTCTTTAAGGATTCCGAAGTCTAAAGGAATAAACTCTTAACAGTAGATCTTCTGACTGAAAAATGAGGTAAGAATTGGTACTTGGGGTTGACGAATAACTTTTTTCTCTACAATATTCTGTTCTGCTTAAACACTTTAAAATGAGAAAAAACTAATGTGTTGTTATATAATTAACACACATATTTGGAAAAAGTGGAGAAATATTATAAAAAACAAAACTGATTCAGGTAAACTGACAAAAATGCTCATTTCTGTTTCTTGACTTTTACCAAAGGTCCTGCAGGATATACATATGTATTAACTTTTTCCACCCATAAGTGGGTCAAAAGTTTCTTTACTTCCAAATAAGAAATTAATCACTTTATACTTTAGTAATAAAAAGATAACTCGAAGACTATCACATTACATAGCGTATTTCTACAAATGAAATGGGATATAATACATAATTTGTATTTTTAAAACATTTCTACATTTGCCAGAACTGACACTTGAAATAAGTTTTGGAAAGTGAAGAGCCACCTTCCTCACATACCTTGAGGGCACTCCATGACTGAGTGGTTAGGAAGTCAACAGGACTCGGGTAAGTGTGTTCCACTGTGAATCGAAGCAGGAAATCCAATTCAAGAGGGTCTATCTCTTTCTTTCGCAACAAAATCTTGAGGGCACATAAAATTGAAGAGGGTCATTTACTTTATATCAAAATCAGGACACAGGAGGTAGTCGCCATTTAACAGACAGGAATGAATAGGCAGAACCAAGTCTACTGACAATTCCTATAGATACCTATCTGTTCTAAAGCTGAAATAATGAATCTCAGGTTATACTCATGATCTCAAAACCCTGACTGAAAATCTAGTGACAAGTAATTATGAAGACTGCTTTTCCCCCAATTTTAATACATGCCTATTAGCAAATTATGTGAAATATACATTCATATTTAGTCTTTTGCTCTTATATCAAACTTGTCTTAAAACTGGTTACACAAATTGAGAAAGCCTCAGGTGGTGATGGACCAAATTACTAAACAAAAAGTAGAACTAGCATTATAATTTAGTTACATTTATTTACACATACAGAAATTACATTGAATGAACTATGAGATATATGAAAGATTTTTTTTTTTTTTTAAGAGAGGGAGAGAGAGAATCTCCCGGTGTGAAGCCTGATGAGAAGCTTGGGTTTGATCTCACAGCCCTGAGATCATGATCTGAGCTGAAATCAAGAGGTGGATGCTTAATTGACTGAACCACCCAGGAGCCCTGAAAGATTTTTCTTAAATGCAAGATTATATTAAGAAAAATAAGAGATTATTGTTTTATAGATACAACTAAACAAACCGTGTAAAATGAAATAAACTTTAGATATCTGCAGTAAAAAACTGTTAACTCCATAGAACATTTTGGGGGGTGGGAAGGGGGTATGAAATATCCCTAACTTTCACATAAAAATTACAATACCATATAAAATTAAACAGGTAAAATGTTTGAGTTTTATGCTATTTTAAAAGTCTGGGTATCTTCAAAATGCATTATGGGTGGTAACACATTAAAAGAATGTTTTATTAATTGATTTTTACTTAACTCAATTTATTTAAACAAATAATTGCTCTATCTATCTATCTATCTATCTATCTATCTAAAGCTTTGATTTACAAAAATTGTCAGGATTTGTGATAAGCTATAACTTATCTCTGGCTTCCAAGGAGAAATTTTTTTTTAGACAGTGTGGGGAGGGGTTGGGGGAGGGAGAGCAGAGGGAGGGGGAGAGAGAGAGAAACTCAAGCAGACTCCCTGCTGAGCACAAAGTCTGGCTTGGGGCTCGATCTCAGCACCATGACATGATGACTGGAGCCAAAATCTAGAGTTGGATGACTAACGGACTGCGTTTCACCCAGGTGCCCCAGGGAGACTGTTTTAAATAGACAATGTGCACACATGTGTATGCATGTCATTTATTCTCAATCCTGGCTTTTTACTGTTAATGAATAATATGTATAAAAACAAAAATTTCATTTTGTAGTGCCTTGTTCCTATTTCTCACGTACGTTATGAAGCACCTACACCTATATGTTCTTAAATAACCCAAAGGAATCTACAAACACTGAAAATATTGAACATAATAGTCTGTCATTGCTATTAGCAGGTATTTATAAAATGCCTTCTTGGGGCGAGGCACTTTGCAGGGTACAACACAGAAGAGGCACTGACCTTCCATCAAGATGTGGGTTGATAGAAAAAGTTAGACAGCAATAACACTAATGAAAGGGCAACTTGCTTATTTTGTCTAGACATTCAGTCCTCAATGTTTTCTTCTTATCATGGCATCTTTATTTAAAAACAATCTTTGCGGGGGCACCTGGGTGGCTCAGTCGGTTAAGCGTCTGACTCTTGATTTTGACTCAGGGGATGATCTCAAGGCTGTGAGATGGAGCCCTGTGTCAGGCTCCTGGCTCAGCAGGGAGTCTGCTTGAGATTCTTTCTCCCTCTCCCTCTCCCTCTCCCTCTGCCCCATCCCAGCTTGCGCTCTCTCAAATACATACATCTTTAGTCCATATTAAAAAAAGGAAAAGGAATAAAAGGATAGTAGATCTCACTAAAGGCAGCAGTGTGAAACCCGGAGCTCTTTTAGGCATTCACTGGTTTTTAAAGGGACAGAGAGGCTCCTAGGACCATCCAGATCTAGACTCATAATTGTGATCTTAAACAATCTCCCTGGTAGTACCTGGGAGGCTCTGCACAGGACCTGACCACTGAGGAGGAGGTCTCACTGATCTGTTTTTCAGGGTGACAGCTAAGGTGGTCACTTAAAGTACGTACCTCTCCCCCAAACCAACACCTCAGGACCTACTCAAGGGTTGGGACATGTCCGAGTTTACCCTGGGAAATTCAAACTTACTTCACGCCACCAAGGGCTTCCAAGAAAGGTGTCCTGTCTTCAGCAGAAGTAAAGTGTGTAATAAACAGACATATGGGACTTTGGCTCTGGGGATGCTTTCAAGTGACTGATTTCCTTACCTGAAAAGCCATCTGGGACAGGAAGGTGAGTCTGTCCCTCTCAAACAGCGCCTGGCTGGTATAGAGGAAGACAGCATGGGTGATGTTCTCCATGAGGATTGAGACGCGCCCCTGCACGTCCTCTGCCTTGTCAGCCTGTTCAATTGCTCTGAGGAACAGCATGTTGAAAGCCTGGGGAATTTACAGTGTCTGGTAAAGGATGGAAACTAATGCCTGCTGTTTAGCTACCCCCAGACACACAGTAAAAATGTAGAATCACTTTGTAAGTTTATGTTTAACTTTACACGAAACTGCCAAGCTCTTTCCCAAAATGGTTTTACCACTTCGCCTTCTCATCGGCAACATGAGAGAGCTGCCGTCCTGCACCCACGCTAATGCTTGTTACCGCGGGTCTTGTACAACTGTGGCCATTCTTTTTGGTACAGAATGTTTCGTTCTGTTTTTCCTTTGCATTTTTCTGATGAAGAATGAGCATTTAAATATGTGCTCCTGGGCAGTACACATAACTTAGCACAGGACGTGTCTGTTCAGATCTTTCATTCTTTGAGTTGTCTTACTGAGTTGTACAAGTTCTTTATATATTCTGGTATAAGCTCATTATTAGATACATGTATTGGAAGGAGATTTTAATAGTGTGTGGTTTGCCTTTTCATTTTCTTAATGTCTTTTGAAGACCATACATTTTTAATTTGATAAGATTCATCATTTTCTTTCTATTGTATGCTAATAAATCTTTGCCTAACCTAAAGCCCAAAGATTCTCTCCCATTTGTTTCCTAGAAATTTTATAGTTTTGCTTAATTATTTTGAGCTAATTTTGCATAAACTGTGATGTAACAGTTCAGTTTCCTTTTATTCTTTGTGGATATCCTGTTTTCTCACCACTGTTTGTTGTAAAAACTATCCCTTCTTCACTGGTTTGGTAACACTGCCAAAAATCAAGTGATCAAACATCTATGGGCCTACCTCTGGACTCTGTGTCATCTATGTATTTTTCTTTAGGCCAGTTAGTATAGGCTTATAATAAGTCCTGAAATCATGTACTGTAAGTTCCCTAAATTTCTTGTTCTTCAAAATTGTTCCATTATTTTAATCCCTTTGAATTTCTACACAAATTTTAGAATTACCTTGCCGAATCTATGGAAGAGCTTTCAGAGATTTGACTGAGGTATTGAATCTATAGATTAATTTGGAAAGAACTGGCATCTTTGTAATATTGACTGTTCTAATCCATAAACACAGTATACCTCTCCATGGTCTATCTCAACAATGTTTTGTAGCTTTTATCACATGGATTTTGTTAAAATTATCCCTAAGAGTTTCGTGATTTTGGAAGCTATTGTAAAAAGTACTGAGTTCTTAGTTCTATTTTCTGATTGTTTGTACCTCATACATAAAAACAATCGATTTTGTATATTGACTTTATATCCTGCCATCTTGCTAAAAACTCACTTCTTAGTCCTAGTAGCTTTTTTTGGTAGACTTCTTAAGATTTTCTACATACATGATTAGGTCATTTGTGGGAAAAAAAAAAAAAGAGACACTCTTTCTTCCTCTTTTTAAATGCCTGTGCCTTTTATTTTATTATTGCACTGGCAATAACCTGCAGGGAAGTTGTGAATAGAAGTGTTGTAAGAAGTGATCATATGGCTTTTCTCTTTTGTTCTATTCATATGAAGACTTGTGTTATTTTTTTAAATGTTTAACCAGCTTGCATTCCTGGCATAAATTCCACTTGGACATAAACATTGTTCTTTTTATATGTGGCTGGATCAATTTGCCAACCTTTCCTTCAGCAGACTGGCAACAGTGTTCATGAAGAGGTCTGCTCTGTGGTTTTCTTCCCTTGTAATGTCTTAGTCTGGTTTTCGTATTCGGGTATTGCTGGGTTGATATTACTGATTTAATTTTATTATTCTTTATACACTGTGGTTGTTCCAAAATCCAACCATTCTGTGCTTCTCAGAACTTCTGCACACTAGCTCCATACTACTAGAAACCTGCTACTTATTCTTGACTCTTTCCGTTATTGTTTACATTCAATCCATTTCCAAGGGCTGATTATTCTAGCTTCAAACCATAGGTCAAATCTGTTCGCATTTGAGTCTTTTGTCATCAGTCATCTGCTTCAAACCGTTCAATGGCTACTTTTTGCAGAAAAACTGTAACCCCAAATCCCCCACGTGGCAATGAGGCCTCCCATGATCTACATTCTCCCACCTCTCTAGACTCCTGTCTTGTCATCTTTTCCCTCACTCATTAATTACCCTCCAGCCACATAGATTCATTCACCACCTGGAATCCCAAACTTTCATGTCCCACACATCCTTGTTTTCTCCAAACACTCCACAGGTGGCTAAACTCTATAGAAATCAACCATAATGTCACTTCCTCTGAGAGGCCTTCCCTGAGCTAAGAGTGAAAGAGTCCTTTCCATCCTTATTATTCTCTCTCATTGTACTTATCACTTTTACACGTATACACACACTAACACACACACCTGTGTATCTCCACTCATATCTATTTTTTTTTTCGAAATTGTACACTCAGCACATCTGGCACGATGATTGATCTCAACAGCTATTTGTTTAAAAACTGAGTGGCAGAATAAATGAATACTGCCTAAAGGCACAACAAGGAAAAGTAAAAAGCATGGCCTTTGGGATCACAACCATGAGTTAAAATCCTGCCTTTTACCATTATAATGTGAATCCTTGGGCAATTTCTTTAAAATGTGAAAATGTTAGCTTTTTTTTTAAATAGGGATATAATAATATATTGCTATGTTTCAGGCATAAGAATGAACTAAAGTATGAAAATGCCTGGTGTGGAATAGAGTGACTTAATGAATACTTGCTCTCGATCTTTCTCCTGCTCTACCAAAATAATATGAGAAATCTTTATGTAAGACACCTACATTTTCACAAAGTAAAGGAATCACAAGGAGAATTCCCTTATATATAATAAACTCAAGACTTGATTTAAGAACAAAAACAAGTGTATTATGATGCCACATAATTTAATTATATTAAAACCTTAATGAAAACCTTAAATAAAAGTTCCTGAGAAAATGAGGGGTTTTTTTTTCCCTCACTAGATCCTCAGGACTCCTTACTGGACATACCAATTTCTTAAAAATAAATTCTAAACCTCCAAAACAAGTTGAACTCACAAAATTAAAAATTTTTCTTACTATTCAGCATTACCTTCAAAGAGAATTGATAGATGGGGTTAATTTTTCTGAGGTCATTAATAACAAAATAAAGAAGAGATGCTCTGGCTGCCACTGGTCTGTAACATTCTCGGGCCTCATTGATTTTTTTTTCATTTTCTTTAGCTTCAATCACCTATGGTAAGATCAAACAATGTAAGTAACTTGTAACTTACTCTTCATATTCTTTATACTTACCCAACTGATGGAAGGGATGTATCTGAAATGAAAAATTATTTGCACTAAAATAGATAACATGTATGGCATCTTTGGGCTTCAATTTTTCTAAAATGATTAGATTCATATTTTAAACTTTTTCCCCCATAAACTGAGTTTTCAGTGAGAATGGACATAATGTTAGCTGTTTTACAGTTACAGATTAAACAAACCTGATTGGTTTTGGTTTTACAGAATTTGTTCTGAGTAATGTCACCTTCCCCTGCCTCCTCTCTCTTTTTCAGGTTCAATAACCCAGCTCTATCACCTCCCAGGGATAGCTCTTAAAAGTCTGCTGGGTCAGTTCAATGCCGATAACTTTATTAGTCAACAAGGTATACAAAAACAGCCAAGGTCAGTAATACATCCAATAGCCAGGATTAGTAAAAAGCCTTTATATGAAGACTCTCATGACTGTCTGACTTTGTACCAGATGATCCATATGCTCATATTTTTCTGTTTAGTGTATCTTTATGTATTAGCCCCTGGGTACAGTCAGAGATAATTAAAACAACAATAACGCCACCACCACCCATCAACCAACATACCCATTTTCACTCAAGCCTCAAATATCTTTTTTTTTTTTAATCTAGGACTACTGCTGGTCCTACAGCTTTTTAAGATAGTTTTTTTTTTTTTTTACAAAGTTGAATCTTCATACTTGTGTTTAAAAGGAAATAAAATATTGAGCAGAGGGGGGATTCCCTACAAAGCTATATACTAAGAAGAAGGAAGAGACATTTTAAGAGACAATTAGAAGCTAACATCAAAGCTAAGACCTAATTTACTTAATTGCCCCAATCGTTACCATCTTAGGAGCTACCTAGAATTCACTTACTTAAAAGGATAGACTAATTTGGGATTCCATTTCTTAGTTTAAATAAGGACAAACATATAGGATGTGTGGTGACACAGTCTCAACTCGGTAATTAATAGATTACTTAGTAATGAGGGTACTCCAGAAAGGAAATAAGGTTCCTCTCCTTCTGAAACAATAGAATTTTAAAGTTCATGGCCACTTGTGTGAGTACAAAGTGCACATCATGCGTAAGGCATGTTGGGACATAGGCTGGACGTTCAGCAGGAAATTTACTCAATAAAAATTTTTACTGGCACTCAGGAAATGTCATTGTTTCCCAGGGTGAATAATGCATCTGACTACAGCAGGGGATGGTCCCTTGCTCTGCCTTCCCACCACTGAAGGCCTGTAAACAAAATGTCAGCTCTAAATATTTCCCTGAAAGGCACAACAGACTGGGAAGCCTGTGGTGGGACTGTAGGGTGTCAGTCTGCCAGAGCTGGACGCGAAGCCTTTTTCAATTTTAGACCATATAAGCCAGCAGGCTCCAATTTTCTTCCAATTTGGCCACTAAGAAAAATTAACAGCCTGACCGAGTCTCATGTGAATGACTGGATCTCTGCTGAATTAGGACAAACACAAGTTCAACCACCTCTGTCTCCATGCAGAGCCCCGCACATTTTTAAGGGTGGTTTATTAAAAGATCTGAAATCCACAGCAGGTCAACGCTCTTAGAGAAGCTGTCAGGTTTGATCACATTTTTATGCCAACCACTTGATTCAAAAGGAGCACCGTGACCCTCCGGGGGGCCTTCACGCCTTCTTACCTTGAGCTCTATCTCTGCCGAGGTTGCTTTTGTCATCTCTAGCTTCTCCACCAGCTTGGTATCATCTAGAAAGCTCCCCTCTGCTGCAGAAAGGCGCAGAAGGAGGTCGTCCTCCAGGTACTTCAGCTTGATCTTAAAGTCATTTTGATCCTTTGTCAAAACCGACTAATACAAACCAGGAAAAGTGTGAGAAATGGTGGTTCAATTCATGTTCGAAAGCAGTTCCTTTAATCATCAATTTCACAGAATCATATATAGTAAATCACACTTAAAAACATACTGATCATCATCTTTAAAACGTTATTTTAAAACAAGTCAGAAAATATGTTAAGAACTGCTTGCACTCCAGGGTCCAGAGAATAAATATTTGTCCTAATCATTTAACACTGGGAACCTACAGGAAGAATCTATTATAGGAAGAAACCGCCAGTTCTGCTCTCTGTCTAAAGAGTTGGAAGGCATCATTTCCATTCTCACAACAGGAAGAAAGTGAATCCTCAAGTCTTCTTACATCTGTCAAAGAACTGAGGTCACAGGGCCAACTGCTACTCTCAAAATCAGAGAGGTGGGTGAGTACAGACCATCATAGCTGCTGGCAAATTCACGACAGTCATTGGCTAATTGCTGAAGGCAGAGCTTGAGGGTTCAAAACCTTGGGGGGCACAGTCCTGGGAAGCCCTTCATATATTTGTGAGTTTGCCTCTAGGGGACTTACCAGGTTCTCACAGTGAAGGTCGGGGGGTGAGGGGGTCTTCTCCTTCTTTGGGTAGTGGAAGGGGGAAAGACAACCATTTTGAAATATGTCCAGAGGAAAGCAACTATTTAAAATATGCAGGAGCTTTCTGTTCTCTTAACAAATGTCTGCCCTCAAGGGAAATTGTATTGTCAGAGCCTTACCTGACCTTAGGTGGGAGGATGATCAGACAACTCGGCCTCCCCTAGATGTCCTTTCTCGCATAAGGAAGATAAGAATAAATAATAAACTCTTCTGAAGTTCAAACCCTAGTGACTCGGGCCTATTAGAAAACCCTGAGATTTAATGATAGGATTATAGAATACTTCTCATCCAAAATACCTTCCCATCATACCACATCAACAAACTCCACTTTGGTAACACTGGATTACAATGGAGTGTGAAAGGTATTGACTCTATTTAAGAAGGAGCTTCTAGGGAAGTCCAAGGACACAGCAAGACAAAAACAGGGATCTGAGGGGAAAGTGAAGCCTAGAACACTAACAGCTCCAGCAAACGTGACATGCAGCCTAACTCCTAACCACATAAATATAAAACCTAACACTAAAGCTCTACTCACCTCACTTCAAATTATCTAATACATCATATCTAGCTTTCAAACAAAAAAGTATGAGGCACAATGAAAGACAACACAGTCTGAAGAGATAAAGCAAACCTCAGAACAAGACTCAGGAATGGCAGAGATTTTGAAATTATCAGACTGGGAATTAAAAATAACTAAGATTAATACGCTAAGGGGCTCTAATGGATAAAGTGGAAAACATGCAAGGCTATATGGGCAATTTAATTAGAGAAACAGAAACTCTAAGAAAGGAAATGTTAGAAATAAACACTATGACAGAAGTGAAGGGTGTCTTTGATGGACTCCTCAGTCGGCTGGACACAATCAAGGGAATCATCAGCCAACTCAAAGATAAGTCATCAGAAACTTTCAAAGTGAAAAGGAAAGAGAAAAGGAATAGAAAAAAGGGAAAAGAATATCCAATAAATGTAGGAAAATTACAAAAATTTAACATACCTATCATGAGAAAACCTAAAGAAGAAAAAGGAGAAGAAATATTGGATGTAATAATGGCAAAGAATTTTCAAAATTAATGACATTCACCAAACTACAGATCCAGGAAGCTCACAGCATAGTAAGTAGAGTAACAAACAAACATATCATACCATATTCAAACTGCAGAAAATCCAATACAAATAAAAAATCTTAGAAAAAGCTACAAGGAAAAAAACAGAACAAAACAACCCACCTTACCCACAGAAGAAAGAGGACAAGAATTACACAGAACTTTTGAGAAACCATGTAAGAGTAAATATTTAAAATACCGAAGAAACAAACCATCAGTCTAGAAATCTCTATCTTGCCAACGCACTCCTCAAAAATGGAGGAAAAATAAAAACTTTTTCAGACACACAAAAACTGAAAGAATCTGTCAAGAGGAGATATGTCTTACAAGAAGTGTTAAAATTTTTTGTCACAGAGAAAAAAATGTTATAGGTCAGAAACTCAGATCTCCATAAAGAAAAGAAGAATGTCAGAGAAAGAATAAATGGAAGGAAAAAAATTTTTTCTTATTCTTGACAGCACTGTTCAAAATAATACAGACAACAATGTATTCAGTGATTATAACTTAAGATAAATGAAATGAATGACAACAATGTTATAAGAGACTGGAGGGAGGAAATGGGAAAGCTTTTAAAAGATAACCCGCATGTCCCAGGAGGAAGTATAACAATGTGACTTGAAAGTGGACTTAGGTTACTTATAAATGTGTATAGTAAATGCTAAAGAAACGACTACATGTTTTTAAAAAGTATAACTTATATGCTGAGAGAGGACAGGCAATAGAACTCTTTAAAATGCTCAATTAAAATCAGAGAAGGCAGAAAGAAACAAAAGGAAAAAAAGGGTAAGGAAGAGGGCAGTAAATAAAAAAAAAACAGTAACAAATATGGTAGATTTTAATCCAACTGCATCAACAATAATCACTTTGTGGATTTTCTAAATACATCAATTAAAAGACAGACACTGACACTGTGGATACAAAAACAAACAACAACAAAAACCAAAAGCAAAACAAGAACCAACTGTCTGTTGTCTACAAGAAATCTACTTTGCTCAAAGGCAAAGGAATGGAGAAAGATATACCACGTAACACTAGACAAAAGAAAGCTGAAGCAACTATATTAATTTCAGGCAAAGCAGACACAAAAGGAATATTATCAAAAGCAAAAAGGGAAATTACATAATGATAAAGAGGTCAGTTCACTAAGAAAATGTAAGAATCCATATTGAGCATGTCTCTGACAACAGAGTGTCAAAATACATGAGGCAGAAACTGATAAAACTGCAAGAAGCAGACAAAGCCACATGCTGGAGAATTCAAAACTCTATCTATAGTTAATATATCTAGTGGGCAAAGATTCAGTAACAGTATAATTGAACCAAACAGGACAATCACTGGATGTAATTAACATTTATGCGATACCTTCTCAACAAATAGCAGAGTATGCAATGTTTTCAAGCTCCCATAGATTATTCACAAGATAAACCAAACTCTGGGCCAGAAAACACATCTGAAAGAGTTTAAAAAAAACTCAGAAATACAATGTATGGTCTCAAACCACAATGAAATTAAACAAGGAATCAGTAATGGAAAGACAGCTGGAAAAAAATCCCAAAATATTTGGAGATTAAACAATACACTTCTAAGTAACATACAGATGAAAAGAAGAAATCTCAAGAGAAATGAATAATATATTGAAATAAAAATGAAAATACAACTTAAAAATGTGTGAGATGTAGCAAAAGCAGTGCTTGGAGGAAAATTTATAGCACTGAACACATTTATTAGAAATGGAGGAAGATTCTAAAATTAACCTAAGCTTTTACCCTAAGAAACTAGTGAAAGAAGAGCAATATAAATAAAGAGCAAGGAAATGAAAATAAATGATAAAAATTAGAGCAGAAATCAATAAAATATAAAACAGGAAACCAATGGGGAAAAAGAAACATCAACCAAATGTTGTTTCTATACAAAAATCAATTAAATTTATAACCCTGTAGCCAGGCCAATCAAGAAAAAAAAAAGGGAGAAAGCACAGATTACAATGTTAGTAATTAAGGAAGAGCCATCCCTATTGATTCTATGTATTAAAGGACAATAAAAGACTATGATGGAAAATGGCATGCCCATAAATTTGATAATTTAGATGCAGTAGATCAATTCCTTGAAAGACATATCTACCAAAAACTCTTACAATGGAAACGATATAATCTGAATAGGCCTACATCTAATTAAAAAATTGAATTGACAATAATCTTCCAAAAAAAGAAAGCAACTGGCCCAGATGATTTTGCTGATGAGTTTACCAAAGATGTAAAGAAGAAATGTTATCAATTCTCTACAATTTCTTCCAGAAAATAGAGGCAAAGGGATTACTTCCAAACCAATTTTAAGAGGCCAGTATTAGAGTCTAATATCAAAACCAGATGAAGCCATTACAGAAAACCCCAAAGCGATATACCAATATCTTTCATGAGCATAGATATGAAAATCCTCAATAAAATCTGAGCAAATGAAATCAAACACATGTGTAAAAAGAATTATATACCATACTAAGTAGGATTTATTTCAAGTATGCAAGTCCGATTCAACACTGAAAAGTAATGTAATTAATCTCATCAAAAGGCTGAAGAAAAAGCATATGATATACCAATAGATGAAGAATAAACATATGAAAAATCCAACATTCATTTATGATAAAAAAAAATCTCAGCAAACTAGAAATATAGGAGAACTTCCACTTGATAGAGAACCTCTAAAAATGAAACCTCTAGCTAATACCTCACTGAATGGTGAGAAGCTGTTTGCTTTCCCCCAAAAACTGGAAACCCGACACAAATATTTCCTTTCACCACTTCTATTCAACATTGTACTGAAAGTCTTAACAAATGCAGCAAGACAAGAAAAATAAAGAAAAGGTATACAGAATGGGAAGACAGAAATAAACAGTCTTTTTTTCACACATGGCATGGTTGTCTTTGTAGAAATTCCTAAAGAATCAACAAAGGGACTCCTAACTAATAAGAGATCGTAACAAAACTGCAAGACACAAGGTTAATATACAAAGTTAATTGTTTTTCTATACACTAGCAATGAACAAATGGAATTTGAAGCTTATAATACAACACATTTACATTAGCACCAAAAAACTCAAGTGCTTAGGTATAAATCTAAGAAATTATATTGAAGATACATATGAAGAATTCTTCTATTTTCTGATAAAAGGAATCAAAGATCTTAAAATGTAGAGAGAATCCATATTCATCATAGGAAAACTCAACATTGTTAAGGTATCGTGTTTTCCTTTCTGTGATTCAACATACTATTAATCAAAATTCCAGCACATTATTTTGCAAATATTGACAACCTGATCCTAGAGTTTACATGGAAAGGCTTAAGATCCAGAAGAGCCAATAGTCAATGTATGGAAGAAGATGAAAGGCTGACAATATCCAGATTAAAGACTTGCTATAAAGCTACCACTAATAAGGAAGATATGGTTTTCACAAATCAGACAATAGATGCACAGAACTATGGTAAATTGATCTTTTACAAGTAGCAAAGGCAATGGAGAAAGGACAGTCTTTTCAACAAATGGTGCTGGACGACTGGGTATCCACATGCAAAAGAATGAAGCTGGATCCCTACCTCACACCAAATAAAAAATTTAACTCAAAATGGATCATGGACCTAAATGTAAGAACTCAAACTATAAAACTCCTAGAGGAAAACCAGGAGTAAATCATCATGAACTTGTGTGAGGCAATGGTTTCTTAGATACGACATCGAAAGCACAAGCCACAAAGAAAAAAGATGTAAACCGGATTTCATCAAAATGAAAAACTTGTGTACTTCAGAAGACACCATCACGAAAGTGAAGACAACCCACAGAATGGGAGACAATATTTATATATTATATGTCCAATAAGAGTATAATGCCCAAAATATATGAAGAACTCATACAACACAACAATAAAAATAACCCAATTTTTAAAATGGGCAAAAGATTTGAAACAGATGTCATCTAAAGACGACATACAAAAGGCCAAGAAATATATGAGAAGATGCTTAACCTCATTAGTCCATAGGGAAAAGAAAGCCAAAACCACAGTAAGATACCACTTTACAGCCACTACTATGGCTATTATCAAAAAGAGAGACAAGTATTGGGGAGGATGTGAAGAAACTGGGTCCTTTCTACATAGCTGGTAGAAATGCAGTCGCTTTGAAAACAGTCTGGCTGTTCCTCAGATATTAAACGTAGACTTACTATATGACCCAGCAGTTCTGCTCCTAGGTACATATTGAAGAGAAGTGAAAATTATATATGTCCACACAACTTAACAGTGAACATTCCGAGGAGCACTGAACATCACAGCCAAAAAGTGGGAACCCCGTGAATGTCCATCAACTGATGAGGGCACAAATAAAATATGGTGTATCATATCTACAACAGAGTACCATTCAGTCATAAAAAAGGAAGAATCGATAGATGCTATCATATGGATGCACCTGAAAAACATTATGCTAAGTGAGAGAAGCCAGGTACAAAGGCTAGATATTTTAAGATTCCATTTATACGATATGTCCAGAACAGCTAATCTATAGGGATAGAAAGGAGATTAATGATTGCTAGGAGCTAGGTGAGTGGGGACGCTGGGGAGTAACAGCCCATAAGCATGGATTTTCTTTCTGAGGTGCTGAAATGATTGTAAAATCGATACTTTGTGAATGACCTAAAAACCACTGACTTACACAATTAAAAAGGGTATTTGAATGATACCCCAAACTTACAAAAAACAGGGAGAAATATCACTGTGCCTTAATGAATGACAACGAATGGACATGTTTTACTGAAGCAGAATAGTATTTTAAATAAATTTTATTTTTATATTGCAAAAAGGAAGGATAACATTAGGAGAAACCAAAGTTGGGCTCATGATGTAGAGGAACTCTGTAGTATCTTGCAACTTTTGTGTAAATAAATCTAAAATTATTCTAGAGAAGGTTAACATTTATTTTAAAAGCTTGCTTCTGATTTAAAAAAAAAAGGAGGGGGAGAGAGGCAAAATGTTGCTAATTACTGAAACTAAATGATGATCACAAAGAAACTTAGAACTGTTTTCTTTCCATTCCTATGTTTGAAAAATTTCACTATCAAAAATAAAAGCAAATAAAGAAATTGAACAGTCAAGGTTTTTGGAAAAAAAGAAAAAACGCACAGACATAAATGACCACGACAATACGATTTTCTTATATGGTCATACAGTGTTTCAGATATGGACGTGTTCCCTGTCCAACTTGGCAGTGATGCACCAAGCGGCCTGTGGTCCTCTAAACCCTGGCCTTGGACCACTCATCGCTGGCAGGTTGCAATGTCACTGTACTGGAGCATGCCCTCGAGAAGCCCTGAGGGAACCGAGCCCACTCATACTCAGCCCCCATCCCAGGGCTGTCTCTGCCCTGCTGGCTGACTGGTGCAGAAGTAAATCCAACTGAAAGCCACCCCGATGGACTCTGAACATGAGTGAGAATCCCATGCAGGGAATCTGCTAAAACAGACTGCTGGGCCTGCCCCCCAAAGGTCACATTTAGCAGGATCTTGCCTGGGGCCTGAGATTCTGCTTTGAAGGCTCCCAGCTGATGCTCATGTTCCAGGAACACCATTTGAGAAGCACTGATTTATACCAGCAGTGTCGAACACTCACCATAAAAGGTGAGATGGTCAGTATCTTTGGTTTTATAGGACATACAATCTCTGCTACAACGACTCACCTCTGTCACCGACTTCTGTTTATATTTTCAGGCTTCGTCTGTTGTTTTGGGGCTTTTCTTGTGGGTTTTTTTTTTTGTATTCAGTCCTCATTTTTATTATTTTTTCTTAATCGCTGTACTTAAAGCCATACATTTTCCTTTAAGTGCTAGTCATCATCAACTATGAGCCCCTGAATTTTTCCAGCCTTATTCCATTACTCCTCTTTTTTGTTCTTTTTCCCTGACTGACTTGGACTATTATCACTGAACCTACCAGGACATGTTCCTGCTTCTCTCTTCTGTTTCCCACGACTCCTATGTCTCCTTGCTTGTCTTTATCACCTGCATAAAACCACACCAAGAGCGAACCCATCTCCTGCTGGGGACACAATTCTAACTACCTGCTTTAACAGGAGTGCCCTTGAAGTGTTAACTGTTCACATACATTAGATTGCAAACCCCTGGGGGGCAAGTATCCTATCTTACACTCCTGTGTAAGGACCCACTCCTGGGTCTAAGCACTCTCACTTAACTCTTACCGAGTTAAGTGCTGATGGATGATTTCATAATTTTTACCTTAAGTTTCTCCAGATCTGGCCTTTCCATACTGACAACCTCTGCCAGGAGCTGGGCTTCTAGACCATCTTCTGTGACTGTGAAATTGAGGAGGGTTGTTTGAGCCTGCAATTCTGGCTTATAATGAGGATTTGCCAACTTTGTGTGAAGAATAAGGCGAAAGTTCTTGTTAAATTCACATTCTTTGTCACCAATCTTGACGTATCTAAAGGGGGACAACACAATCATTCAGGAGATTCCCATGAACCATAACTGATATTTAGGTGGCAATCCATTTCCTCTCTTCTGATAATGTATCTAGGCTGTAAGACCAGGTAATTCAGGATTTTTCAGCTACTCTGTCTTTCTAAAGTACAGAAGAAATAGGAATTATCCACTAATCTTCTATAGGATTGTTTACATGCAAAATGGTGATAACAGTACTCATCTCAATACTCAACAGTACTCAATGTCACCATAACAAGAAAACGCAGTACTTCATTATGAAGGTTATATGACAACAAACATGAGCTTCTATTATACTTCTGTGATTAACCTTCTATTAACACTGCTATTTTTAAAAAAGATTTATTTTTTTTGGCAGAGAGAGAGAGCGCGCGCAGAAGCAGGGGAAGCAGCAGGCAGAGGGAGAAGCAGGCTCCCTGCTGAGCAGGGAGCTGATGTGGGGCTTGATCCCAGGACTCTGGGATCATGACCTGAGCTGAAGGCAGATGCTTAACCAACTGAGCCACCCTAGAGGCCCCTAAACATTGCTATTCTGAAAGGATGAGTATGTGTTTGCATGTATCTTTATGTGTGTATTAAGTGTATATATACTTAAAATTTAATACATATTAAAAATACACCTACACTTTAAATTACTATTTCAGTATTTTTGGTACTAGCTCGCAAGCGAAGCTTAAGCAGCTTCCTGTGTGGAATGCACGGGGGTGGGATCTCGACAACCAGGCTTCTATCCTACATCCCGATTACCTCGGTCACAGGGACCAGAAGCAGACACTTCAAAATACCCCAGAGTGAGCTCTCCTGGGACTTGAGACTGGAACAAAGCGAAGGGAGAACTGGAAATGGAAACTTTAGCCTCGCTGATGTCACCCTTTCCTTCTGGTAGACCACGCAGTAGGGAAAGACATTCCTGGTTTCTCCAGGGAAGAGTCAACCAGTATTCAGGTTGCAGAGTCATACTAAGGGAGCAGGTTCTGTACTCTATGGGCTTCCAGGTCCCATGTTCCTTGAAGCTTGGCTGCCTTTTTTAACGCAGTTGCTGTGACACCCTGCGGCCTTGAGACTCTATCTTTGTTTGGCTCCAGCTAGGTGGAGGTGGTTTCTGTAATTGCAAGCAAAGCACTGCATGAATGTCCCCTCGCCCTGGGGGGAGGGCCTGATTTTGTTCTACCTCAGATACTGGGGTCTAACTTGTAAGGACCTCATCACCTAGGCTCTGGTACCCTCTGGGTTCTGGAAGAGCTTTGGCCAGTGGAAGCACTAGCAAGCCACGGCAGTACAGGAGATGGAGTTCAAGGCAGATCTTCCCTGCCTCAGTGCCTCAGATCTTCCTTCCCTCAGTCTGGGGGAGGCTGTGTCCTGCCATGACCGAATTCCAGGTTTGGGATGGGCCCCTTCCCACAGCTCCACTCACAGGACCAAGTAACACCTTCGGGCCTAGAGGTGGTAATAGCTTCCTGATGTCAATCCCTGGTTGCCTGGATTCTTCTCCTGGTTTCTTTTATGCTTTCCTCTGAACATCTTTTTCTGTCGATAGTCACTCTGTTAATTCTATTCAAATTCCCAGCCTAATTTGTGATCTTGTTTTTCCACCAGGAACCTGCTATGAGGATTCCGTAGAGGGGTTTTTAAACTCATGCAACAGACAAATGACAAATACTGAAATTTTTCAAACTCTTCCACCAAAGAGGTCTGAACTGTATAGGAGGAAAAATACATGTAAAACGTCTACGGGTGAGCCGGCAACAAGAGTATCTTCTCAGTCTATTTTACATTAAGGACAAAGCTTTTGCATTCTTCCATAGTCAGTGTATAAAGTATTTTAACTGTAGTGGTATCCTAATGATGACAGAATGTTACCCAAAGGCCGTATTATTTTTATGTAAATACAGTATATTGTTTAAAATACTATTTAACTCACTGACTTACAGGCAAAATGTTATTTCACTAAATTTATCAATTTTGGAAAATTGGATGAATTCAAAAGAAGGACATTGAAAAACATTCCCTTTTATTAAAATGCCACAATACTTGCAATAACTCTTTTTGAATTTGAGGAGAGATGCCCCAAATTTGTGATGGGGCAACATTTTAGGTTGCTGCTGGTGGAAGTTTCATAATTTTATCTTGCTCTAAGGTTAGTCTCTTGGGCCATTTAGTGAAGAAAGGCCTTCTGAACCACTGGCCATTTTATCTGACTGGGAATTTTGTAAAACAATGGTAATGTGTAATCATTATTTAAAAATTCAGTTTTCTTAAATCACTAAAGCTTTCATCACAGAATCCCTCTTAATCACTAAAGCTTTAGTGAATATAGCTAAGAATCTCAAAAGACAGGTAAGACTCATTACCTCTTGATCCAACTCTCAAATTTGTTTGCATCGTAATGATCTTACATTTTCAACAAAAACTTTTACAGGTTTCTAAGCTTGAAAAAGATCTGCCAAACAAACCACTGTTGGCGACATTCTTTATTAAGATGAATGGTCAATCCATTCATATGATGTAGTTTTGGGTTGTTTTTACTGTGTTAAGCCTTCCTACTCTTTTTTTTTCCTAGAAGGATGAAGAGCAATTCAGGTAGCAACTTTCTTCTAAGCCAGTATGTATTTATATAATATGCTTCCCTTTAAAAAAGTAAAAAAATAGGGGCATCTGGTGGCTCAGTCGGTTAAGCATCTGCCTTCAGCTCAGGTCATGACCTCAGGGTCCTGGGATGGAACCCCCTCATTGGGCTCCCTACTCACGGGGAGTCTGTTTCTCCCTCTCCCTCTGCTTGTGCTCTCTCTCAAATAAATAAATAAAATCTTTAAAAAAAATAAAAAATAAATAAAATGAGCATTCATATCACTGTTAAAGAGAAACACTGAGGGAAAAAAACAAAACAAAATGGAGAGATGAATGAACCACAGGTCAAATGTTATCAATAAACCAGAGAGCAGCTGTTGCTGTATCCAATGAGCACAGTGGCCCTAAGCCCTTGTTTCACAGGTCATGGAAATGACACCATCTGTTCACATGTTTGCAAATATCTTCCAGCTGATATCATGCTCATTAAAATCATCACGTACCTTATTGATAATTTCTTTTGTTCTTTGTTTTTATAGAAAAACATGTTACAACCAAACATTCATTCACTCAAAAGGCAGTGACTGAACACCTACACCATGCCAAGCTGTCGGAAAGTCCTGTAGGCACTGGACATGCTCTCACAAACATTATTACTTAACTCCTGATAGGCATTATGACCATAAGATCTTACATACTGATCCAGCCATTCTTCTGTTTAGTCCATTCAATAAATGAAAACACATTAATTGTCTACAACATGACAGTCATATCAGGATCAAAGATATGCTTCTATTAAAAGGCGAAGAATGCAAAAAGACATCTCTCCAAAGAATATATACAAATGGTCAATAAGCATCTGAAAAGATGTTCAACTCTATTAGTCATCAGGGAAATGCAAATAAAAGGTGCCACTTCACAGCCACTAAATGGCTAGAATAAAACAAACAACCCCCCACAGATGGTAGTGACAAGTGTTGACAAGGAGAGAGAGGAATCAGAACGCCCATACATTGCCGGTGGGGATGGAAAATGGTACAACCACTGTAGAAGGTGATTTCTCACTTTAGAATCACTTTACAAAACTGTTTCTCACAGTCTTATACACACAGCTACCACTTAACCCAAATATTCTGCTCCTGGGTATATACCCCAAAGAAAGATACTCTCGTCGCATAAGACCATCCTATATCATGTCTTTCTTGGTTAACCAGTTATTTTTGATGAAGACATATTTAACCATACCTTCGTTTGGAGCATGATCAAAATTTCTCCCAGTGCTTGAGCTTCTCTTTCCAAGGGTTTCCAAAATTAATCTCAAAAGTAGCTTTGAGAAAGATCTTTGTTTGCTAGCACTATTTACTGACTGGCTTTTAAAGGAACTTTCAAGAGTGAAGGTTTCATTACTGTGCCTGGGGTTCCCACACATAAGCGATAGCAAAGCTGATACTCATTTCTATCACCACAGTGATAAAATCCAAACTTAAAAATAAAACCTCTGGTATGTCTTGTGATCTTGTGATTAACTGTTTCATCCTGGTTTGAATTCTTTACTCCTCAGGGCATTATCTCAGATATGTTGTCTGTCACCACCTTTCATGACCTCAGATCCAATATTCCCTAATTCGCTTATGAATTTTTACTGGGTTTGAGTTCATACCTCATAAACTTCCTGTTTTAATCACTAACGTATATCCCCAGATGAAAAGAAAATGTAAACATTTTTACTACTTAAAAATGTGCATTTTAAAGAAGAATACCGAACGAACCAACTTCACAGTTTTCCTCATTGCTGTCCACTGGGCCAGATCCGTGTGGTGGGCTGAGCAACTGAGGTAAGAAGTTTAATTACGAGGTCTGCGTGCAAAGGTGTGCGTGCGTACACGTGAGAATCAGAACAAGCCCCACAAGATGACTAACTTATTTCTGGAAGTCCTAGCTGTTCAGGCCTCAGGGAGAAATCTCTCCAGAGAGGGGGTTGGAGAACTATTTCTATAAAGGGCCAGAGAATCCATACTTCAGGTTTTGTGGGCTGCATACGTCTTTCCCAAATATTCTTATTTGTTGACAACCCTTCAGAAACCACTTTTAGCTCACGGGTTGCATCGAGACAGGTTGTTTGCATATCTCCACTCTAGAAGATCACATGGTTAGTGGTATGTAAGTAATCTTCTTGCAAGGAAAGAGCAGCTAATCACACTCCATTTCCTAGTACCACCAAACTATAATTTTTCCAATCAGCTACTACACATAACATTGCTCCCCTCCCTGGGCTCTCAAAAAAAAAAAAAAAAAAGTGTGAGACTGGCTAGTACGAAGCCTGCAGTTGGAACAACTTTGCTTCTGGGTGTAGGTGACCAATGTTTTCAACTGGGTAAATATTCAACAAATACCTGAGTTAATGCAATGTTCCATCAAAGAGCTCAGAGACGACTCTGTGGTTCCCAATTTCCCTTGCACACCCCCTGTCTACACCTAAATGTACCCTGAAGTGTTCACGTACCCTAGTTTAAGGGTCAGAAATCGATCTGCTTGAGGGACAGTTCTGATTTTCTCGCCGAAGAGACAGTTAATCAGAGGGAAAAAAGAGAAGGATGTCTACCTATAAAACCGGGTTTTACATTTTGCTTGGAAACATTATTTCATAGGTTCAAATTTCCCAGCGATAGTAAATTATCCTCAATTGGGGTGTTTATGATCTATGAAAGGCAAAAACTGCATAATGACTCAGTGGGTTTTATCATTGCTGCTAGGTTAATTTTTGGTTAATCTCCTATCTGGGAAAATTAAACACACTGCTAGTGCTCTCTCATGATTTGAAGGATCCAAAAAACAACCGAGTTAACCAGAGGGGTGGGAAAAGCAAACAATCACTTTGTTGTTTCTGTGAAAGACACGAGTCCAGAGGTTATGACTTCTAGAATACAGCAGGCAGAGACAAGCTCTTGAACTTGAACTCCAATGAGAAGCAAGAGCAGGTGTAAAGAACAGCATAACACTTGCAAGTGTGGCTATTATCTTAAAGCAGTCCTTCTTAACTCAGTTTCTGGCCCCATTTGTCCCATGAGCAGGACTTGCCCCTGACACTGTATCCCACAGAGACTCAAGTGGGGCAGAAATCTCTGAAGCTGGGGTGGAGTTGCTCCCAGATGGTTTTTTCCATCTCTCCAAGGGAGTGGCCAATTCCTGCCCCCTTTTCTCTGAATGCCTGGTGTGGAGGTTAGAGACCAATTATATGACCTCAGATCAGAAATAAAATTATCTTCTCCAGTACAAACACTACGGTTTTACCAGATAGAACAGAGGGTGAATCAAAAACATTGTTTAGCTGGCAGACTTGTACTTTTAGAGCAGGAAGGGCCCCTAGAGATCATTCGACTGATTCCCTTTTATGGACCCAAAGAGTTTATGACTTATCCAAGGTCACAGAGCTTAGTGGCAGAGCTGGGACTAGAACCTGGGTCTCTAGACTCCTAATATAAAGTTCATTTCACTGCTCCATACTGCAGGTTAATTTGCTCTGTTTGATGGGGACAGCTGGTGGCCCCAGCCTCCGTTGACCTGTCTGACCTTCGATCACAAGAGGGTACTGACAGCATATGACTGACTCAGTACAATCTATGGCCACCAGAGAGAAGAAGATATAGATGCAGCCCAGAGAACATGCCCTGCCGATATTTGCTTTGAAAGATTCTGTCCTTGTTTTTGAAGGAGAATAGCACTGATTATTGAGGTTTCCAGGTCTAACCAACGAGTTGAGTTTCTGGTAGGTATTTTCATCGAATGAATTAATTTATAAAATCTTAAAAATAAATCATTCAATGAGCAGAAAAATTTTCTATCTTCTGGCTTTAAGGAAAAAAGTAGTCTTTTAAATATGCCAAAACGCTCACCAGTTAGCTGAATAAATTATTGTATAAAAGACCATCATCTACAAAGTAATTACTAATTCAGCTTTTTCGTAGGTCAGGTTTACATAAAAATCAGATACATTGGGAATTTCAAAATTCTTTCAGAGTTTATTCAAAGTCCAGGCGAAAGGGGCTTTGGGATGAAGATTCCTAATTTCTTCAAGTCATGGAAGGTCATTTCTACTGTAGAGGACTGACAGAAATACATGTGAAGTGAATTCGTGGCTAATGTTCATAGCACACCTGTGACAGACATGGGGAAACATTTCTCCCAGCCATCAAATTTACCTGAAAACCAGAATCTCTGTGAGTTGAGGCACCATTATCACAACATAATCAAGATGAGACTCTCAAGGTGGAGATTATAACCTGGATATCTTATATCTAGGATATTTATCTGGAAACTGAGGAAGTATCTTTTCCTTTTGTTGGAACTGTTCTCAAGATTTAGTGTAGCTGCTGCTGAAAATGGCATCAGTCCTGGATCATAAAAACTGAAACGACTTTCTCTAGTGATTAGATATTCTGAGTACATGAACAAACACCATCGTTATTTTTTATTGCCATCTAAAACAAAACTTGGAAAAGCAGCATATTCAATTTAGAACAAGGACCGCTGCAGGAGGACTGTTTTAAGAAAGATTTGCAAAACCTTTCTCACGATGCCGTTTAGAGAGAAATTTCCTACGACACTGTATTAGCACCCTGAAGGCCCTTCCTCTAAGGTGGGCAATTCAGAGAGCTCACAAGTTCCCTGGACTGGAGGAATTCTCCAGGCCTCTCACCAGGCCCTGCCTGTCAAGGTAGAAAGATTGCAGGTGGGTTTTGAGATAAGGAAATAACATAGTCGCACTCGTTGCGGGGAAAAAACACACTTAGGAAAAGAAAAGGAAAAAACCAAACTTTTCAATGGACATCTAAAAGCCTTACTGAATGTCCTGCTGCTAAAAATTAAATGCTTCTCAATGAGGCTTGGGAGCTCCAACCCAGAGTACGGTGGCGGTGGGAAGCCCTTGCGGTGCGGTGGTGTTACTTAGCAACCCCATCACGGAGTGGTGGTGGGGGGGGAGTGGGCCATGGAGTTGGTGAAACCTCTGTTCCTGGGGAAAGGTCTTGGCTGAAAGCTGCACAGCTGGCAAGACGGGCAGCCCAGGGAAAGGAGGAAAGAAGTGCTGAATGGAAATTAGTTAATTGTCTTGCTGCTTCATATAGTTAATATAACCAACATGTCCTTCTCAGATAAACACAAACTTCAATTAAAAAAAAAAAAAGACTGGTGTTGCAGGGACTCCAGGTACCCTCACACAGAAAGAAACAAGGAGGGCGCCTGGGTGGCTCAGTGGGTTAAAGCCTCTGCCTTCGGCTCAGGTCATGATCTCAGAGTCCTGGGATAGAGGCCTGCACCGGGCTCCCTGCTCAGCGGGGAGCCTGCTTCCTACTCTCTCTCTGCCTGCCTCTCTGCCTACTTGTGATCTGATCTCTCTCTGTGTCAAATAAATAAATAAAATCTTAAAAAAAAAAAAAAGAAAGAAAGAAACAAGGAAGCTAAAAAGGAAAATCCTAGTAGATTATTTCCCTTCTGGGAGACAGAATATGTACACAGTATGATGACATACATATGTTAATATCTATTTCATATTTCAATATAGCCATATGTATATATTATAACACAGCATGAAAAAGAAATTCTGGTTCTGTTTGCATTTTTTTAGGAGGAAATTTGCTTTTTTAAAGAAAGTAAAGTTTCTTTCTCTATGACCTATTTGGAATTTGCCTTCACATCAAGTCAAACAACTACTTACCCAAGATGACTGTGAGTGTGTGTGCACTATCTACATACCTTGAATATTTTTTTTTAATTATTTTTATTTTTATTTATTTGAGAGAAAGAGAGAGCAAGCATGAGCAGGAGAAGGAGAGCAGACACCTTGCTGAGCTGGGAGCCAGACGCAGGGCTGGATCCCAGGACCCTGGGATCATGACTTGAGCTGAAGGTAGATGCTTAACCAACTGAGTCACCTATGCACCCCTGAATGTTATTCTTTAAAAAAAAAAATCTTGACCGAATTTAGGAATAATTTTCTGTAATCAAACTTTATGTTGAATTTAGAAATTAGGAGAGACTAGAATGCTGTATTCCACTATGTAAGGGCACGAATTAACTTGAAAAGTAAGCAAATGAGAGAGTTACATACCTCCTGAGTTTATTTAAAAACCAGAAGCTCCTGGTTCAAGAGAGCACATTTCACCACAGTGTGGGATTTAATTTAATATGGTTCTCTACCTTAAGTCTGATCCAAGACCTCATCTATTTAAACAGATCTAACATCCACTGTTGTACAATCATGTAGCATCAACCTGATGGGTAACAACATAGTAATACCAAATAAACTGAAAACTTGCTAACTGTAAACAATTCCCCTTATTAATCTTAGTAGCACTTTCAGGAAACACAGTCACGGTAAGTATCTGTAAAATATCTTTCATTGTATTATTTCTGTAAAATAAATTTATAATTGTATAGTTAATATTTGTTAGTTTTAAGTTTATACGACATGCTGCTTAAGGACTCTTATTAAAAGGACCATCACAGGAAAAATAAAGGGAAAGTATAAAATGTCTTTTAAAAAATATTTATATGCTCAGAAACCCCCTGAAATACATCTTACAGTAAGGTTGCTCCAGCTAAGCTTAAAGTTAAAAAACTACTTCAAGAATATTTGGGGGGGATTTGAAAGATTAAAGAGATACAATTTTATGAAGATGCTTCACAGATCAGCAACTTCTCTAACATGTGAGCCAGTAAATTTGCTTTGCAAAAAGTACATGTTGATAAATCTTCTCCGATATGTTTTCTGTCGATTGATATGATAAGATATATTTCAGTTAAAATTAGGATTGTCTGGAGTTTGGTGGATTTAATTATTTGTAATTACCCAGCTGTTGTCAGCCTGTGGCCATTTTATGACAGTGGTATCTACTATGTGGGTCAGGTTCAACTGTATATCTTCTCAAACACAGATTTAATGTGCTATTGATGAAACCATTACTAGAACCAAATTAAAGTCTGGGCTGATGTATTGGTCCACAGGGACCTGTCAGACATGAAAGGAGTAATTAGTATTCATTACTTCATACTCCACAACATTCCAATTATTAATGAACTTCAACTTTTGGACTCTGCTATATCTATCACGAGCGTCTTCGCTGACATTCATTATTAGGAAGAATCAACTAATATTGGTTTAAAAAAGGCCCCTAACACAAACAGCACTAAAATAAACAAAAGCACTATTAATGTTGGGAAACTCTGCGAGGGACGTGACTTGCAAAAAGATGCAAATGTTATCCCACCTGCGTGGGACGAATGGGAGGAAGTGATGACACGCTGGGTGAACACGGTGGGGGGGGCACTGCAATCCTTGTGGGTCGCATCCCCCTCTTTTCACGGTTTTCAATGCTACCTTGCCTTTATAATATGAAGGGAAGCATCTGCAGCCACAAAGGTAATGGCATGCACAGAACAACATAGAAACGTAAAGACAGAAGGGAATAGGAAAAAAAAATCAAGTAAAATATTCATTGTTGGATGTGAGAGTAGGCTGTCCATTAGAAAATTCACAACCATGTAGGTCAGTGAGGGATGTGATCAAGGCCAAGTCAAAATTTTTCTGTTCCTGTTCTGATACTACAAATGGGTATCTCTATTAAAGCCCAATTGACCTTTTTCCATCAGTTTTCTTTTCCATTGTTTTCTCCCTTTTATTTACTTCATCAGAAGAAGGGAAAAGAATTCTTACATCAACCAGTTTATTTTAATTTTGCATATCCCCTTCTAGTGTGCACATGTGTGGATTTTAAAAAATTTTCTTTTTGTTTTTTAGAGTTACATGAAATCGCAAGGAAGCATTTGTTTTGTTTAAACAGACATTTTGTCAGGTGGAAATAATGCCATCACTAAAGTAGCAAACATTATTCCAAAGTACTTTTAAAGCTCTTGTAAACAAAACTAGCAGCAAAATGTGGAGTGTCCGCAATGTTTTCCATTCAAAAATAAGAGGGGGGAAAAAAAAAAAAAAAAAAAAAAGTGAAATAGTCCTTCTAGAAAGAGGCGGCTAGTAGGACTGAATACCCAACTTGTCTGTATTCAACAGCAGAAGGGCACGAGTTGCTAGCTTGGCTCTCTGAAAGCCTCCCTAGTTCTTCTGCACTAGTGGTGAGCATGTGAGTTTATACCAACACTTTAGAACACAATTTGGCATTAGGTTTTAAAGCTGATTGTGCACACACCCTACAACCTAACTCTTCTACTCCAGAATATAAACTCTGAGGACCTTCTCATCATGTGCACCTATACATGCACATACAGATATACATCTGTTCCGTGTATTGATATGCACAGCATCCTGGCCTGTAATAACTGAAATGTCCTTCAATAACAATATCAAATAAACCGAGGAACAGTTACACCACTGTTACGAATATGATGATGATGAAAATGAAACAATTGGAGCTAAAAACAAGAATTCAGGGAAATCTTAGACACGGAACAGTAGAAAATGCGAGTCCCTTTATAAACACGATAAGGACACTTTTATAAAGCTCCAACTCAAGCAAAAATAAATCAAAGTACTTTAAATAAAGTTTTGAAATGAGAACAAAGCTTAGGATACTACCTTTGGGAGAGGAGGCTCAATGGGAAATGAGAGGAACACAAATGCAGCTTAAAGAATATTGGTAATCTTTCGGTTCACAGTTTGAATGGAAGATATAGATCTTATTTATTATTAGGCTTCCTAACTTTTATATATTATGTATTTTATATGTACCAGCACTACACAGTACGATTTAAATGACCAAACTCTCTCCTATTCTCAGAAGTCAACTTAAAACATCAACGGCTAGGACTGATTTCTTGTTCACACATCCTGCATCCAAAAAAACCAAAATAAAACAAAATATGTCTTGCTTCAGGATCTCTGGCTTAGCATCTGATCCAAGCTCGCAATTACCCACATACTGTACTTCTCACTGGTTCAAGATTCTAAGTAAATAATATTCTTTGACTACCTATTTGTGCTATGTTGTATTGTTTTTTTTCATAACCAGGTAAGACAACGTAAGTGCAGAAAAATGGCCTGAACGACTTAATCCAAATCACCAAACTAGAGGGCAGTGAGCCAAGATTTGAACCAAATTTCATCTTCCTTCTTTGACGCCAGTGCTAATTTCTGACAACCACATGCTACTGTGTAAGCCCCAACTCAGAGCCTTGACGTCTCTCTTGAAAATGCTCACGCAGCTTGTTCAAGACCATGGATTGATCACTGTATTTACTTTCCCTCCCATGCCAAGTCCTATGGAAAAGATGAAAAAATATATCTTGAAAGAAAGAATAAATTCAACATCATGTTGGAAACAGAACAATGAGCAGGAGCAAAAAAAATGAGGAATGAAAGAAATTGATGAAAAACCACATGGAAAACATTAGCAAAAGTTAACAATAAATAAGCCTTGGAAGGCTAATAAACATATCCTTAGTAACAATCAAGGAAATATGAAACAAAGCAGCAATGAGATAAGGATTCTGTTATCTGATGTTCCTACTGGCTCTCGCTCATGATGCCTCGTTTTCTATGCTCTGTGATTTTTTGCCCGTGAGCTCATATACCTTGGAATTTTATCTTGTACAATCCTCTGAAGTCTGGGTCTATATACATAATTACAGACAGGATTTTTGCTTGTGTCTGCCAAGTACATTGGGGCGTGACCCATCCAGCCCTGCTTAAAAATAAGTTACTGGTTTGGGGTTTTTAGGTCATCTAAGTAAAAATCTGTCTTAAGCATTTATAAGAGACAGTTTCTGCTAGGGACTCTCAGGGGACATTTTCCCACTTCTTCTCAGTGCCAACGTATAGAAAGGAAAGCACTCCTTTCTGCAGGGCTGGGTTTTGTTTAATTTTTGACAAAGTTACCCTTAAATTGAAGGTATGGCCCCTTGAGGCACAGCAATCTCTAGGCAGACTTCACACCCTCCACTGACTTGGTCCAGGCTCTAGGCGTCCATCACAACAGAAACCCACGGTCATCAGGTTTAAGCAGGTGCCCCTGGAGAAGAAAACCAGCTCTGGTGTTCCTTGTCTATCCAATTCCTGCTTTTTGGTTGCGCTTTGTCAACCAAGTGCCCGAAGGTGTGAATACTTTAACATATTTTGTTGTTTTTCAGCATTTACACATCTCATCTGCCATAATGCTCAAAATAAAAGACTATGTTTGGATTATTTTTACTTTGGTTAACCATCTTTATAAAGACATAGATGTTTCTTATCCACAGAGAACTTGCAATTTGATGCAGATATAGGACTGAAAAAAAAAATAAACCTATCATAAGAAGGACAGATAAAGGCAGAATGTCACAATGCAGCCCAGTACAGGATGGTCTGTGAGTGGAAGGCAATAAAAGTGGAAACTAAAAATTCCCATTTAATTAATTAAATAGCAGTTGAACTGTGAATTAAGTGAGTTTGGGACTTGTAGAAAAACAAGGTAAGTAAAATAGCATATCATAGAAGGGGGCAATTAATGTGCAAACGAAGGGAAGAAGAAGTATCAAACAGCTAAAGCATTTCATAGGCCTCAAAGAAGAGCTTTATTTCAATTTAATGTAATAGGCAACAGAGAATTCTTAATGGCTTCTTCAACAGGCCAGCAATAGAAGCAATATTAGGGAAAGATTATTTTAACCACTCTCTGGCTTGGAGAGGAGTGAGCAGAATGAGAATGTAAAGACACTACTTCATTCAGCATAAAGAAATGAAAGGTCTGAACTATACCATTAGATAAAAAAAGAAGAAGAAGAAGAAGAAAGAAACATGGATTCCAAAACACTGTTGAGAAAATAAACAAGGTTTAGGGAAAAAGAGAGTAGGGAGAGTTACGATTGCCAAGTGGCATTCATAGGAATTCTACTGAAAGAAGGTAGTGCCTATTTATTTGGAAAAACTTAAGAAACTAAACATTTCCACCTATGTATTAAACTTCATATGGTCATAGGGCATTCAAATGGACATTTAGATTTTCTCATCTGTGAAGTGAGTGTGACCTCTGATCTTCTGGTTGTAGAACATGTGCTTAAATAATCACATCTACAGCGGCTACTGGGTAGCTCAATTGGTTAAGTGTCTGACTCTTGGTTTCAGTTCAGGTCATGATCTCATGGGTCTTGGGATCGAGCCCTGCATCAGGCTCCCTGCTCACGGTGGAGTCGGCTTGAAGATTCTCTCCTTCTGCCCTTCCCCCTGCTCACACACATGTGCATGCTCTCTCAAAAATAAATCTTCAAAAGAAAAAAAATCACATCGACCACGCTGGTTTTACTACCTCTCCATGTAGATATTCCCCAATCTACAGTCAGCCAAGATCTCCTTATCAACCTCCATACTCAAATGTCTACTACTGGCTTCTTAGAGTTCCTTTCTGAGAATCTTAAAGTAGTACCTTCTTCTTTGAAAGTCTAATAAGTGAAATCATTACCTCCTTCCCTACACTTATTCCTATTGCTGTATACAACTCTCCATAAATCACACCATCATTTAACCTGGCAGAAGACTGGAAATCACCCTTGAACCTTCTGTTTTGTCCCTACCAACAAAATCCCATTAACGATCATGAATTTACTCCTTGAGGGACGCCTGGGTGGCTCAATCGGTTGAGCATCTGACTTCAGCTCAGATCATGATCCCAGGGTCCTGGGATCAAGCCCTGCATTGGGCTCCCTGCTCAGTGGGGAGTCTGCTTCTCCCTCTCCCTGCCACTCTTCCTGCTTATGCGCTCTCTCACTCTCGCTCTCTCTCTGGCAAGTAAATAAATAAAATCTTAAAAAAAAAAAAGGAATTAACTCCTTGAGAATTCTTTCATTTGTCCTCTCCTGCCTCTCTAGTATCACTGCCCTAGGTAAGGGTCATATCATTTCTCACCTGGATGACTGCCACTGTTTGCTAGTTAGATCCTGGCCCCATGGATCCTGGTCCATGTCCCTTCAATCAATACTTTACAATGCAACAGCACGTCCTTTCAGAAACAAATCTGAGGGCGCCTGGGTGGCTCAGTGGGTTAAGCCTCTATTTTCGGTTCAGGTCATGATCTCAGGGTCCTCGGATAGAGTCCCACATCGGGCTCTCTGCTCAGCGGGGAACCTGCTTCCCCACCCCCCCACCCCCACCT
>LNAC01000234.1:1842321-1879269 GCA_002007465.1 Ailurus styani
TAAAAAAAAAAAGAAACAAATCTGATTACACTACTCCTAGCATGCTTAAGAGTCTTCACTAGCTTCCCCACTGACCTGCTCATGATTCTCATGTGAAAATCTAGAGACTCCAGATTTGTTACCTCAGGAAGGCACAGTCCTTTGGATAAGAACCACTGCTGTTGTCAACTAATGTTACTGATAGGAATGGGCCCCCCTTTAGTGTGTTTGGGAAAAAAGAAAAAGAATCGAAAAAGACCAACTTAGAAGTCATCTGTGGGTACCCAGGATGTCCACACTCTGGAGGTCCTGCCCATCTCTCTGGTTTCACCTCATCCAGGCCTTACTGTCTTTTATTCCTTCTGACCCAAGACTCTCCACTGATGTGGATCCTATTTGCAGTCCTGCCTGAAGCTGTTGTGCTGTTTTGTGTTCTGCTATTTGGTATTAGTTCTCTCATTCTGAAACTCTCCTCTCCCACTTGTCAATCTGACAAATGTCCACTCATCTTTCCAGACTCAGGTTTTCCACAAAGCCTTTCCAAGTCTCCACTCTGGCAATGATGAACCCTGCCATGAATACTTCTATCGTCACACCAATGGCACGGCATTTCTTCTGTTTACAGGTCTGCCTTTCCCCAAGGAAACAGAGCTTCCTTAAAGGCAGGCTCTCTCCCCTATCATACTTTGGATCTGCAGCCCCCAGTACAGCGCCTCGTCAACTGTGCTCAGAGAAGTTTGATTAGTGACTGATACAGTATGTAAGGAGTCCACCAGCACTCAGATTCTCTAAAAATACCTGCAAGGAGAGAGGGACGTGGGAAAAACTAGAGATACAAATATGAATTCACACTCATGTAAGTCATTGTCCCCACATGTGAGAGTTTAGGAACTAGGATTGTTAACATACTAACTGCATCTGGTAATCACATTTGTTACATTCTCACGTATCATTTTAAATTTTCCTGGTCTGTAAAAAAAATGATGGAATGATAAGATCAGTTCCATAAAACCTAATAGAGAGTACATATTCAGGAAATAATGTAATTTGGAATAAGATTTTCTAGACTGTTTATGGTAAAGCCTTGATGCTCTACATAAAATAGAGCAGAAAATAATTCAGAAATTTGTTTCTGAAATATAAGACTGCTGGGATTAACAATAATATGTAACTATAGGCATCCTGAAGAAAAATCATGACTCAGATTTATTAGTCCCTGGAAATTTTAAATTGTTATACACACACACACACACATACACACATATAATATATATGTATATGTGTAATATATAATGTATTATAATGTATATGATAAATATATACAAAATTCAAAATTTATATATAAAATATATAACATATATTTAGTTTATTTATATTCATTATATATTACTTATATATTTAAATATATAATATGTAAAATTATATATTTTATATTTATTATAGTTATTTTATATTATGTATTACTTATATATTAGATATATAATACATAAAATATAAATAAAAATTTGATTATATTTCTTTATTACATATTCTATATTTGTTTTATTATTTTGTCCATGTTTACTATATATCACTTATATATTTAAACATATATATAATATATAAATAAAATATATAAAATCATGTATGTATTATATCTATATTTACATGATATAAATATATAGAGAGGAAGAGAGAGAGAAAGAGGGAGAGAGAGAAAATCACCAAATTTCTGATACCTAAGTTGTGTTATTAAAGGTCCACGTTAAAGCTAGAGAATGTGTATTTCACGGACAAAAAATTTTAGGTCTTTACTAATAGAGTCAAAACCTTAATAACAAAGATTTCACATCAGTGACATTCAAGATTTTACACTGTATTTTTAACACATCAGACGCAGCTACAATTATATTTATGTCAGAGCTGCAGCTTGTCAAGTAGCTTATTAAATTTTTCTAAATGCATGGCTGGGCAAATTTTGGCTTATTAAACAATTATAAGTTGTCAGTCACTGTAAATGGATTTACTTCCATTTATATAATAATAAATACTATGTATAATAAATACTATATTAATCCGTTAGGGACCATTTAAAAAACAGAAGTTAGTTATCCTTAAGTAGACCTATTTCCACTTAAAATTGACAGGAATAAACTGGTGATGAGAAAGGAGACCGTTAACTTTGAGGCAGAGACTGGGTGTCAAAGAAGGGTGGTGGAGAAATTTTGAAATCACAGCTCTTTGAAGGAAAAAAAAACCACATAAGAAGAGAAGGAAACCCAGTGAATTAAGTCTAGTGAGTGTGGGTTTCCTGCGTGAACAGGCACAGAGAGCATACGGAATGTCACAACTCCCGTGAGCCCACGAAGGCTCGGTCAGAGACGCGCTTGCTGCATGTGACCTTCCACACATTGATAGACCCTGCTGTGATGACTCTGCAGATGGCCGCCCTGCCTCTGGGACAACGGCCCGGACAGCCAGGTGGCCAGGGGAATGGCAGCTCCGGAACAAACATCACGCAGAGCTCGTGGGGCGTGTTCTTAGTTGTTGGTGGCACCGCCAACAACATGATTTTAGGGGCCCACCAACAAAAGAATTTCTTAAAAATACATATTAACCACATATTTTGAGTGTATTAGAAAAAAGGGAACTAGCACAGTAAACCCCTCATTTTGAGGATGCCATTACTTTCGATGAAGCTGAGTTAAACCAAAAACAATGAGTGGACTTTGAAGTGTCCTAAAGAAAAATATTAAGTAAATAAGGATACAAAAGATAGGCAGTTTAGGTAAACACACTAACGGTGTTTTTCGAAGTCTTAAGCTTCTCTGGTGTGAACTGATAAAGGAGCAACTACTCAGAGATTTGTGACAATGCTTTTTTTTGGTTTGTAAATCAGGGACTGGATAACTTGAGTCTAAATCTACCAAAGAAATAGTCTAAAAGCCTGGACTGTGTCTTCGAATGGAGGTGCCGTGGAATGGAAACTCAGAATCATCACCAACAAGATTCCAGTGGACTGTGCTGATTTTGAGGCTAACAGAAGCTGCTGAGCACATTCATATGTAGCACAAAATTATAGGTGAAAAATTCAAGAATACTTACTTTCCTTTCTTAATTGTGTTTCTGCCAAGCAGGGGATCGAGGACTGGATCTAGTGTTTCCTCCAGATTTTCAACTAAGATGACATCTCCGAAGGCCAAAGCTGTTTCAATGGCATTCAAAAACCTGAAAATGCAATCAGAATTGAGATAACAACATGTAAATGAGTACAGGAAAAATGTTCAAAATTATTTATATTAAATTATATTTGATTTATTGTAGATTTTGTAAATGGGACAGACTAACTTAGAGAAAACTGTTTCATACAGTATTCAACTAGATTACACAGAAATTCATGATTAGATTTTGAGATGAATTACACAGTGATATTTTCCAAGTGAAATTCAACTGTATGAATAAGTCCATGTGTAAATTAGTTCTTTTGACAATAACCATGGTTGAGACAAATGTAACTTACCCAAACACCATAAATTTAAATTCATTTAACAGGTCCCTTTTTTGATAAAAAAAAAATCCAAAACATATTAAATGCCTTGTGGTTTAGTCAAGCATTAATTTTTTTTAAACCTTTAAGTTCATCATGACAAGTGGCAAATTATCACTATATTTCATTCTCCCTCTCCAAACGTAGGCTCTCCCCCTCAAAAATAATTTTCTTCAAGTTTTCAGATAAGCAAGGAGTACATTTATCTGCATAATGGCAGGAATTCCTTATTTCGTTTCTATGTGAAAAGATGATGAAAGGGTCAAATCAAATACCAGTAAGTCCAAAATTATTCAGTATTAACCGAAGACCAACTACGTCCAAGACAACTTTATCAGACAGTACTGTCATGAGGCCCCAGTTCAAAACAGAGTCACTTCTCAAAACAGTCAGTTCTCCAAAGTGATATACAAAACTTGACTAAGAAATTCTCTTCAGGCATTCAGCGTTGGGGCTTACAGGCACACTAAAATCCTATAACAGACCAGGTATATATTTGGGAGTAGATTTCTCACCCACTGACCATTGCTGTGTTGCCACATGCCAAATGTCCTCAAGGAAGACAGTCCATCCTGTTTCATTCTTGGCTTTAAGAAACCCACCTATTTTTCCACTCGGGGGGCAGGGTTTGTTCCCACCTTCAACCTAATTTCATCTTCAGGTAAGTGGATGTCACCTGACAGAAAAGCCCTTTCAACAAAGATATTTTACGGGGAACATGAACAAGCAGATAAACAAGTTAGTGCCATATTGTCCCATTTCACAGTAGCAGAGAGGGCAGGCAAACCCCAGGACTTTGTAAAAATCATACCCGTTTCACAGCCACTCAACAGAAAGCCAATGCTTCCGGTTTCACGTACCCTTTCTGGCCCAAACGTGTGACCTTCAGGTCTGCTCCATACTTATTCTTGATCCACTTAATTCCCTGCTGTTGGGGATCGATCATCAGGGGCCAGCGCTCACAGTGTGTCAGGATTGTGGCGTTTTCGGTTGACATTCTGTCACTGGGCAGCCCCTCATTATTCCAGGTGGCAATGGTAGCGTCGTCTGTCAACATGGCGACCAAGTCCAGGCCTTCAGTTATGGGAATGGAAACCTTGAGAATCAGAGTTGAATGTAGTCAACTTCCAGGGCAGGAGAGCAAAGACTCCGTGCAACAGACAAGAAAAGGAGAGACCAAAGCCAAGACAACAGCTGCCAATTCCCTCTGGGCTCTCAGAACCCAAATGCAACCCTGGTCGTGGAATACAATTTGAACCTATAAGCACAGTATTGACCTCTCTGAAATGTGTCAAATGCAGAATTCAACATCTGGTTTATTATTGCATCTGATTTCAAGCAAAAGAGATGTGGCCCTAGGCAGACATCAATGGCTGCTCCCCAAGGGGAGGGAGACTTAGACACCAGGAAGGACTGCAGGACAACAGAAATGTACTTCCTCCAGGGGGTTACTGCCACACACCAGCAAGGCTCAAACACAGTATCTTGCTCAGGCAATTCATCCTGTAGCACAGGCCAACACTACCAAGAGATAACTTCTCTTCTGTGGATAGGCTGATGGGATGTATTCTCTGCCCAGGGACTCAGGTGGCAGCCTCGTGTGCCGAGCATGAACAGGAGTGGGAGTGGGGGAGGAGGGCGGGCAGAGGGCAGAGAGAGAAGCAAACTCCCTGCTGAGTGCAGAGCCCTATGGGGGCACATTGATCACAACCCCAAGATCATGACCTGAGCTGAAATCACAAGTCAGATGTCAGAACTGACTGAGCCACCCAGGTGCCCCCAACACCTGTTTTAGAGTAAGGATCATTCTTCACAAAAGTGGACTTTACAAAAAATATACAATATTATAGAAAGGAATTTATTATAGAGTTTCTTCATTTGGTCATCCATCACCAAATATTTATGGAGCACCTCCTATGTAATAAACCCCATCTGGCGGCTGGGTGGGCGGCTAACATGGAAACATGCCTCCAAGAGAGAGGGCAGTAAGAGCCCTACTTAGAGTGAGCCGGGGGGCTGGGAAGCTGGGGTGTAGCAGCAGCTGGAGTCAAGACCTACTGGTTGGCCAGGGATCTGCAGCAAAGAAAATGCCAGCAGAATTATTACAGTAGAGCAGCGATGCAATTTCATGTCACTACATCGAGAGAAGGTAGCACAATAGTCCTACTGTCCCTGATCACAATGTTATCTTAAACTCCAGCTCCTACCAATATGAGCAACAAGCCTTGGGACTGACACACAGTTTTCTTAAAGACACGAGAAAATCGGTATCTTTTAGAATAAGCATCCCCCTATTAGCAAGGGGTCTGTGGCTTTAACTTCTTGTTTTTTAAAAAAATTATTTATTTATTTTTTTTACTTTATTTTTTCTAAGGCTGAAACAGGAAGAAATTGACAACCTGAGTAGATCAATATCTAGTAACGAGATTGAAGCAGTGATCAAAAACCTCCAAAAAAACAAGAGTCCGGAGCGCCTGGGTGGCTCAGTGGGTTAAAGCCTCTGCCTTCGGCTCAGGTCATGATCTCAGGGATCTTCTGGGATTGAGCCACGCATCGAGCTCCCTGCTCAGCAGGGAGCCTGCTTCCTCCTTTCTCTCTGCCTGCCTCTCTGCCTACTTGTGATCTCTCTCCTTCTCTCTGTCAAATAAATAATAAAATCTTTAAAAAAAAAAAAGAGTCCAGGACCTGACAGATACCCTGGGGAATTCTACCAAACATTCAAAGAAGAAATAATACCTATTCTCCTGGAGCTATTTCAAAAAATAGAAACAGAGGAAAAACTTCCAGACTCTTTCTATGAAGCCAGCATTACCTTGATCCCCAAGCCAGGCAAAGACCCCATCAAAAAGGAGAATTTCAGACCAATATCACTGATGAATATGGATGACAAGATTCTCAACAAAATCCTAGCTAATAGGATCCAACAGTACCTTAAAAGGATTATCCACCATGACCAGGAGGGATTTATCCCTGAGATGCAAGGGTGATTCAATATTCACAAACCAATCAGTGTGAAAGAACAAATCAATAAGAGAAGAGAGAAGAACCACATGGTCCTCTCAATTGATGCAGAAAAAGCATTTGACAAAATACAGCATCCGTTCCTGATTAAAACTCTTCAAAGTATAGGGATAGAGGGAATATTCCTCAACCTCATAAAACCTATCTATGAAAAACCCACAGCGAATATCATTCTCAATGGGAAAAAACTAACAGCCTTCCCATTGAGATCAGGAACACGACAAGGATGCCCACTCTCACCACTGTTGTTCAACACAGTACTAGAAGTCCTAGCAATAGCAATCAGAAAACAAAAAGAAATAAAAGGTATTCAAATTGGCAAAGAAGAAGTCAAACTCTCTCTCTTTGCAGATGACATGATACTTTATATGGAAAACCCAAAAGACTCCACCCCCAAACTACTAGAACTCATACAGCAATTCAGTAATGTGACAGGATACAAAATCAATCCACAGAAATCAGTTGCTTTCTTATAAACTAGCAATGAAAATATAGAAGGGGAAATTAGAGAATTGATTCCATTTACTACAGCACCAAGAACTATAAGATATCTTGGAATAAACCTAACCAAAGAGGTGAAGGATTGACTTTAGCTTCTTAACTTCGACTTAAGGAAAACAACTTGCAACAACTGGAGGCTTTAAATAACTTGAATTTCTGATGCTACAAGGAATAAGAGACAGTATACATGTAGATCTTGTGTCCCAATTCGACAGTTTGAATTGCTTGAGCACCTACTGGGTGCACAGTTGAATGCAGGGGATCAAAGAGAACCGCCCCCCCCCCCACTTTAAATGGTCATTTTAGTCTACTAGGGAAATAGAGCAGGTAGCTCACACTGAAGAGGATCCTAACTGCTGTGCAATACTTTGAGACTGAAATTTTTAGAAACAAATTTTAGGATATTTTCTTGGTAGCAATGTGTTCAAATAGGTAGTTGCATCAAGACATTTTTTTCATTAGAATATTTTTTAGATATTTACATCACAGTAATCACTTTCACAATCAACTTTAACCTAAGTTTAGGCAGGGGAAAATAAACCTCAATTCATATCTATCTTCTTTTTAATTCACTCTTCTCTTTACAATTTCCTTGAAGGACTCTGCAGAAAGGAAAATAAGTCTGGAAATCCAGGGCAAAAAAGGAGCACTTTATGGCTCAAGTCAGATTTGCACATCCATAAGGCTCCATCTAGTTGCTCTATTAAATAGCATCAACCTAAGTGTCAGCCAGGATGCTACTAGGAGGTGAGCTGGCAGGGGTGGGATGGGAGGGGAGGTTTCCCTCTACAGAAAAGGAGCTTCTACTAGAGAGAAAGAGAAGTCTGGAAGCTCATGCCATGAGCCAACCCAAACTAACCCTAACACCAAACATATCTCAGAATCCTCTGGAAACCACCCAAGTGGTATATCCCGAAGGAAGAAAGGGAACTTCCTGATGAGGTCACACTTGCATCTCTCAAAGGAACCCTAGCGCACTGTTGCTGGGAAAGCAGACTGGTGCAGCTGTTGTGGAAAACAGTAAGGGGGTTCCTCAAAAATTAAAAATGGAACCACCCTATGATCTAATACTTGCACCACTGGGTGTTTACCCCAAGAACAAAACACGAATCCAAAAGGACATAAGCACCCCCTGAGTTTAACAGTCAATTTTGGAGGCAGCCTAAGAGTCCATCGATAGATGAGTGGATAAAGATGTGGTATATATACAATAGAATATTATTCAGCCCTAAAAAAGAGTGAAATCTTGCTCATTGCAACAACACGGAGTTAGACAGTATATTGCTGAGCAAAAGAAGTCAGGCAGAGAAAGACGAATACCATATGATTTCACTCCTATGTGGAATTTAAGAAATAAACCAAATGAACAAAGAAAAAAAGGCGAACCAAAAAAAAGAAACTCTTCAATACAGAGAACTGATATTTACCCAAGGGGAAATGGGGGGGGATGGGTGAAATATGTGATGGGGATTAAAGAGCACACTTACCATGACGAGCACTGAGTAATGTATAGAACTGTTGAATCACTACACTGTACACCTGAAACTAATATAACATGGTATGCCAATTATACCAGAATTAAAGTAAAACAAACGTGTGGTTGCTGAATTAAAACAATGAAACAAAACACATTTCTCTGAATAGGATGGTGCCCAAACTACTAATATTTGTAAGGCTTTAAGTGTTTACAAAATTTATTCACATATATTCACTCTTTTAAGTCTCGATTAACTTAGAGGAGTCCTGCAAAGTAGGCATCTCTGGTTGTCTGTTTTCACTTAGGACACGAGGTGTAGAGAGGCTAAGAGCACTCATGACTCCATGTTTTGTTCTGTCTGTTCACCGCTAGGTCAGGCTGATGAGCAGAGTGTAAATGTCTCCATGAGCGTGTCCGTCCAGGTCTCTGTGCGTGTGCCCAGAGGACAACAGCTCTGGACGGAAACAATTTGGGGTAACATTTTTCTTAGACCCACAGGCCATGTATGCCCACCACCCCTGTCTTGTTGGGTCACTGCTCTCTGAGCATGAAACAACTTTGTTTTCTTTGCATGAAAACAATTTTGATCAACAGTTTGATTTGGACCCTCCCGGCCACATCTGTCCACTGTCCCTGCCCTTTCAGTCCCTGCTGTGCTGCTCTGTTTCTTCCCCATCCGCCCTCCAGACTCATGCCCCCGATGCTGCACATCCTGACATCCCTTCCCACATGCCCTTTAGTATCCTGGTCCTATTTGGACCAAATTACCTTGCTCCCACTACCTTCTCATCTTCACCAAAATACCAGTTCTCATCTAAGGCAGTGGTTCTCAACACCATGCTGCGTTTTGGAATGTGCCAGAACTTTCAAACACTGCCAGCGTGTAGCCTCCCACCACTAATGACTCAACTTCAACCGACATCACTATATTTTAAAAGTTCACACCCACGTAATCTCAACATGAGGCTGGGGCGGGGGGAAGAATGACTTCTCTTAGGTCTCACTTTGCTTGAGGGCTTTCTCGAGTAGACTGTTTTCTTAATACTCTCAAGAATCAAAATGTGTGTGGGAAACAGTGGTCATTCTTCTTACTTCCCTGTGGGTCATTCCAAGACCACTGCTCTCCCATTCTTTAATAAAAAATGCCACCACTGAGGCTCATGGAGTTAGACAACCCTCTACATGTCTCCTCATATTAATTATTAAGGACGTAGCTACTGGTCCTTCTCGTCTTTCTAAGTTTTGCTATGAATCTGTGACAACCTCAATGCCCATACAGATGATGAGTCTACTCTCCAGCCTTCACAACCTTCATGCCAAAACTGCACTGCCTTTTCCTCCAGCACTCTGGGTGAAAAGGCGGAGGGAGAAGAAAGTAACAGGACCACCAAGGAAGATGACACGCTATCTCCATCCCTGGATTCCCCTACACACCTCCACCCCCAATGAGCATGACATGTTTCTGATCAGGTGTTACACTATCTCCTTCCTTTGATGACAAGCGCTGGCCCAGACCTTGTAATAATCTGAAATCATTTCACCGAAATCTAAACGTCTAATCCCCACTTAATTAAACATGACTGTCTATACCTCTCACCTTTAAACATAAAACTTACTCTAACCAACAGTACTAAGACACTGAGTCTCTTACCTACCATATATATTTTGTTATCATGGTAAAATATTTATAACACAAAATTTGCCATTTTAACCATTTTTCTGTGTCCAGTTCAGTGGCAGTAAGTACATTCACACTGTTGTGTGACCATCATCACCATCCATCTCCACAAGTTTTTCATCTTCCCCAACTGAAACTCCATATCCATTAACTGGTAACTCCCCAACCCCCTCTTCCTGCAGCTCCTGGCGACTACCATTGTCCTTTCCATTTCCATGAATCTGACTACTTTAGATACTTCATGTAAGTAGAATCATACAATCCTTGTCCTTTCACGACTGGCTTATTTCACTCAGCATAATGTCTACAAGTTTCATCCATGTTATAACATGTGACAGAAGTGCCTTCCTCACACTGAGTAATAATCCATTGTCTGGATATGCCATCTTTTGTTTATCCATTCATCTACCGAGGGATCCGTGGATTGCTTCTAACTTTTGGCTACTGTGAATCACGCTACTATGAACAAATACACAAGTATTTGAGTCCCTGCTCTTACTTCTTTTGGGTATATACCCATAAGCGGAATTGCCAAATCGTAATTCTGTATTTAACTTTTTGAAAAACTCTACCATATTTTTAACCACACATTTCTGACTACACTCACATCTCCTCCCAGCACCTTCCATTCCTTGACTGTTCCTCTGCCTGCCCCATGCCCTTCTCTGCCTTCTTTTCCTTCTGGCTTATCCGCCCTGGCTGGATTCAACATCTTCTGTCCTTTTTGCTCTTACACTCTGAGTACTGCTGATGAAAGCCTTATTACTGTGACCACACATTTATCTTTTCCAAATTCATCTTTGGTTTCTTTAAGCTGCTTGGCAACAATTAACATCCACTTTCCAATGCCTTCAACAGGCATTTTTGATGTTTCCACTCCCCTCACACATGTCCTCCTGGTGCCAGTGTGCTCATCTTTGGCCAGGTGAGAGGAGAGAGACCGGCACATGTGGTTCTATCAACTTTCTCTCCGGGTCTCTACCTCTGACCACCTCTGTCTGCTTCCCTCCCACCTGAGTTCAGAGTCTTGCTTCTCCTATCTGATGGTCATCCTACTCCCTCTAATTCTGGAGCCTGTCCCCTCCCCATTTCTGGGGGTTCATCCCTCTTCATTCTTTTATCCTCCACAATTCCTTTTCCCTTTCTTGTCCTGAAGCAAGAAAACATGCTCCCGTCTCATTCACACTGAAAAACCAACCCTGCGCATAGCTCCATGTCTCTAACTAGGTCCTCTGCTTACGTCCTTCCCATCACAGGCAAATTCCTCCAAGAATAATCAATCTGTCTTTCCTTCTACTCCCTCACCTCCCACTTACTGTATAACTCAGTGCAATCTGGCTTCTGGCTTGTCAGACCTTCCTGGTCACAGAAGACCTTCACATTTCCACATGTGAGGACACTTTCTGTTCTTAGCTCTTCTCCCACGCGTCGCGGTGGCTCCAGCATTACTGACCAGTCCCATGTTTATACTCTCCTCTCCCATGGCACCACGTTGGCCAGAGGTGTTCTCCAATCTTCACTCCTTCTTCATCTTTCTCTACGTCCCAGCACTGAGGCAGTTCCCTTTACTCTAAAGCTCCTCTGACATGATCTCACCCAAGTGCAGTTGTAACAACTCCCTACACATCGATGACTCCCAAATCTGACTCTCCACCCAATAATGTTCATATCCAGCTCCCTACTGGTCATTGACACTGGAATGCTTCACAGACACTGTGCAGTCATCTTCCCATTACTTTCATCTGTTCTCCCAAAACAATTTTAATCTCGGGGAATGGCATCTGCCCTGACTTCCTATCTCCCCATCACTCCTATTCGCAAGCCAGTGTGTTTTACCAGTGCTTCCTCCTTGTCTCCTCTCGCATCACCCCGCTGCTGTCCACGTCTGCTGTCATCACTTTGTTCAGCTCACCATCTTCTGGATTGCCATCATAACATATGGCCTCAGGAATAATGCTCTCTTCCCCTTCGAAGTCACTGTTCCTTCTGTGCCCAGTGTGAGCTTTCAAATGTGTAATTCTGACCAAAGACCTACTTAATATCCTTCAGCGACTCCCGATGCTTATGATAAAATTCAAACTCTGTTTCCTCGTTTATGCCATGGGGGTTATTATATGCTCCTTACTAATTTGTCATGTTCATCTTTATTTTCCTGTCTTATAATGATATACCAGCATATTTACTTTACTTAGAGCTCACTTAACATTCTAATACTTAAATCACTTGGAATTCCTTTTGTTTGCCTTGAAGCTGTGAAGGAGAGTGCTGTCATTTTGCCCAAAACGTTGGGTTCAGTTGTTCAATCACCGTTCATGGAAAAGTCCGTTTCTTTCCCCACTGATATGCAATGTATATGTGAGCATATATTCCTTTATTTTAAAATACGTATTGATAGTTGGGTAGTTCCTCAAAGGATTAAACAGAGTTACTGTGCAGTCTAAAAAAAAATTTCACTCCTGCATATATACCAAAGAGAAACCAAACATGTCCACGCAAAAAACCTCTACACAAATGATCCTAATGTTCACAGCAGTGTTTTTCAAAATAACCAAAAAGTAGAAGCAATCCAAATGCCCATCAACTGATGATTGTGTAAATAAAATGTGGTACATTCATATAATAGAATATAATTCAGGCTTAAGAAGCAATGAAATCCTGATACAGGCTACATATCATGGGCGAACCCGGAAAACATGCAAAGTAAAAGAAGTCAGGCAACAAACGCCACATGTTGTGTGAGTTCATTCAGAGGAATTGTTCAGAACAGGCATACCTATGGAGACATAAATTAGACTGGTGACTGTCTAAAAGCCTGGAGAGGATGGGGTGACTGGAGTTAAGGGATATGGGGTTTATTCTGAGGGTGATGAAAATATTCTAGAATGGACTGTGATGATGGTTGTACAACTTTGTGAATACCCTAAACACTACTGAAGTGTATACTTTAAATGGGTGAACTGTACGGCATGTAACTTACATCTCAATGAAGAGATACACTGGGCATCTACAATGTTCCAGGTGCCATTTCAGGACATAGTAGTTAACAAACCATACAAAACCCTTGCTTCCGTGGACCTTACACTGTAGTGGAGGGAGAGGAAAGCTATTAAGCACAGCAAATGAATAAATGAAACAACATATTAGAAAGTGATCAATGTTATGGTGAAAAAATGGAGTGGGATGAGGCATGCCGAGGGATGGAGGGTATAATTCTATCTAGGGATTTGAAGAGGTTATTGAACAAAGCCTTGATAGATGGGAATGAGACAGTTGTACGTCCTGAGAGAAGACTTTAAGACAGAGATAACAGCTGGTGCAAAGGGCCCGCAGTCGTCGGAACATACATGGTATATTCAAGAAAGGTGGCCCGTGTGAGTGTGGCAGAGTGATAGGAAAAGAGTAACAGGAAGTGAGATAACAAGAGTAAGGGGCAAAAATCACAGAGGGTTTTGTAAGACTTTCTAGGATTTCTAGCTTTTGCTTGGAGTGCCGTGGGGGGTCATCAGAGGGATTTTCAACGAAAATTCACTTCCTCTGACTTGCCCTTGCAAAGGATCACATTGGCTGATACAGTGAGATCAGATTTTGGAGCAAAGCAACAAATGCAGCAACAGGAGAACCAGTTAGGAGATTTCTGCAGTTGTTCAAGGGAGGGATGGTAGCGTGGCCCAGGAGGGGAGCAGCGAAGGTGGTGAAAACGGATTCTGAATTCTGAATAGAGTTCTGATTCTAAATAGATTTTGAAGGTGTAGCCTACAGAATTTCCTAGATGGACTGCATATGAGTGTCAGAGGGAAGAGTCACATTGAGGCGACTCCAAGCTGTTGGGCCCAACAGAAGGATCGAGCTGCTGTTCACTAGTTGGGAATATTTGGGTAGAATGGGTTGCAGGGGGGAAGGTGAAGATCTCAGTTTGGATGTGCTATACATGAGACATCTTTCAGACACAGGAGTGAAGATGGCAGGACTGGGCCACAGATATGCTTTTGCAAATTACTGATATACTGGGGACATTTAAAGCCAGGAACCTGGTGAAGAGCGGCTCAAAATTAAAGGCCGGGCATTTCACCATTAAAGTTGGGGAAAAGAGGAAAAATGTAACGAAGTCCGAGAAGGATTGGTCAGTGAGGTAGAAGGAAGATGGAGAAAGGGGAGGTCTTGGAATCAAGTAAAGAAGGTACTGATGGGAGGATGGGGTCATCGGTTACATCGGATGCAGCCAAGAGGAAAGGATGATGAGAATGGAAAACAAACCACTAGACTTAGCAATGTGGAAGCAAAATCGCCCCAGAGAAGGCTTGGTGGAGTGGTGGGGACAAAAACCTCTCCGGAGTGACTCAGAAAATGGAGGGAGGACTTGGAGACAGTGACTGCAGATGACTCTTCGAAAGTGATCGCTGTAAATGAGGGCAGAGAAATGGAAGAGAAGCTGGAAGGGCAGGGAGGGTTCAAGAGAAATTTGTTGGGTGTATTTTGTTTAATGGGAGAAATAACTACATGTGGATGCTGGTGACAATGATCTAGTCATGAATTAATAGGAAGGGAAAAATTGAGGAGAGTGGAGAACTGCTCTGGCATTATCCTTGAGGAAGGGAAAGGAGACGGAAACTAGTAGAAACCCAGAGGGTCACTCTTAGATACAAGTGTCAGCTGTTCCTCTTACAGCATCAGGAGGGAAGACGTGGTATGAGCACAGATACTGTGGGGGACACATGTTTGTGGGAGCTCATACACTATTACATATTAAATAGATCAAACACCTCTCGACATCCTTGATTGCTTCTGAACTCGATTCTGCTTTTCTAGTTCCCCTGCAGAACCACCTTGTTGTAATTACTGTAGTTTTAGAACATATTTTATTATCTTGAAGCACAAGTGCTTTCTTACCATTCTGTTCCAAAATCGTCTTAGTGTTCTCAAAAGCATATTCTTCCAACGAACTTCAGAATCACTGAGTCAAGTAAAAATATAATTTCTCCCTGGAGTTTTGACTGGAACTGAGTTAAATTTATTTACAAAATTGGGGAGAATGGATCACTTAGAGTAAGAAGTCTTCATTTCTAGGAAGTATTAAGGATGGCTGACTTGCTTTGTAAAAGGGTTCCTTCCAAGGTCACTTTACCTATGTCAACAGGTCATCAATAAATGACATGCTTGGTTTGCAGGTTTTAAAAATCACAACAACCATAGTCACTTGCTGACTGGTTAACTTCCAAACCCTCCTAATCCCCAGGATATCTGAGCCCAACTGACAAGTCAGAGACCCTTAGCTTAGGGGACAGTTACCTACAGGCAAGTGGAGCTCTGGAAAACACCCTCCTGCAATGAGAAGAAATAACAACAGTTGCTTCTTGAGAGGACAGGACAAAGAAACACTTTTGGAAGAAAATTAATTTAAAAATTAACATTCTTAAGCGAATTTTGGTTCCTCTTGGCCCCTGGCACAGGTTTTGCACAGATGTGATTGTCTTTCCACTTTGCTGTGACTGGATCTAGAAGTAGGCAGGGTTAACTAGCTCAGAAACTGGAATCCTCCTTCCAGAAGGACAGACATTTGTTGGATTTTATGGGGCAGTTTCTGCCAGGTGTCTTAGGGACAGAAGACTCTTCCAAAGGAACATCACTCGTATAATTTGGAACCCTCCTCTTCCTTTAGCATAGCGGTGTCCGGAGATAAGTGCAAGCGTGAGCTGGTCATGTCTCGGGGCCCACTGCTCAGTTTGCACGGTGCCTGTGTGCTCAGGAGGGCAGGAGAGAGCACGGGGAGGACGGGAAACAGCCCTCAGGTTCCCTGTGGAGGCTTGTGGGGCCAAAGGCATCACAGGCCCACGGTTAAAATGACCATGTGTTCAGCGTACAGCATCAGAAAACTGCTGTTTTGCTTTGGGGCTAAGTTTAGCATGTTGAGACATTTTGGATAAGTCAATCCATTCTCCTGTTTTATTTGTACGGCTTCTTCAAAACAAGATTTTATTTAATATTTGGGCTTTTAACTAAGTGGGAAAATACACATGGGTTGACAGGAAACTTCCCAGAAACATACACACTAAATGATGCTCTACCAGCGATTAAAGACCAACTTTAAGCTTAAATGTGAGAAGGCACGTTTCCAATGTAAACACTGTAAAATGATTGGGAGCTTAAGTTCCTACTGTCAGGACTATGACACGCCCCAACGCGAAGAGGAATCGTGACAATAAGAAGAGATGGGGAGGGCGCCTGGATGGCTCAGTGGGTTAATGCCTCTGCCTTCAGCTCAGGTCATGATCTCAGGGACCGGGATCAAGGCCCGCATCGGGCTCTCTGCTCAGCAGGGAGCCTGCTTCCTCCTCTCTCTCTGCCTGCTTGTGATCTCTCTCTCTGTCAAATAAATAAAATAAAATCTTTAAAAAAAAGATTTTTTTTTAAAAAAAAAGAAGAGATGGGGAAGTTCAAGAGTTTGGACGGCTCAAGAAGGTGAATTTCCCTACGATTTTGGAAAGAATGAGAAAGCTTTGCGGCTGACGGAGAATGCAGAGGGGACCATGCAAGAGGACAACTGTCAATCTGAATTAGTCACGGGATGATGCAGGCAAAGACACCCATACAGAGGATCCAAGTCTGGCGAAGGCGAAACCCAGAAAAAGGGCACGAGCAGAGTGAGGCAGGGGATATTCTGAAGCTCACCACACCGTCAGAGTTGGACGGGATCAGCAGAAAGTTCTATCTTCTTACATAAAAGCCTACGTTGGGGCGCCTGGGTGGCTCAGTGGGTTAAAGCCTTCTGCCTTCGGCTCAGGTCGTGATCTCAGGGTCCTGGGATCGAGGCCCGCATCGGGCTCCCTGCTCAGCGGGGAGCCTGCTTCCCCCTCTCTCTCTCTGCCTGTCTCTCTGCCTACTTGTGCTATCTCTGTGAAATAAATAAATAAAATATTTTTTTAAAAAAGCCTACATTGGGGCAGAAATACTTAAAGAGAAGCCTTGTACTCTCAGGGAGCAGTAGAGACAACCTCCTTCTAAAAATCTTCGACATTATAGCTATTTGATACCACAGGTATACTAAATCATTACAAAAGGACTGTTCTTCTAAAATGATCAATTATGGAATGCCTTTAATAGTGAACTTTCCCTCCATCACTTCATTTCATCTGCACAAGGGCCACTGACATGTCTTTCTGCCATGGAAACACTATTGTGAAAAGTGAGGCATTATTACCAATGCAGAATGCTAATATACAGAGAGATGTAAGGATATCTTAGGGACTTTTGTCAACTGAGCTGAAGTGTTGCAGAGCAAACAGGGGCATGGAAGTCAGGAGGTCTGACCTCCTCTTCTATACGACCTTAGTCACTTAGACTTATGTGACTCAGTTTTCTTTTTTGTACAAGGATGATCATGAACTAGATCTTCTATATCTGTGATTTCACTTCACTTGTGGGTTTGGATTTTTAGAGTTAGGAGGAGTTATTTTTATACGTGCATACAAAATGCTCACTTTTTATCTGGAAGTAGGTGTGAAAAAAGAGTCTTTAACAAATAACCCATCATGTCAGGAAGAAAAAAGAAAAACTTCACGTTATACCATAAGAATAACCCCAATTTGATTTCAGTTATCAGTTTTGTTAAAAGCAGTTTTGTAATTGTATCGTTAGAGTGTATAAAAATAATTTATTCTTTTTCATCTCTCTGTTGAAGCCATCATTTAAACAAGAAACACTGTGACACGCAAGAAATGTCTTTGTCATATGGCAATTTCCAGTCAGAGGGTTGTGACAGAGGTACAAAAGAGCCTAGTACACACACTTATTTTTCTGCTGAAATGCCAAGATGATGTTTTCAAATAACTGCCAAGGTAAGGAAGTGAGTTTACCTTGTGCTGGAGAAAGGGAACCCACTTGCAGTCTACCAGTTCCTGGCGATATGGTTTTGTAAAGGATCCAATGTAAGACACAAAGGCTGCCGTAAGGAGAACATCTCCACAGAGGGTCTTCTCTTGAGCTTCCAGTGATTTAATAGACTGACCCCAGCGAATCTTCTCTGACTGAAAGGTAAAATTACCCAGATGTAATTGCAGGGTGAACACCAACTCAACAAATGCTTACTGTGACCACCTTACAGCTCTGTTTTAGTTGACATCCTTCTGCAAAGCCTTTAGAAGGAACAGAACTGGACGGCATGACTATCATCATCTCTCTTATGTCTGAAACCCGTCATTAGGAGGGGGGGGGTTCTCACACCCACTTCAGTGAAATTTCCTGCAACATGGCATTAGATCTTTCCCATCTCCTTGTTGGATGCTCTAACTCTTTCTTCAAAAGCTGACGCTCACTTTCCCGTCCCTCTGAGAGTGGAGGACCAAGAGCTTTAGCCAATCCCGCGTGACATTAGGATTTTTGATGGCAGCTCGTCGGCTCTGCCTTCCTCCCACTTCGCAGCATTGGTAGTACTCCACTGCCTTAGGCAAACATCGTTTTAAACATACAGGCTGTCAGCTGATTAGAGACGAAGGAAAAAATGACCAACACCACTCACATTAATTAATTCAAATGCAAAGCTGTAAGAGCCACCTATCCTAGGTGCTATTAATGAAAGAATAATGCCGGTAGTTACTAAACTCAGGTTATTTCTTTAATATAATCAGTCTCTCAGTGGAAGAACCTATAGTCTATGTAAAAAAAAAAAGTAGAAATCAGGAGGGTTTCACTAGTCGTGAAGACAATACACTCAAAGAATGCTGTGGAAGACCATCTATCTAGTTGGATGGCCATTTAAAATCAGATTTCCAGGTTAAGTATGTGGGGGCCTTTATATTGGATTTAAATAAAACTGCAATAAATGTCTATGGATTGACTGCAGGAGAGCTCTCTAACTCACCATTTCAATGCATGCTAAAATTAGTATCACATTCTAAGAACATGCAAATTAATAGGTACTGAAAAAAATCAGCAATCTGATAGTCCAAAGAAAGAAGAATCCTGTGGAATTTGGCTCTGCTTGTGAAAGGAGAGAGAGAGCGCACAGAAAGCAGAAATGATCTATGTCAGAAGGGACTGGAATGCCAGTTCCTTCAAGCCTCCATAACACTCACAACACAGAGGTTGTCAAATTAGCAAGTGAGAATGGTTATCAAAGCTATTTTAAGATTGTCTCTTTGCTTTGCTTGATAAAGATCCCCCCGAGTTAGCCACACAAACACTAAGGAACTTCAGCTCTTTAGCCCTCGTTAGAGAATTCATTACTTTCCCTCCTCAGCTACCAACCATATATCCATTAATTTTGAAGAGAAATTTCTCATTTGCCTTTCCTCCATCTTTGTTGTCTTTGGATAGTAAATGATAAACAATAAAGTGCACCCACCTCATTCTCCAAAACAGCTTTGAAATTTGAAGATTTACTAAACACAGACTTATTGGCTATTGAAATCGTCAATAATTTCACGATACCACCCACGCAACATAAATCATTACTGACATTGGCTAACAAGGGTTTAAGAGTTGGAACATGTCCTGTAATAAATTTCTAGACAGTTAAAAATCACTATAATTTTATTCTAATGCATTATAGATTGCCTGTAATGTCATCCTGGCTGGGGTGACCCATTTCTAATTTTGAACAGCTGTTCAGTTCAGAAGTTAGTTAATGATTAAATATAAATTGCCTGATTTATTAGTCTGAATGGTTGAGACTATAGCTTCCAGGTCAATGCTATATAGACAAAATCATCAGTCTTGATGCTTTTCAGAAGTTAACCATCTCCTGTTCTAGTCAGAAAGAATTTATCCTCAAAGGAAAAGGTCTGACATCTTTAATTAATCCTTAGAAAAAGGTGCGTGTGTGTATACAAATATATATGTAATTTGTTTTTTGGCTAGTTAACATGATTTCACCTTCTTTCCTCTTCTTGTCTAGATCATCATGCATAAGCAAAGCCTTTGGAAGACATTGCCATGTGTCAGAGACACATGGTAGAGACTGTTCTTTTCTTCATAGAACTTTTGGACATCCTAAACCTACTACAAGCGAACAGTCTGATCAAATGGCACTTTCATTTTCTTAGGTACCTCACAAATGGTAGACACTTCAAGCTACTTAAATCACATCACTTTCAACGGGAATAGGTGTAAACTCCATTAGGAGCAGTGGAATTTATCAACTGATCTAAGAAGAGAAGTCTTCAGAGGGCTACAGAATTTTTGTTTCTGAACACAGGAAGCTCCCCAGACTCAACCACTCACTCATCCAACAAGTATCTATGGGTGCCTACGATGTGCCGAGGTGATCTGAATGTCTTAGCTGGAATTTTGGAAGAAAATGTCAACTTGCCTCAAGTTCCTTCACAAGCCTATTGGCTAGTTCAATAGTTTTGTGGGTTTGGTTCACCTCTTCTTGACATTGGACTTTCTTGGCGATTGCTTTTTCAAAAGAAGCTGTGAGTCGGCTCAGATGTCGATCCAAATCCTAGGTAAGAGTGAAAATTCGCTTGTGAGCCATTGTTAGGTAAAATGGAAATAGTATAATCATCGTAAAGCATCTGTTACCTTCAGGCTGATGAAACCAACCTCCCTGCCTCCTTGACCTTTGTCCCTGTCAGCACACATATTTCACCTACTTTCTGCACTAAGCAGAGTGCACACAGCCACTGGGGGGTGGGGTGGGGGGAGATGGTGGAGGAGCCCTCCAGACTCACACACACCCTGGGTGCACCATCTCCTCTCCCTTGTACCTAAGCCTCCTCCTCTGCTACCATCTTTACTCATAATAATGGTCATCTTTTGGTTCTCCACCTCCTGACTCTTTTCTTATTTTTCAGTGATCCATAACTCAGGCAATGAAGAGGGGTGTTAATGACTGAGCCCCTCCAATCTCAGCAATGTGACCCAGCCTGGGCCAATCGAACTCTTATCTTCTGGAAATGGGCCATTGAAACTTAGAAGAATGTCACTGCCTTTAGCATCAAAAGGCCGGGAAAGAGGTGTACATTTTGGAGGGCTTCATTTGGAAAGGAACCGTGTTCCACCAGGGGCACAGGAAAGCAGGGGACAACCATGCTGGAGAAAGAGAAAGAAAGGGCAGCAATAGGAGAAGTCACAAGGCTCTGGAGAGACACTAACAGACATTCACGGCAGCCTCCTGTTTCCTGGATCTCTTTGCTCCTGAGACCAAGTCACACGTCTTTCCCTCAGAGTTCTGTGACTCGTCCTCAGGTCCTTTTTGGCTTGAGGTTTTCTAAGTAGGTTTCTGTTACTGATAGCCAAAAAACAAAACAAAACAAAACAAAACCCTTGACTAAAATAACAGTCCTAGGGAGACAGCTTACTACAGCCTCTTGCTATCTGCCAGGTACTAACAATCCTAAATAAGATTTACAACACGGCTTTTCTAAGTGAGTGCCAAGTTCTAAGAGACTTTAGTAAGCCAACCAGTTACACATATACTACTCATAATTTAGAGATGGCTTATATTTGTCAATGGCCCAATTATCATTTCATTATTTAGTTCAGATCATTAAAGCAGCCCCTCTCAAAGAAAAAGATGTATGGGTCCGACTTAAGATTAAGGTGCAAAGTAAGATCAGCTATATGAGAACAGGAGGAGACCATCACAAATCACCAGTTAGAAATCAGATTAAAATAAATAACATTTAAGTGTCTGTTTTAGGTTACTCAAAGTACTCGCGGTTTTATAAAACTCAGGAGCAAATGGGAGCTGTGGCAGCCGACCCCCGTGCTCATACAGAGACTCTGCTAGCAGCCAAGGGCCATCAAGGCGGACGGCTTACACAGCCTCTCTGCACCTCGGTCTCACCATCTGCAGAACAGAAATAATGTTACCCGGTTCATAGGGCTGACCTACGTATACACAGTACTGTGGTATAAAATGGTTTATATCCATGCCCTGCACAAAGCTGGGAAGGGGAGCTGGATGTTAGGAGACCACAGTCTCTTACACTGGTTTCTAGGTCTCCTGTGAGGAAGTTCTGACTGCTTTTGTTCTGGACTCTTTCCTAAGACACCTGCATAGCGAATAGGCGTGGGAGACAGCGACGGTGTTCCTCTCTGGGCAGAAGCCAGAACTGTCTCGTGGGAAGAAAAGTAACGATGGGTTTCTTTCTGGGGGAAAGGCTGAGCCAGTTCAGTTGCTGTGCTCTTTCCACTGGGGCTCCTGTGCCGGGCACGTCTCAGCTACGACACTAACGGGGTGGACAGCATGAGCTGTCCTGGGGGCCCAGAGAACCGACGAACGACGTCCGTGCTGCTGGCTGCGCTGTGCATCACGAGGTTTCCTGGCCTGTCTCACCCCCAGGGGTCGGGTCTTCCGCCCACCTCCATAAAACTGTGGTAGGCTAACTTGTTAGCTTGCAAGTAGGGTCAAATCCCAGCTCCTCTGCAGTTCTTGACAGGCCCTGGCCTCTCAGTTTCCAGAAGTAAACGGAATGAGAAAGAAAGGGACGCAGCCCAAGGGACCCAGCCCATCAGCTACCCCAGGGCATGGCACACTTGAGTGTGTATCAGAACCAGCTGGAGGGCTTGAAAAAAACCTAGGTCCCCCACCATAGTGTCTCATTTGGTTGGTCTGGGGTGGGGTCTGAGAATCCGTCCTTCTAAGGAGTTCACAGAGGACCCCTGCTGCTGCTGGTCTAGGGAACACACTTGGAGAACCAGGGCCCCAAGGAGTGCAACTTCATATTTTCTTTACGGCCTCCTTAGCTCCTGGATGTTTGAGAGGCGCGCAACCTTTCTTCCACTCCAACTCAGCCAGTTCTTTTCAGCTCAACCTTCACTAAAAGGCCACCTTTTTAGTCTTCAACTAGAGATCAGAGCAAAAGGAACAAAAACATGCAGACCGACCTTCGTTTGAATGAGCTGCCACACAGATGCTAGTATCAGACACGTCCCTCCTGTGTGAGGCAGGAAAGCATCAGGAGAGGGAAAATCAGGAGGAAAGCCCAGGAGGGAGGCAAAATCAGAGGCTGCGGGAAACGAAGGCAACTCGAGCAGAAACTGTAATTTCACTTGGGCTCCATCTAACCTGTGCCAACAGACAGCGACTACTCAGAGGTACTTTGTCCTTGGTGGGAACGGCATTAGTAACTACTCTTTGGAAATCCATTTGTGATAGGGGCACAGAGGGGACCCATTCTTCATCAAGACATTTCAATGACTACTCTGTCTTCTTTTCTCTGCATCTGCACACTTAGCTCTGAGGCTTATAGATACGTGAGCCTCTGCTTGTATTGTGGGCCTATGAAAACAGCTGACATGAACGATTCTATTCAGCTAGTTGCAGGCTGTGTCCAAAGGATTACTAATTCTACAACCTGAGAAAGTCTTATGTGTAGGATCACATGTGGCTGGCACCCTCATCCCTTTTCCTGACCATTAAATTGCTTACGATCAGCATGAAGCCATTCACAGTAGACAGCCACTTTTCTTTAAAGGCTTTGGACAAGTTGGCAGAGTTTTGACCAATGAAGGTGGTTTTTCTCAAATAAGTACGCTTGCTCTAAGTTTATCTAAATCAGCAGTATGCCTGTTTTTCTTCCGGTTGACACTGGGGGTTTACTGAACAGCATGGATGGTGCGATAACAGGAATTATGTGTTATATTTATATTTATATAAGCACAGAGAGGCCAGGACTGGCAATCACGCAGGCGGGGAGCGACAGTCGGGCAGCATAGGGAGGGAGGCGCTCCGCACAGGGAAGGAGGTGTGACGTCCTGGGGAGGTGCTGAAATGTTCCACCCCTTAAGAAAACTGTTGGGGTTATTAGCCATCTTATCAAAATAGTGACCAGAAAGAAGACATCTTTTAACGACTGAATAGTAAAATCGAGAGCCCGATTTAATCCCTTCCCGATAAATTCAAAACGTCAATACCTCCAGCTCTGCTCTGGAAAGATGATCTCCCCGTCTTTGGAGAACCTGCCCTTAAATCTGGGAGGTGCTCTCCATTAGCAAGTGCACCCTTCACACACCGCACACACACACACGCACACATTTGTGTGTGTGTGTGCCAAAGTAACAAGTAGTGGCCTCAGTCACAAGCAGGTCTAATTCAGGCCTCATTCTGTAAGAAGCTGGGCTTGCGAGCCGCCTGGCTACTGTGAGCCCCAGATTCTCCGACTACCACAGCCGCAGAGTTTACCTGCTCAGGAACCCAGGGCAGGATTCACTCTGTGCTAGGAACACCCTCCTCCCCGAGGTCTACCCTCGGCTCCCCCTCCTTATGCTTTACACTCCCGCTGCATCACCTCCCTACATCTGCGACCTTCGCAGCCACGGTTCTCAAATCTACCTTTCTGAGCCAGGCCTGCCTCTCAAACTCCAGCTCTGACAGCTCAACACCTAACACGGGGGTTTTCTACAGGACAAGTGAAAACTAACATTTAGGCAGCACTGACTGTGTACTGCACACTGAGCAGCATCTCGATGCAGCACGAGTCATAGAGGGCGGGCGGAGGGGTAACGGAAACCACGCCCAGCTCATTTCAGCTGCAGGGAATTTACGGGAAGGAAATGGAGACTGAGGAGGCTCTCAGGGAGGAAAAAGGAACAGAACCACATAATAGACACCCAGGAGCTGCTGAGGGTCTTAGGGACAGGAACTCCTCCCAAGTCTTGCCTGGACCCTGTCTCTAGAATGCCTGACCTCTGTTGGTCAATTTCATTCTTGTGCTCATGGTTCAAATTCTAGAGACTGAGGTAAGAAGTGGCAAAGCTTAGATCGTGGAGCCAGCCTTCAGCTGGAGAACGGAAGGACACCTCCAGGAAAAGCCCCACCTGAGTGTATCCAACGAGGAGGTATCATTTCCCCAAGATACATCAGGCTGTTATCACCCCCAGAAGGGAGACTGGATCCTAGGCAGCCACAGATCACAAACGCCCACCTCGAAAGGCAGCTGTTGCAATCACATGTCACAGAAACAGAACTGAAGCTCCCGGGCGCTCCCCAAGTTGCCAGAGTTGGACAGTCTCATCATCTCCATGCAGGGCACCATGGGCTCAAAAGCCCTCTTCTGGTCCCTGCCCCCCGCCACCTGCCTTCCGCCGGCCTGGCACCCACCTCGCTCTCCTTCGCCGCTGCTCCTGCCTTCGCGGCGGCCCTCCAGGGACCCACCTCGGGCCTCGCACTTGTCCTCCTGCAACTGGACGCTTCCCTCCCTGCTGCCTCTACGCAGTTGTTTAAAAGGTAGTTTGATCACACCATCAGCCTATTAGAATCCTGCCAAATGTCCAACTTCACTCGTCAGATAAAATTTAAATTCTGTAGCAGAGAAATCTAAGGCGGCCTTTGCTCCCCTGTGCAAGGTCATTCCCTGTCACTGTGTTATTCCCGACCGTCCCCCCGAACGCTCGTCTTCCCTCGGGTGCTGGCCTGCTGAGTTTCCTCAAGCACACCAGCTGCATTTCCTTCTTTTTCTTTATTCTTTCCTAGGAATACCTTTCTTGGCCTCATTATCCCCGGGACTCCTAGGGAACTTTTGAAGCCCAGGTTCCTTATGAAATTTTCTCTAATTTCTCCAGAAGAATCTTTTTCTGGCACCCCTCACAGATATCCAAGATTTTTTTTTTTTTTTTTTTTTTTTTTTTTACTTGACAGAGAGATCACAAGCAGGCAGAGAGGCAGGGAGAGAGAGAGGAGGAAGCAGGCTCCTCGCTGAGCAGGGAGCCCTATGCGGGCCTCGATCCCAGGACCCTGAGATCATGACCTGAGCCGAAGGCAGAGTCTTTAACCCACTGAGCCACCCAGGAGCCCCCCCTCACAGATATCCAGTCACAAATGTACTTACAACACCGGGCCGGAACGACTGGATGCGACAGTTGTAAAAGGAGGAACAATGACCATATTTGTAGCTGATATTCTCTAAGCACTTGCTACGGTCCCAGTTCCACGCTAAATTCTGAATATGAATTACTCTGATTTAATCCTTGTAATCCTACCTAAAATGTGCATGCCATTATAAAGCCTATTACACAGATGAGCCAACAGAGGGTGGGAGAGGGGAACTCTTGCAGGGTGAAATCGTACATACTGTGGTGGGGATATCAACCCAGGCAGGGTGGCTCCAGAGTCCGCGTGTCGAATCACCCTGTGCTATGCTCCTCCTTCTGCTACCAGGCCAGGAAAGATTTTTAAGGGCAGAAACCATCAACATTTCTGCTTTTTCAGGCCAGGGTCTAGCACGTAGCAGACAAGGAGTATCTGCTGAACGAGTATGTAAATGAGTGTATGGAGGAAAGCTGAGGCTCCTTTCTGCTTGCTTAGACTCAGAAGGGACCCAGTCTAAGGGGGAGGTACCATCTCTTGGGAACTTCTTTAGTGGTATTTTACACTCACCTCAAGCTTTTTCCTGATAGCCTCAAGTTTTTCAGTAGATGCAGCCAGTTCGAAGTTGGCTTGGGCTAATGCTTGCCGTTTGGGCTCCACATCACAGTAGACCTGAAAATCCATATGGGGTTTAACTCATGGGGTAACGAGAGGCAAAGAGGACACATAGTCATTCAACCCTACATCTGAGGGATGCTTGGTCATTAAAACTCCTATCTTACCCGGCAACTTGGGTTTTCTTTCTTAGCCAGGGCCCTACCCAATGGCAGACCCAAAGTCCACGCAGCCTTCCAAGTTCTGTCTAGTTGTTCGTGATTGAGTCATTGATTGCAGACATGAGAGCTATAAATCCTTGCCTAAAGTACTACAGACATGAAACAACACTCAGAGGCTACTGTAAGTTTGTTCTAAAATTTGGAGGTAATCTTTGTATCATGAGAAATTGTAGTGGGCAGGAACTATAGCTCAGGTGGGTACCAAGTCTTGATTTTAAAGCAGAAAACAAGTGTGGAGAAATTCTCTGAACCCAGAAAGGACCATAGGAGATAGCCTCCCAGTGTTAACTGTTCTTCCACTCTCTAAGTTCCTGCCAGTTTCAGGGTATGCTACTTCAACAGGTGGTTCGAGAATGTGGGGCACCCACTTTCTTCCCTGTTGGCAAGAGAGGAAGGAAGTGACATTTTCTTTTCTCTTTTACAGCAAAACCACATAGAACACAGCCACAGTCTAGCTCCATGCTCATTTTTCCACCTACAGGGAAAAGAGAGTGCAGGGGTCAGACATTTTCTTAGGGTCAACTAACGTCAACTATCATCTGTCCAAATGCTTGCTTGACAGAGGCTTCCCCTGAAGAGACAGATCAGTAGGGTCCCCTGTGGGTCCCCTTCCCGTGGGCCCCAGTACAAAGGCTATGACCTGGTTTTATGAAAATCACTTTGGGACTGCCATTGATTATGCTTGATATTTCCTCAGCAATTCTGTCTTTGAATATAACATATAACTTTCTAAGAAAAAAAAATGAAATGGTTCTTCTGAGTCTAGGGCCATGCACTGTTCCCTTTTTACATCCAGCCTTCTGCAAAGTGATGGCAAGACAAGTGGCAGGTATAAGTACCTGATAAATAACTAAATGAAATGATCATCTCTCTCTATGCTGCCTGAAAATACAAACGTATGGATTAGACCGTAATATGGTCAGAAGTGTATTTGTCATTAAAATACTAAAGCAAAAAAAGGGGGGGGGGACTATTTCCTCATCTCATTAAGTTTATAATAGATGGTGTCCATTTCTGCATTGAGAGCAGGGACTGAGTTGAAACGTGAATTGAGGACTGCAGTTGTGTCGAGTCAATACAAAATTAGTATTTAATTTTTAAAAATTTTTCAAAGATTTGTTTGAGAGAGAGAGAGCACATAGAGGGAGAGTGGGAGGGAGAAACAGACTCCCTGTTAAGCAGAGAGACTGATGTGGGGCTCGATCCCAGGACCTGGAGACCATAACCCGAGCTGAAGGCAGACACTTAACTGACTGAGCCACCCAGGCGCCCCACATAATTAATATTTTAACGTTAAGAAATATAATTAATCTACCAGCAAATTTTTGCCTAATCAAATCAAATTAACTGTTATTTGATCTGCAGTAGCTGATCACTCTACCCTAAAAGAAAGATAGTTTCAGGCATTTCAAATATTCTCCTGTGCAGAACCCTTGTTTAGTCGGACACTTTCACACCTCATTCTCAGAACTTCATCTTATTCAGGTAATTAAACATCAAATTATTTTACTTTTATTTATTTATTTATTTATTTATTTATTTATTGGCCACTATAGAAATTAGTATCCTGATGGTCTTTGCGAGTAACAGTTGCGGCCCAGCAGAGTAAGACTGATACCTCATAGAACTTCACGATGTTAATGACCCAGGCACACAGACCCGCTGCTGCAAAGGATTTGGTCCGAATCAGGCTTGGATTGAACTCTGGGTCTTTCAAATACTGCTCTTTGACTACTTTTAGACAGTTCTCTGGAATGCGCTCTTTGTCATAGTTAATTAACGCTTGCAAGAAATCATCAACCTGTAAAGCAAAAAGACTGATTGCAATGAACCCATTTTGGCTGCAGAGAAAATTCCAAGATCAAAAGTTAAAACCAGCTTTTAGGACTCACATTACACAAAGGCAAAATTGGCAAGCTGCATTTATCCTACTGTTTGACTCGTTCAGTCTTTATGGTATGAAGTGAGAATTAGCAATGGACACTTTTAAAATCTCTTTTATCCCAGGGTAAAATATTCAGTCCCCGCACAGGAGGCATTCACATTTTGAAGAAAAGACAGAAAAGAAAAGGAAAAACACCTACCAAAAAGCCCCTCTGCCTCACCTTCTTGTGCATTAGTAACATTTTTCCAGCATAAGAAATCCATGTAATTTTCTCCCTCCTACACTTTAATCGCTTTCATAATTTTGCAAACAATTAGCAACCTTCGGAGGGCTGCTAGGTTGACTTAGGTATGCTGTAAGCCCAAGCTAACCACCAACTTGGCAAACAAAAATTGTAAGTCTAGAGCAGGAGTGGCTGATTACACTCCACGAATGCAAAGATGGTTTCCTTCTGTTGGAACATCTTTTGCTGTCAAGTAGAACCACGGAACTACGACGATAAACTGAGGGGATGTTCCTCTTGCCAGGCTGTCCGATACCTTTCCCATGAAGACTTTAGCTGCTTTCCAACTCCGGTCTTTAGGCACTCTGCCCCGGGGGGCCAGGAGGACCATCACAGCCGCGGTAACGTTGGTAACGGCATTCGGTGGGTTGGGAAAGGCTTTCAGCTCAGTGAGATTGACCTGAAGAAAAACAGCCGCACTGAAGAGCAGGGCAGGGCTGGGGAAAGGGCAGTTAGCAAGCTGGTCGTCAGGGGCCTCCTCCCTCTCCTTGTCCCACCAGTCTCAGTTTGCGAGTCTTTGCAGCACAGTGACGCCATCCTGGGACCCCAGGAAGTTCGGTTCTCACCAGACACTTTTCTGATACTCTGCTCACAGCACTGGTCTTTTTTGGCTTCCAAAAAATTCTCCATCTGATATACCACTCCTGAAGAGGCTGGCTCAATGAGACCAGAGAATTTTATACACAAAGTCTTTAACGTGTTCTTGGGTTCTATCCTACCTCTGTAGTATATCTGCATTTTAACCAGGCCCCCCCAGAAACATCATCCCTTGGTTGAGGGTCTCTTGGTTTTGTTTTTTGCACAAAAAACCTCTTTGATTACACTATGATGTTTCTCAACTGGGAACGTGCCCATGTAGGCTGAACCTACTCTCTGCACAACTCCCTAATCTCCTCTGGTTAAAATCTTGATTTACCCCACAGATGGTATTAATGTTGGTACAAACTACTGGTGTTAAGGCAAATACCTTGAGGCAGGAATTACTATCTATGAGCAGTAGATGTAAGTTCATGAGACAGGATTTACAAAACTAAGTACTTCCTGTGACATTTCATGAGCTACCTAATACACGCCTGCTTATAAAATCCTACCAAATGTTCAACCCGGGTGCTTCTCTCTCTGTCCCTCCCCCTCTGCTCATGCTCTGTTTCTCGCTTTCTCTGTCTCAAATAGATAAAATCTTTAAAAAAAAAAAAAAAAAGGAAAAAAAAAGAAAAAAGACTTGAATTATTTCTTTGAAGGGCAGCTGCGTTCTGGATCCTTTACTCTTTGAGGTTGAATCTTAAGAGCCTCAGGCCTGGTAATTCCCCGGGCTTCTCCCCAGAGGCCTAGTGGATGGAACCCGAGTATAAAACTAGCTGCAGATTCCTAAAATAACAGTGCCCACAATTCGATTTTTCCTTACAAAACCCTTCTGACTATCACACATTTTTTTCTCTTAGGGGAATTCGAATGCTCAATGAGGTTTTGCTAACAAGCTGAAGCTAGGAAAAATGATGTGGGCCAAACCTAGGTACCTCTGTTTCTAGCACATTGTTCTTTTCATGAGGATCTCTTATTAATGCCCCTGTTTATACCCAGAGGAAATAGAGTCCGCACTTAGTTGTTAAAACAACACGTAATGCGAACAACCGGATTCGGGCCAAATCCAGCTGCTAACAATAGAGCAGCCTCTCATGAGAGTAGGAATGCCACAGTGCTGGAAGTATTCAGAAGGAGACTGCTTGTCGGGCTGCAGAAGGACAGACTCCCAAATGGGAAAGGAAGTCATACTATTAAGGATGACCTCAAATGCTTGTTCCCACTTTAATATCTTTGGGACTCACTTTCCTTTAAAAAAAACTCCTCGGTTGCACAGAATCCACTCTGAGTTCACTTACTCAAACTCTGAGAACCTTTAAATACAATGTGGCGGAATCCCACGAACCAGGTAATGGTCTTTACCCTGTTGAGCGTGTTGAGCGCAGCTGTTGCCGCCACGAGCGCAGGCTCAGCCTTGAGCACGTCAGCCTCACACTCTCTCTGTTTCTGGGACACTTCTGTCTGAATGGCCGTCACCTAAACAGAGACGAAAGCACACAAACCCACAAACACACACGGTCGCCTTGGATCTCACTACTGAACAATGCAGGCTAACTCACAGGCACTGCTCAGTAATTCCTTTGTTTTTTTTCAACAGGTGAGGAGTTTGTCCTAAGGACGAAATTTCTCTCAGGTACCATGTACACGTGAAACTTTGTATATGTACAAAATACAGCCACATACCCCAACTGAAACGGATTCAAACACCTAAGTGCCCCAAGAAGGGCTTTGACTAATTATAAGGTGCTAATAATAAATTCAAGACAGAGCGATTCCTGTGCTCTTCCATTTTCTTTTTGGGAGTGTCCTGGACAAGGGGAAATCCAGGTTGGCTCAGTAACAGAGACAGAAAATATTCTCGCTAGAAATCCCTACCTGATTTTTGTTTACATTTGCCCAAAAGCCACATTGGCTATTCTTTAGGAAGAGATGGGAAGCTTTTTTGGTTCAACTGACTAGAAGGTACTGTTCTTTCTGTGTATTCTTAACCACAGATACAATTTTTATGAAGACTAATTACCAGTTTCTCGGAGGACCTGGTAAGAAACAATAGCTAGGATAGCCCAGTTCTGTCTTCCGCAAGGCAACAATCACACTGATGCGTACCCCACTGGTGAGGGTCCAGTGGCTTCCTTCACACACCCGAAAGGGGGCGGCGTCAGCCTCCTGAGGTCAGCACCCATGGTATGTCTGGAGGGAAGCCATGCTGGTAAACCTGAACCAAGACCAAATGAGAAGCTTCGGAGTTTTTACCCTCCTCTTCTTCGTAAGACACATATACAATTCAAATGGCCAGGAAGAGTCAATTGTGATCCTCAGCAGAAACTGGAGTTTCAAAGCCGTGGCACCGGGCACCAGGGTCCTGTCACCAGGGGGCCTGGCTTTCAGGAGCCGTGACTGGGGCAAGTAATATGTGAACAAAAGTACATTTCCTCGGCTGTGTTTGGAATGAACAGGTTTAACTTTACCATAAATTTAACAGTGCTTACAACAAATTACGTTGTCTAGTACAGCTTTATTAGCGGTAATTACCATTCTTCTGATTAACCATTATTTTGCTGTATACTGTGTACTGTAGCTTTTACGAACATAATTGGTTCAGGGTAGAGATGCGATCTCCTGCCAATCCGTGTGCAGCTACTGTTAACGTAAATAAGAGAACCCTGCATGCTTAGTGAGAGTCACTCCAAACCCCTCAGAACTGCCAAGAATGGACCACGACAATTTTAAGACCAGGACACTGTTGGTGTGCTAGAGGCCACCACTGCAGGTAAAGGAAGCGGAGAGGAGAGTGAGTTCGTACCTCAGGGTTATGTACCTTCCCTAAGGATACATTCAATCTATAAATGCTCTTTACTACCATTTATAATAGCATCATTTTAAAGTAGTCTCAAGATCACAGAGTTTTGGTGCCAGAACAGTATTTCTTTTGAGGGCTGTTTCGGTGAGACTGGGTGCTGCTATTCTTCTCCATCTGACTCCCTCATGGACTATTACTCTTTTGGCTAATCTTTATAACCGGAGCGATCTTGAACATTAACAAAAACCACAAGTGAAAATGAAAAAAACACCCTAGGTTGGTCAACTTATTTCTCATTCCCCATCTCCTTTTTGCACTTTTGATCATAGATCCTATGCCACAGTTACCATGGGGACTGCACCCAGGGCCACTATTAGGACACTCGGAGTTCTGGGGAGGACTAAAATTTAACTCCTTCTGCCTATTCAAATTCTAAGGTACAATAATTTATATGTTTCAGGTGTAATGATAGTGGGGTGGCGGAAATGCTGTGTATCTTAGTGACCTGGTGAGTCTCTGTGCAATTTCCTCTGCCCCATGGCTCCTGGGGAGTGAGTGGTCAGCAAGGTTCAACTTAGCGAAGTAGGGAAGAACCACACAGGTCCCTTGGAATGTTGCCTTTTCTTGTGTGTTGAAGCAAAGTTTTGGAGATACTCCTATTCTTGGGATATACAGACCTTTTCTGCTCTCTACTCGTCAAAAGCTCCTTGCAAATGATTCGTGAAATTTAGCGATGCTCACAGAGAGAGAAGTAAGTAGCAATAAGGTCTTATTATGGGCTGAAGTATGTCCACCTAAAAATGTATATGGTAAAGCCCTAACCTCAGCACCTCAGAATATGACTGTATTTGGAGACAGACCCTTTAAAGAGGTGATTAAGTTAAAATAAGCCTGTTAGAATGGGCCCCAATTCAGTCTAACAGGTGTCCTTTTAAGATTTGGAAATGTGGACAGGTACGAGGGACACCATGATGTGTGCACAGAGGAAAGACCAAGTGAAGACAGTGAGGAGGTGGCCATTTACAAGCCAGGAAAGAGGCCTGTCCTTGAGAAATTTCTCCAGGGGGAGAGGAGGAAACCAAACCTGCATCCTAATCTTGGACTTCCAGCCTCCAAAACTAAGAGAAAATAAGTTTCTGCTGTTGAAGCCATGGGGTCTGTGGTATCTTGTTGTGGAAGCTGAGAAAGCTAACACACTGCTTTTATCTATCTCCAGACCCTAGGAAATCCCAGATGATCCTTCAAAATACAGACATTACCACATTTAGAAAAGAAAGACAAAAAATAAAAACAAAAAACAAAAACAAAAAAAATGGAAGACCACTCCAAATCAAAGAAGATGTCCAGCTTTTGAGGAGATTATATTAACATTTCGATGTGGAAGTACTTTAAATCATGAGGCTTACACTCAATTCAACAAAGAAAGCAGTGTGAAAGGGATCCAAGGACCCTTAGAATTTGGAACTGTTAAGTCAAATGAAGCTGCAAGAACTAATTTTCATAGGCTTCATGGTGCTTGTGTTGGTCATTGCTGGTCATGTCAGTGGTTTGAATGGCTCTTGACAATTTCCCGAATCTGAAGGAAGAATTTCAACCTGCCACTCTACAAGGGATGGCAAGATGCACAGAAAGGCAGCTGATATCTGCTTAATCATATTACATATGGCAATGTACTTTTTAATAACTTCTCGTGTATTAAGCCTCGAGATCCCAACTTCATGGGATTACAGTGCCCACATATACCCATTTAATAACTGCATACAATTTAGTACACTGCTGAACATAAAACAAATGTGAAACTGTAACACATATTCAATATTGATTAGTTCCTTGACCCAATATACTTGATATACTCCTTCCATAACCAATCAATTTAAAATAATTCATTTCACCATTGCCTCAATTTGATTTTTATCTTACCCCTTATCACTAACCCAGAGTATCTTCTCATATGTCACCTGCCAATCTTTTCCATTATAACGTAAGCTACATGAGGGTGCCTTGTTGTCATATATGCTCAAGAGCCTAGAATAGTGCCAGGCAAAAAAAAAAACGTCGTTTAGTATTCTCTACTGATAATTAAATTAAGTATCATGGGTAAAGTAAAAATATTTTTATTTCTTGGTGTAGATTAGATATAAAAATAGTACGTGTCGGGGGGCCTGGGTGCCTCAGTAGGTTAAGCATCTGCCTTCAGCTCAGGTCATGATCCCGGGATCCTGGGACTGAGTCCCGCATCAGGCTCCCTGCTCAGTGGGGAACCTGCTTCTCCCTCTCCCTCTGCCTGCCATTCCCTATGTTTGTGTTCTCTGTCAAATAAATAAAATCTTAAAAAAAAATAGTATGTGTCTTTTCATGTTTGAAGAACTTCATAAAACAACCAGTCATATGAGTTCTCATTCCCTAAAACTTTTTTTTCTTTCTTTGCAAGGATGATTTTGCCTTAGAAATTCACGTGCAAATGGATGCATTCCTAGAGACATATAAACTACCAAAACTGAACCAGGAAGAAATAGAAAACCTGAACAGACCCATAACCAGAAAAGATATTGAAGCAGTCACCAAAAATTTCCCAACAAACAAGAGCCCAGGGCCAGACAGCTTCCCAGGGGAATTCTACCAAACATTTAAAGAAGAATTAATACGTATCCTCCTGAAACTGTTCTAAAAAATAGAAATGGAAGGAAAACTTCCAAATTCATTTTATGAGGCTAGCATTACCTTGATCTCAAAACCAGAAAAAGACCCCATCAAAAAGGAGAATTACAGACCAATATCCTTGATGAACACGGATGCAAAACTTCTCACCAAGGGGCACCTGGGTGGCTCAGTGGATTAAGACTCTGCCTTCGGCTCAGGTCATGATCTCAGAGTCCTGGGGTTGAGCCCCGCATCGGGCTCTCTGCTCAGCAGGGAGCCTGCTTCCTCCTCTCCCTCTGCCTGCCTCTCTGCCTACTTGTGATCTATCCTCTCTCTGTCATATAAATAAATAAATAAAATCTTAAAAAAAAATTCTCACCAAAATATTGGCAAATAGGATCCAACAGTACAGTAAAAGGATTATTCACTACAACCAAGTGGGATTTATTCCTGGGCTGCAAGGTTGGTTCAACATCCACAAATCAATCAATGTGATACAATACATTAATAAAAGAAAGAAGAACCATATGATCCTCTCAATAGATGCTGAAAAAGCATTTGACAAAGTACAGCATCCTTTCTTGATCAACTCTTCATTGTGTAGGCATAGAGGGTACATACCTCAGTATCATCAAAGCCATCTATGAAAAACCTACAGCGAATATCATTCTCAATGGGGAAAAACTGAGAGCTTTTCCCCTAGGGTCAGGAACATGGCAGGGCTGTCCACTATCACCACTGCTATTCAACACAGTACTAGAAGTCCTAGCTTCAGCAATCAGACAACAAAAAGAAATAAAAGGCACCCGAATCGACAAAGAAGAAGTCAAACTCTCACTCTCTGCAGATGATATGATACTTTATGTGGAAAACCCAAAAGACTCCACTCCAAAACTGCTGGAACTCACACAGGAATTCAGTAAAGTGGCAGGATATAAAATCAATGCACAGAAATCAGTTGCATTTCTATACACCAACAGCAAAACAGAAAAAAGAGAAATTGAGAAGTCAATCCCATTTACAACTGCACCCAAAACCATAAGCTACCTAGGAACAAACCTAACCAAAGAGGGAAAGGATCTGTACTCAAAAAACTTATAAAGTACTCATGAAAGAAACTGAGGAAGACACAAAGGATTGGAAAAATGTTCCATGCTCATGGATTGGAAGAACAAATATTGTGAAAATGTCTATGCTACCTAAAGCAATCTATACATTTAATGCAATCCCTATCAAAATATCATCAATTTTTTCAAAGAAATGGAACAACTAATCCTAAAACTTATATGGAACCAGAAAAGACCTTGAATAGCCAGAGGAATGTTGAAAAAGAAAACCAAAGTTGGTGGCATCACAATTCCAGACTTCAAGCTCTATTACAAAGCTGTAATCATCAAGACAGTATGGTATTGGCACAAAAACAGATACATAGATCAATGGAATAGAGAGCCCAGAAATGGACCCTCAACTCTATGGTCAACTAATCTTCAATAAAGCAGGAAAGAATGTCCCATGGAAAAAAGACAGTCTTTTCAACAAATGGTGCTGGGAAAATTGGACAGCCACATGCAGAAGAATGAAACTGGACCATTGCCTTACACCACACACAAAAATAGACTCAAAATGGATGAAAGACCTCAATGTGAAACAGGAATCCATCAAAATACTTGAAGAGAACACCGGCAGCATCCTCTTCAACCCCGGCACAGCAACTTCTTCCTAGAAATATCACCAAAGGCAAGGGAAGCAAGGGCAAAAACGAACTATTGGGACTTCATCAAGATGAAAAGCTTTTGAACATCAAAGAAAACAGTCAACAAAACCAAAAGACAACTGACAGAATGGGAGATGATATTTGCAAATGACACATCAGATAAGAGCTAGTATCCAAAATCTACAAAGAACTTATCAAACTCAACACCCAAAGAACAAATAATCCAATCAAGAAATGGGCAGAAGTCCCTGGGGCAAATAATAGTTAAAAAAAAAAAA